>JBCAML010000015.1:1200000-1612822 GCA_038503075.1 Gyromitra esculenta | reverse complement strand
CACAATGCTTTAGAAGTCCTGATATCGGGTTAGGGTTCTCTCATCCTTGTTCTTAGAGGGCGGCAATCAGGATTTACTGGTCAGATCGACTGACCAATTAGCATCGAGATTAATTCTTTCTTTACTCCATAACCCTTCACTTCGTTCAGGGCAATCTGCAGGTTCTGTCATGGCTTTCTTGTGCTTGAGAGGTCGCCAAGGGTTCATCATGATAGCTTAGCGTTTATGCTGGTGATAAGTGAATATCCGTGCCACGAATCCGTACTCTTCTATCAATGGTTTACATCATCCTCTCACTTATGTAGGGCTTGAGGATCATTGAGTGAAATCAAAAATTAGGATTCTGGATCTGGCTTATGATATCGATATAAATCGCGCTGTCGATAGCCATATGTATGTGCACGTGTTACACTTTGCCAACTATTAAAAGAAAAAAAAGAAAAAATTGTTTGTTGTTATACAACTCATTAACATTCCTGGCCGATCAATCGATCAAGAGGGGATGGGTGCCAATCCCAATGGGCTGTAATAATTTCTCGATTTGAGTACCTATACCATTCTCATACATACTTACGCATGTAGGGTTAGGTGTTTTTTTAGCTGCATTTCGTTCTAATTATTCTACTGCCTGGTGGTTGATGACGAAGTGTATTGTATTCAGAACGACTTCTACTTCGCGAACTATAGTCGAAATTTTGCTTAGGGTAATTCTGTTGCGCAAGCTGTAGCGCGATCATGGCAAACCATGGGGTTATTTGGGGTTGGAACACGATAGCTGTTTGTAATTTTTCTTAGACCCTTCCGTTCGTGGGGAACGACTGGCACCCTGTGGCTCCAGAATTAAGTGCGTAATAAGGCATAAAATTGGGGATATTTTCAGTGGAGTTAGTGATGATGGCTAATTATGGGACTGGGATGGTCGACTTAAGCAAAAAATTTACAGTAAATGAAACTCTTTTATTTAGTCATGAGCCATTATGAAAATTGGCGTCCTATTTTTGAAAAAACCTATCGGGCCGGCACGGTGCCTACCGTAGACAATATTAATTGTAAAGCGGGAAAACTATGAGCCGATTCCTACACCAAAGATCGGCGAAGAAATAGCTTGCGGGTTCATATTCGCTAGGGTGGGGATTCGTAAAATATTCACCATGTTGTGACACAACTCACGATGGCCGACAATAGTTCAGAAAACTCCTGGTTATCCCAAGAACTATTGCTTGTAGGTAAGTTAAACATCCAGGGTTGCGACCCGTTTGGTTTTCTATCTCTATAGATGTACGGGGTCAAGGGTGATGTCATCTCGGCCAACTTGATGGTCCATTATACCTGTGCACGTGCACCGTAAAATCTCGATTATAACGAAGTGGCTTGGACTGGGTGTTACCAAAACATCTCTAGATCAGCAAAAGCATTAGCAAAAGCTCAGTAAAGGTGTAGTTAGCGAAAAGATGCTTTCCCTGTGCCTTTCCCCCAAACTTTCACCTAATATTTGCCTATAGGTTTAGGGTACCTTTTCTAATCCTTTTTCCCTCCTTTTTCCCACGCTAAAATTTGTAAAGTTTTTACCCAAAAAGAATAGATCTCAGGGGGTTTGAGCCCAGATCCTCCTACCTATCCACCAGGCCTTTTATTACTAAGGCAAGTCTCTCATCATTTGTACTACCTAATCATATATGTTATGGTTAATTAGCCGCTATTTGAATCTTCTTTTTTGAGAAAAATTGTATTTTTGATGCTTTTACTGATGCCTTTCCTGATGCCTTTCCTGATGCCTTTCCTGACGCTTTTCCCCGACACTTTTCCCTGCACTTTTCCCGATGATTTTGTTAGTACCTTTTTAGGGAAAAGCATCAGTAAATGGATCAACTACTGGGAAAGGCATTAGTAAAGGCATCAACGGATACATTTACAACACACATCCCTGGGAAATGCATCATTTTGTGTCTTTTACCACCTTATTTATATGGGCAATGTGTATATTGATGCATTTCCTCGCGCTGTGGAGACACTTAAAGAGAGGTTACCACAAAAAGAAAGTGGGAGAGCAATTTGAGCGACGATTTTCAATCTCCTATGACGACACGGAACCTGATTGAAGACCGATTTGAAACTGCATAGTCCGCTGAGGCCACTTCGTTTTGCTCGAGATTCTATGGTAGAACAAGAGATTAATGTACTACAGGTGTAGGGTAAAGTTTGTTGACAGGTGGCGGCGTGGCGGTGTAGCTCTTTTCTCGAGGGGCTGAAGCTCGTTTAGATTTCACAGTTTCACTGACTAACTTGGTTTAATGCCTAATACATAGCATTCTCTATCCTCTAACATTTTTCTCAGGTCTCTCTAGGAGTTGTGGAGTGGAACAAAAACTGCCAGCTCTTACTTGCACCGCCACCTATCAACAGGCTTTCCCCTACTCGGGTGTGAGGGTAAATCTGGCGACAGGTGGGGGTGCAGCTCTATTCTCAGCGGGCCCAAGCTGGTTTGAATTTCATATTCTACCAGTTAACTTTATTTAATATTTAGTACGTAGTATCCATAATCCGGTAGGCATTTTTATCGGGCTTCGTAGGGAGCTGGGGAGGGGGGAGAATTGATGGTATCTCTCACCTGCACCGCCATCTGTCCACAGACTTACCCCGGTATCCGTAGTACTACCTGGCGATCGTGCCATATCCAAGATATTTCAACCGGGTTGGTTCAATCTCAAATTCAAGTTCGATTAGGGTGGGGTCATAGTGTACTCGCAACAGGGATAAAGAAGCTGAAAATGACTTTTGCTAGTAATAAATTTTGATTCGTCTTAGTTTGCCACACACGAGTTGGCTGGTTAGCTCGCACTTACATTTTCGGGTTCTTTATTCCGAGATATCGGATCAAGTGGTGCAGGAATGGCGAATGAAAAAGAGGGATCCTAAATCCCAACCCCACGCCTTATGCTTCTCAATCATCAAGTTGAGCTGCAGTTAGAGAAGCTGCGTGCTTAGGAATTACCACGGCGGCTATCAGAGATATCGCGACCTTAAAGATGTATGCAGATCGGAAAACATGTTTTTCCGAGCGACTACAAATGACTACTCTTAATCTTTTCGTATTATATATACTGGTTAACTGTTTGTGAATCAGTGTTCCATCGATACGTGTCTATAGTAGTATATGAATTACGTGAACGAATCTGTCGAAATATTAGACTGAATTGCCATCCACCCAACATGAAAACCAAAATGGTGGTGCCTCAAATTACAACGGGCTGATTTTGAAACTCTGATGTGAGGTGCTGTGTTGTTGAAAGGCGGATAGGAGGCGCAAAATGTGGATAGGAGGCGCCTCTCTTATACGTTACATCAGTAATTAGGTTGGTCCATGTGGTGAGAACAAGTTTTAAGCGCATGTTTCCCACATAAATCGCTTGTCGCTTGCAGTGTTGCTTTGGATCGCGATACCACGCATGATAACCGCTTGAAATAAGTGGATATCATGTTCTGTAAGCCGTTTGCTGCACCCGGGGAGGGGACAATTAAAAATGATGCGCTGTACTCGTACGTGAGTAACTCTGATTTCAGGAAAAAATCTCCGAGATATGCGCTGTACATGTCCCGTGAAAATTTTATAATCAACCCAGCAATAGCTAGAAGCTGTATTTTGTCACGGGTCCACAGGGTTGGTAGCAGTTGCGATTGGAAATGCGATATAGCATCTCGTGAAATGATCTGTCGCAGGTCGCATTCTTGGAATTTGACGAAAGGTCAGACAATTAACTTGATGGGGTAGATACATACCTATCGTTTTTTGATTCCCTGAGATCTACCTTATTATTTGGTGAAATTCATTCGGGCGCTGGCAGGTAAGACACGCATATAATCTGTTAATACTCTACGTTTATGATACTGTTGGGGAATTTTTGGCGGAAAATCATGGAAAGTCAACATGTTATATGCATGTTTTATCTACTAGCGCGGGAATGAATTTCACCAAATACACGGATACACGATGAAGAACCTGAAAATAAGGATATCTGGTTGACTAATCAGAAAGCTGATACGGCTAGATCTAGCCAACCAGAAACCCCGACCAAGAACATGCATTTTCAGGTTCTTCATGTGGTATCCGAGTAGAGAAGGTTCTTCTATGGTGGACCAAGCCTAAAACCTGTACCGGCATGAAACGATTAGCCGACCGGCACAGCAACCGGCATGCCAACAGCTTCACAACAATTCATAATTTTGATAATTGATATTTATCAAAACTTTTATTCTCATAATGCAGAAGCCATATCTAGCTTTATTTTGGTAAAATACAGTGTTGTGGAGTTGTGGAATTATGACTGTTGAGGTTAATCATAGTTTTGGTGGGTCAGGTTGGGCGCTTTTTTCATCATGGCCTTGTGCACATCTCAGTACTAGTTTCACTCTCACCAAAAAAAGCCATTTTCTTTCCCTATCTCCTCACCATAAGCAAGGCTTTTGGAGGAAAAAAAACCCAGGTGTGATAGAGCTCTTCAAGGCGAACAACTTGTGGGTTTTCTTTGGGTTATTCCTTTCTTTGTTGAATATCCTATTGGATTCGGTACAGGTTTTAGACTTGGTCCACTATAGAGTCGCTTCTAGGTGTATGACGAAACTGGGGGTGTGACGACTTTCCTAAAAAGTCAAAAATTAAAATCAATAAGATCAAAGTTCCTCCCTTTCCGAGCTATCGGGGGTTCTATTTACTATCCATAGACACTACCAACTTTCTCGTGTTTTTTTTCTTCGCGTTCCGTTGATTTTGGGTGAGATTCGTCGCACCCCCAGTTTCATCATACACCCAGGAACGACTCTACGATTATCTATTCGCCTGTAGATAGTGTACCTCTTGACTCTTGTATAGGTATCTGCCTCTGTAGCAAACTGGAATCGAATCGATGTATTGCGTTTCCCTATGTACCTGCATATACATGGACTTGTGACAACCGTTTGTTGGTACATACATATATCTAAGAACATGTGGCAGGTGCTACTTCAAGGTAGCCATTTTTCATGTCACCCATACGTTTGTACTACGTAGCGTTGAACCGACATCTCCTCAGCCGTTCCTGTCAGTCGGTTTTGTGTTATAAGGGCTACTTAAGCAATTCTCCCCTCGAGATATTAATCCGATGATTTCTATCCCATACACCGGCAAAGCTGATCCTCTCAAGTGGGGGCCAAGGGTTACCCTTGGTCCGAATTGCAGAGTGACGAACAAGGGCAACCCTTGGCCCCCACTTCAGAGGATCAGCTTTGCCGGTGTATGGGATAGAAATCATCGGATTAATATCTCGAGGGGAGAATTGCTTAAGTAGCCCTTATAACACAAAACCGACTGACAGGAACGGCTGAGGAGATGTCGGTTCAACGCTACGTAGTACAAACGTATGGGTGACATGAAAAATGGCTACCTTGAAGTAGCACCTGCCACATGTTCTTAGATATATGTATGTACCAACAAACGGTTGTCACAAGTCCATGTATATGCAGGTACATAGGGAAACGCAATACATCGATTCGATTCCAGTTTGCTACAGAGGCAGATACCTATACAAGAGTCAAGAGGTACACTATCTACAGGCGAATAGATAATCGTAGAGTCGTTCCTGGGTGTATGATGAAACTGGGGGTGCGACGAATCTCACCCAAAATCAACGGAATGCGAAGAAAAAAAACACGAGAAAGTTGGTAGTGTCTATGGATAGTAAATAGAACCCCCGATAGCTCGGAAAGGGAGGAACTTTGATCTTATTGATTTTAATTTTTGACTTTTTAGGAAAGTCGTCACACCCCCAGTTTCGTCATACACCTAGAAGCGACTCTATAGTGGACCAAGTCTAAAACCTGTACCGAATCCAATAGGATATTCAACAAAGAAAGGAATAACCCAAAGAAAACCCACAAGTTGTTCGCCTTGAAGAGCTCTATCACGCCTGGGTTTTTTTTCCTCCAAAAGCCTTGCTTATGGTGAGGAGATAGGGAAAGAAAATGGCTTTTTTTGGTGAGAGTGAAACTAGTACTGAGATGTGCACAAGGCCATGATGAAAAAAGCGCCCAACCTGACCCACCAAAACTATGATTAACCTCAACAGTCATAATTCCACAACTCCACAACACTGTATTTTACCAAAATAAAGCTAGATATGGCTTCTGCATTATGAGAATAAAAGTTTTGATAAATATCAATTATCAAAATTATGAATTGTTGTGAAGCTGTTGGCATGCTGGTTGCTGTGCCGGTCGGCTAATCGTTTCATGCCGGTACAGGTTTTAGGCTTGGTCCACCATAGAAGAACCTTCTCTACTCGGATACCACATGAAGAACCTGAAAATGCATGTTCTTGGTCGGGGTTTCTGGTTGGCTAGATCTAGCCGTATCAGCTTTCTGATTAGTCAACCAGATATCCTTATTTTCAGGTTCTTCATCGTGTATCCGTGTATTTGGTGAAATTCATTCCCGCGCTAGTAGATAAAACATGCATATAACATGTTGACTTTCCATGATTTTCCGCCAAAAATTCCCCAACAGTATCATAAACGTAGAGTATTAACAGATTATATGCGTGTCTTACCTGCCAGCGCCCGAATGAATTTCACCAAATAATAAGGTAGATCTCAGGGAATCAAAAAACGATAGGTATGTATCTACCCCATCAAGTTAATTGTCTGACCTTTCGTCAAATTCCAAGAATGCGACCTGCGACAGATCATTTCACGAGATGCTATATCGCATTTCCAATCGCAACTGCTACCAGCCCTGTGGACCCGTGACAAAATACAGCTTCTAGCTATTGCTGGGTTGATTATAAAATTTTCACGGGACATGTACAGCGCATATCTCGGAGATTTTTTCCTGAAATCAGAGTTACTCACGTACGAGTACAGCGCATCATTTTTAATTGTCCCCTCCCCGGGTGCAGCAAACGGCTTACAGAACATGATATCCACTTATTTCAAGCGGTTATCATGCGTGGTATCGCGATCCAAAGCAACACTGCAAGCGACAAGCGATTTATGTGGGAAACATGCGCTTAAAACTTGTTCTCACCACATGGACCAACCTAATTACTGATGTAACGTATAAGAGAGGCGCCTCCTATCCACATTTTGCGCCTCCTATCCGCCTTTCAACAACACAGCACCTCACATCAGAGTTTCAAAATCAGCCCGTTGTAATTTGAGGCACCACCATTTTGGTTTTCATGTTGGGTGGATGGCAATTCAGTCTAATATTTCGACAGATTCGTTCACGTAATTCATATACTACTATAGACACGTATCGATGGAACACTAATTCACAAACAGTTAACCAGTATATATAATACGAAAAGATTAAGAGTAGTCATTTGTAGTCGCTCGGAAAAACATGTTTTCCGATCTGCATACATCTTTAAGGTCGCGATATCTCTGATAGCCGCCGTGGTAATTCCTAAGCACGCAGCTTCTCTAACTGCAGCTCAACTTGATGATTGAGAAGCATAAGGCGTGGGGTTGGGATTTAGGATCCCTCTTTTTCATTCGCCATTCCTGCACCACTTGATCCGATATCTCGGAATAAAGAACCCGAAAATGTAAGTGCGAGCTAACTAGTCAACTCGTGTGTGGCAAACTAAGACGAATCAAAATTTATTACTAGCAAAAGTCATTTTCAGCTTCTTTATCCCTGTTGCGAGTACACTATGACCCCACCCTAATCGAACTTGAATTTGAGATTGAACCAACCCGGTTGAAATATCTTGGATATGGCACGATCGCCAGGTAGTACTACGGATACCGGGGTAAGTCTGTGGACAGATGGCGGTGCAGGTGAGAGATACCATCAATTCTTCTCCCCCCTCCCCAGCTCCCTACGAAGCCCGATAAAAATGCCTACCGGATTATGGATACTACGTACTAAATATTAAATAAAGTTAACTGGTAGAATATGAAATTCAAACCAGCTTGGGCCCGCTGAGAATAGAGCTGCACCCCCACCTGTCGCCAGATTTACCCTCACACCCGAGTAGGGGAAAGCCTGTTGATAGGTGGCGGTGCAAGTAAGAGCTGGCAGTTTTTGTTCCACTCCACAACTCCTAGAGAGACCTGAGAAAAATGTTAGAGGATGGAGAATGCTATGTATTAGGCATTAAACCAAGTTAGTCGGTGAAACTGTGAAATCTAAACGAGCTTCAGCCCCTCGAGAAAAGAGCTACACCGCCACGCCGCCACCTGTCAACAAACTTTACCCTACACCTGTAGTACATTAATCTCTTGTTCTACCATAGAATCTCGAGCAAAACGAAGTGGCCTCAGCGGACTATGCAGTTTCAAATCGGTCTTCAATCAGGTTCCGTGTCGTCATAAGAGATTGAAAATCGTCGCTCAAATTGCTCTCCCACTTTCTTTTTGTGGTAACCTCTCTTTAAGTGTCTCCACAGCGCGAGGAAATGCATCAATATACACATTGCCCATATAAATAAGGTGGTAAAAGACACAAAATGATGCATTTCCCAGGGATGTGTGTTGTAAATGTATCCGTTGATGCCTTTACTAATGCCTTTCCCAGTAGTTGATCCATTTACTGATGCTTTTCCCTAAAAAGGTACTAACAAAATCATCGGGAAAAGTGCAGGGAAAAGTGTCGGGGAAAAGCGTCAGGAAAGGCATCAGGAAAGGCATCAGGAAAGGCATCAGTAAAAGCATCAAAAATACAATTTTTCTCTAAAAAGCAGATTCAAATAGCGGCTAATTAACCATAACATATATGATTAGGTAGTACAAATGATGAGAGACTTGCCTTAGTAATAAAAGGCCTGGTGGATAGGTAGGAGGATCTGGGCTCAAACCCCCTGAGATCTATTCTTTTTGGGTAAAAACTTTACAAATTTTAGCGTGGGAAAAAGGAGGGAAAAAGGATTAGAAAAGGTACCCTAAACCTATAGGCAAATATTAGGTGAAAGTTTGGGGAAAAGGCACAGGGAAAGCATCTTTTCGCTAACTACACCTTTACTGAGCTTTTGCTAATGCTTTTGCTGATCTAGAGATGTTTTGGTAACACCCAGTCCAAGCCACTTCGTTATAATCGAGATTTTACGGTGCACGTGCACAGGTATAATGGACCATCAAGTTGGCCGAGATGACATCACCCTTGACCCCGTACATCTATAGAGATAGAAAACCAAACGGGTCGCAACCCTGGATGTTTAACTTACCTACAAGCAATAGTTCTTGGGATAACCAGGAGTTTTCTGAACTATTGTCGGCCATCGTGAGTTGTGTCACAACATGGTGAATATTTTACGAATCCCCACCCTAGCGAATATGAACCCGCAAGCTATTTCTTCGCCGATCTTTGGTGTAGGAATCGGCTCATAGTTTTCCCGCTTTACAATTAATATTGTCTACGGTAGGCACCGTGCCGGCCCGATAGGTTTTTTCAAAAATAGGACGCCAATTTTCATAATGGCTCATGACTAAATAAAAGAGTTTCATTTACTGTAAATTTTTTGCTTAAGTCGACCATCCCAGTCCCATAATTAGCCATCATCACTAACTCCACTGAAAATATCCCCAATTTTATGCCTTATTACGCACTTAATTCTGGAGCCACAGGGTGCCAGTCGTTCCCCACGAACGGAAGGGTCTAAGAAAAATTACAAACAGCTATCGTGTTCCAACCCCAAATAACCCCATGGTTTGCCATGATCGCGCTACAGCTTGCGCAACAGAATTACCCTAAGCAAAATTTCGACTATAGTTCGCGAAGTAGAAGTCGTTCTGAATACAATACACTTCGTCATCAACCACCAGGCAGTAGAATAATTAGAACGAAATGCAGCTAAAAAAACACCTAACCCTACATGCGTAAGTATGTATGAGAATGGTATAGGTACTCAAATCGAGAAATTATTACAGCCCATTGGGATTGGCACCCATCCCCTCTTGATCGATTGATCGGCCAGGAATGTTAATGAGTTGTATAACAACAAACAATTTTTTCTTTTTTTTCTTTTAATAGTTGGCAAAGTGTAACACGTGCACATACATATGGCTATCGACAGCGCGATTTATATCGATATCATAAGCCAGATCCAGAATCCTAATTTTTGATTTCACTCAATGATCCTCAAGCCCTACATAAGTGAGAGGATGATGTAAACCATTGATAGAAGAGTACGGATTCGTGGCACGGATATTCACTTATCACCAGCATAAACGCTAAGCTATCATGATGAACCCTTGGCGACCTCTCAAGCACAAGAAAGCCATGACAGAACCTGCAGATTGCCCTGAACGAAGTGAAGGGTTATGGAGTAAAGAAAGAATTAATCTCGATGCTAATTGGTCAGTCGATCTGACCAGTAAATCCTGATTGCCGCCCTCTAAGAACAAGGATGAGAGAACCCTAACCCGATATCAGGACTTCTAAAGCATTGTGTAGGGCGCCACCGCGAAGCGGTGGCCATATGCATAGGAGCGAGCTTTTCACGAGTTTATTAAAGCTCAAGGCCCCCAATGCTCTGAGTACATAACATATGGTTCTCTGTTCAGGGCATACGACCCCCTACAGGGCGACGAGGCTAGGTCTAGTAAGGCATATAACTAGATAATGGATTGCTGGGGGGATCGTCTCCAGTAAATCTAGGCAACTTGAGCTCGCGAACTCAAGAGTAATTAGTGGAGCCGATCGATGTGGAACAGCGGTATACTATACGACTATTAGCCTAGCTGTCAGACAGCATCCATAGTATTTTGTTAGCTTGAGCCCCGTCTAATGTTAGAGTCTTTGACTCAAAAATATTTATCTTGCCAGCGAGGACGCGATATCCCCCCATCACCACAAGTCAGATCTTCTTATTACTTCTAGTAAAGGTATCTCACTCACTATCGCTCTCTTTTGCGCAGTCTATGAAATGAGAAACCGGCTCGAATCGGTCTACACTCTTATCAGTACCTTTTCCAGACTCCTAAATGAATGCCGCTATAGGAAAAAATCTTATGTGATTGATGGTTTATATCTTCATTCATTAATTTAAGCTTTCTGATAAGCCGAACTTTTATTGGGTTCATCTGCACGGCAAACAATGGGCTAGGACGGACAAGGCAGGCTATCAGGCTTATTACTTGAGCTGTTCTACATTCTCATACATGTACAGTTGCGTCCAACAAGACCCTTCGATTTTTAAAGTACCACGATGCAATAGTCCCGAGATGGATATATTAGGCAAAACTCAACGAAAACATTTGCTATTTGATAGATGGGTACGGCGACTCATAGCTCCCAAAGTTCGAAATGAACTTTTGAGGTAGCAACGAACAGACAATTAACACACCAAATTGTTGGTCAGCCAACAAAATTAATTATTATCATTGCCAAAAATAAAATAAAATAACTTTACATTACTCGATAGTATTTAGATTTTAGGAATTAGATACATTGTAAATACAAGAAAATCTTATATTTTTAGGGTTAGGGTACTAGCAGGGATTTAAACGGTGCCAGTTAATCTTCGCTGGTCACAGAAATATAGTTCTCGCCCCTCGATGCAATATCTTTAGTACAGGAGGAATTATAAGTGCGTTTGTTTCGTTATTCAAGACTAGTCGGCGGACTCTCCCGAGTGACATATCATGACTGATAGAGAACTCAAGGACCGAAAGTTAGTCACCATAATCTATGTGTTTGGACTGGATAGAGGTGTGAAGAACGGAATATAGAAAAATATATGGTAGTAATTAAATTTCACTTAATGCTCACTATTTCAAATCATTGAGAAACTTGATCGACAGCGCTGTTAAATTTCTTGGACCTGTATCAGGACAAATTGGAAGGGTTCTAGTACGTCCAACCATCCAACCTGTCGATACTATAACCAGAGTAGATCAGGCATTCTGTTTCCGAAAAGGTGAATAAAATATAAAATTCCAAAAGCAATATGACGCGCGCATGCATGCATCATGCATGTACAGCCGTGTAAGAAAAGTCTTGACACCCCAGTGGCTGTCTCGCCAGTTAGGTGGGGTGTCAAGACTTTTCTTACACGACTGTACATATTGGCACTGGCGATATCTTCCAACTGGCTTTGGGATTGAACGACTCGCTCCCGGACATATGAACCGGAAAACAGGGAAGTGTGGCTTTGTTACTATGGAAGTGGTTTTGTATAACATGTTGTCTGAGAATGGTGTTGTGCATATGGTCGCATCCCCCTGTTTTTTGGTTCATATGACCATGGCTAGGAACGAGTACTATTAGCATATTACTTAAGCTAAATTTAGAGATGTCTGAATAGAAAAGAATCACAACAGGTTTCTTCTGTGGTTTTTTTTGTCCTAAAGTCATACTTGTTTGCATTGCCACAAAATATTCCAGAAAAGGGTTAGGGTTAACTATCGATATGTAGAGACAGGGGTCGCTGTTGTTGTAGGTACATTCAACCCGAAGGTTATTGTGCTCTTAAAATAAAACTCGCGAAAATAGAATAATGTCCAAAAACTAACTGAAAACCCCACTTCCAACTAAATTATATCGTTCAACGGTTCTCCTTCTTTCTTACTCTTTTTCCCAAATGAATACAGTCTCACCAGCGCCGTACCTTCAGAAAGGCGGTCTCACTGCCTTGACTCATCCACCAATCTCCAAATCTCCCATTCCTACTCTCACTACCTCCTCTCTCTCATCCTCCTGCTCTCTCGCTCCTCTTCTTTTTTCCATAAAGTTTTTCTACAGCTTGGCGGCCCATACTGCAGCCTCTGTAGTACATTGCAGCCTCTTACCAAAAATTTCCTCCATACATTTTTCCATCTTACTTCTCAGTTGTCCTATTACCTCGCGGCAGGGGGATCGCTTGTACTCTATGCACGGTAGATGTCATGATTGAACGGAGGAGCTATAAGGCCTCTTTGAGCCCCTGGCTCGACACTTCTGCTCTATTCCCCTTAAGCTCCCTGTGATCTATATGGTTCACATGTTGGTAGGGGTCAGCTGACAGGAAGTTAGGTACGATATCACTGAACGAGCCACTCTAAAGTACTACTATAACTCTGCTTCCTGCAAAGAGACTCATGAGATATATTAGAAGCATTGATCCTAGCACCCACTATGCACGCCCTATATACCTACTAATTTGTCAACCTTAAGACCAATACGTTCCTTAGATGCTCAGTAGGCACAGGCCGAGTGACAATTGAAGATTTCACGGGTCATATATGTATATCCTTTTGTACAGTTTTTACTTGGTGTAGATTTAGTCGTCATTTGCTATTCGATTATATCCGCTAACCATATATGCCCGTCCTGCTCTCCGGTCGAATTCTGATATTTATTGTTATTATATTCCCTAACGCGAGGAGCCAAAGTCTATGTACGAGATCCTGGCTATCTAAAATATCGTCGGTGCAATCGAACCACCATCGCGGCCGCCGCCGAGCGAATCACCGTGAATACATCATACACTTAAATACAGTCCTGAGGAAAAAAAGCAAGTATAAACAAAGGAAATAGCATAGCGCGAACAATAGCTCTAGGTATCCGCAAAAGAAAACTTCTCGTGCAGCGAGATCAGACAAAAAACACAGAATACCGATAACAGAAAGCTACACAGTGAAGGGGAATAACTCAAAAACCAGCTAGAAAAATCAAACCGAACAAAAAGTACGAAAAGGTATATAAGAAACCGGAGAAAAACTCTGAATACAAAAGCAATTGCACCTAGACCAAAACGCTCAAAATCCTTCCAATAACCCTGTAGAGTAGAAAGTAAAAAAAACCAAACTATCCACCATATTCCAAACCAATAACAAAGAGAAATATCACGCCTCAAAAGCCGGCCCATCCAACAAAGAAACCACTATTACCATCGCCCATTCCAGCACCCATTCCCATCACTCCGGTACCATATCCCCCCGCCATCCCCCCTCCCCAAGAATTTGCATCCCAGTCATTTCCGGGAGCTCCAACCTGCTGCATCAACTCAAATACTCGGAGACCATCCATATTCATACACTCTGTGGCGAGATCCTGCGGCAGAAACATATCCTGGCTTTGCGATGGAGGCAATGGAGGCGGCATCATCTCCGAATAGCTGGACGGCGGTGGGGGCTGTTGGTAGGGCGCGGCGTGTACTATGTTAGCAAGACTTGCCAGGTGACTCTGCGGAACAGACATGTATCCCATTGGTGATTTGGACCCAGCCGGAGACCAACCGGTGCCCTCGGTCTTGACTCGTTTATTGCACTCGCGGTCACGGGCAAGCTCAGAACTGCACAACCTGACAGTCGCCGTGGCCAAAGACTCAAACACATCTTTGCAACCTTGGGCAGCGGGACACCGGTCGATCATTGATGAGAGAACATCCACGCAAGCCAAGTTGTTGAAATCGATCTGCTCAACCGTCGTCTGCCGTCGAACTTCTGGACAGTGCCACAGAGCGCACAAGTACGATGTCCCAGCCATAAACAGGTTATGGCAAGCCAACCATGTGTAGTTGATGCAACCTTCGTGATGCAGTCGGCGATACAGTTGGATGATTTGACCACCGCTATCAGCGATAGCCTCGAAGCCCGTCACACTTGGATGAGGCACTGTTGGACAGAGACCATACAGCAGCAGTCGAGTTTGCTGGAAGTTGAGCTTCATGAAGCCTAGATTGTATCCGCAATTGGTGTCGGCGCTGGATTTTGGTACCGTCTCACACCACGCCTGTAATCGCTCTTCGACGTCCTTTCGCCAGCTCTCGACTGATGAGAATTGCCGTGGCAGCGACGAAGAGGATTGATAGAGGACCTGTTGAATCTCCGACTGTATCTGGCGAATGCGGAACATGTGAAGGAAGATGGTGCGGCAAGTCCTTCGCCCGCCCTTACTGGCCTTGGCATCATCCTCCGGATACGACCACCCTTCAATCTCTTCGACAGGCAACGGTGTCCTGATGGCGGCGTCCGCGATTCCAAAAGGCCGCCCCAGGTATAGCCCGAGTTGACGATCCAACGCATAGGTGCACCACCACAGACGGCGCCGCTCGTCAAGCATCAGCGGTTCACAGGTTTTTTCCGCCTTGGTCGTATTTTCGTGGTGCAAACCCAAATCAATGGCAAGACGCAGAGCAGCACCGAGGACGTACCAGACACCAGGGGCCGCAGGCCTCATGATGGAGTACTGTGCTAAAAGAAGAATCGCTTTCAAGCCGTCTAGTCGATTATTGGTCTGAGCGATCGTGGTGAAGAGGCCGTCCATGTGGATCATCGCACTGGCATGGTAACGCTCTGGCATAGAGTCTGTCCTAGAACTCATCGCGGTAGCAATAGCAAACACTATATAAAGGAAATACAGATCGGCGTGATGCTGATTGTCCTTGTCCCCGATCCCACAACCCCCGGAAGAGGGATCTGGAAGTCCGTTGACGCCCACCTGCTCGATATGCGCGCAGGCTCGATCAAATATCCGTCGAAATGAGGGTTGGTGTAATATTGGAGTCTGTGCATTTGCCAAGTTGAAATATATATCTAGAAACTTCTCACCGAGGGTTTGAGGAGGGAAGGGTTCGGGGACGTAGCGCTGACGTGGGAGCTGGATCGACGATTCGGCGACAGTATCCGTGCTCTCGGTGGTAGGCTGAGGGGGGGATACTGCAGGGGCGGACTTGATTGAGGAAGTTGCGCTGTTGGAAGGCTGCGGAAGTGGATGATTATTATCTCTGTTGGGTTTTCTCACGGCGGCAAACATTAGGCGCGCGAAACTACACGATGTCAACGAAATTCAAGTGATGAGGAGCATGGAGACCATACGATATTCCTGAACTCTCTCCCAGAAACCCTGGTGCGCTGGTGCCATGTACACTGACAAGACCAACCTGGCTCACAAGATTCTCAATATCTGGTCGAAGATGCAAGGCCTTGTCTTCCGTCTTGAGCCCATCTCTCGATCCTGATCCCAGCCCGTCTATACTACTCCTACTACTCCTACCCCGTACTAATATCACTCCTCCTCCTCCTCCTCCTCCTCCTCCTCCCCCTCCTTCAGCATTACTCTCGCTCCTCCTCCGCCTTTCATCGCCACCCTCAGAAGGACTACAACTTAACTTCCTCTTACTTCCAGCCAGGCCGGCCAGGCCTCCCCCCCCTCCCTCCCCTCCCTCCCCCTCGTCTCTTCCCTCTCCCGTGCTCCCATCCCCACCCGCTGCCATTCCCATCTCCCGTTCCAAAAATTGAACTCGCTTTTCCAACCAATCAACATAGCTTCGTGGAACCTCCCTACCAGTTGCAGCGTCGATGCCAACACACTCCACGCCAGCCTTAGCACATGATGAACATGACGGGAAAAGCTGATCGCACTTGGTCTTCCTCGACCGACATCTGTTGCAAGCCGATATTGACCTCGAGATCTGGCCACCCGCTGAGCTGCGACGGCGCGGCGACGACGGCGCGGTGAATGTTGGCCTCTGGGTAGTAGGTGAGGGTATGCTCGAGGTTGGGGACTGTCGTTTCTTAGGCGACAAAGCACCCGAGCCCGTAGTTGTGTGGGGTGGTTTTGGCTTCATGGTAGACGATTTGTCGACTAGGGGGAAGGGGGGGGCAATGTAAGTGATATGATGATACGAAGGGCGGAAGGCGGCAAGGTTTTGTTCCTAGAGATTTCCTTCTTTCCCTCAATTTATTTTTATTTATTTTTTCTTTCCCCTTCTCTTCCCTGAAGATAGGCCCTTAGATTTGGGGGGGGGCTGCTTATCAGTTGCTTGGAGTGACACTGAGCGGACCGTTGCGCATATAGTGATCCAGGCGTGACACAAGAAATGGGAAACACCTGTAAAGATAGAGCGTCAGTGTGAATAAGGTGTGAAGGCAAACAACCGTGTGCTGTATCGTATCGTATCGTATCGTATCGTATAAACCAAACGGACAGGATAGATGACTGGGTGGCTCGGTCGCCCTCAGTCGATTAGTTGTGGTAAATTAGTGAGCTCTGTGCGTGAATGTCGCTCGCATGCAAATTCGGCAGAAATAGAAGATGGAGTTCTTCCAGATCGGAGCCCGATGCGATGAGCCAGGTCAAGATTCGAGAATATCGGCGTATCGGGCGGGGTGCAACGTTCTTCTGCTTGGCCGTATGTATCTGACCGTCCCTCTCTCTGTGTCTGTCTTGTTTCTGCCACAGTCTCTGGCTCCGTATCTGTCCCCCTGGGCCTGCCTCTTTCTCTTTTAGATCTGTCTCTCTCTCTGTCTCTCTGTCTCTCTGTCTCTCTCTCTCTCTCTCTCTTCTCTGTCTTCTCCCTGATCCGCTGCACCATATGCACGCGAAAGAAGAAAGGTCAGCAAGCTGGGCGCAACAAAATACTGTAGAGTAATCACAGGCGCGGAAACCCAGCCCCGACTCAAGATCCAACAGAGAACACCCTCCTCGTCTAAACCAAAGGCTCCATACCGTACCACTCTTTTTGTGCTAGTCAGCAAGGGCTCAGGAAATAACAAGGTCCGTTCCCCCGGATTGCGAATAAGGGAGAGTGCGGCCGTTTACCCGTGACGGACAGTCCTGGGGGGTATTTCCAAGATACAGCTAACCATTTTCGAATTGCTTGGGGCTTGGAGTCTTGGAATTATTTTTCTTATTTTTCCTTCTTCTTGGGCTTGGCTTTCGACCCAAGGTAGATATAGCAACAGGTTCTTCTTCCTGGTCTCTGAGATATACAATACATACATGTGTAAATTAAAGCAGTTATGCGCGTGAATGCACTTGTGATGACTGGCAAGTTCGACTTCTTTTGTTTCTGGTCACCCCAACTAGTCTGTTGTAATAAAACAGCTATAGCTACTTACCATCTGCCCATGAAACCGACTATCAGCATCTATCTATCTTCTTACCGTACTACATGCCCATCCGGCATATCGAGGTGCAGCTGTACATGGATTTGAAATACCTGTCTGCGCACCCTGATCCAAAAAGACACGGGTGTGAATGCTCGCAAGATTAAGACTGGGGTATCGGTAGCATCAGCCTTTGCTTTTCTTTCCCGCCCGCTCGCTTCCTCTCTGGGCCCCTTTTTCTTCTTCCTTTCTGCTCACCCACATCCCTGTCAAATACCCCACAAACAGAACCGAAACTGCCCCCTTACCCAAGTCCCAGCACTGAGAGCTCTGGCTCGCCTCGTCCCCTCCCCTTCCCAGCCACCTGGGTCCCTTGTCCCGTACATCGCCCTCGATGTCATGTAGCTGTCGAGTCCCTAATGCATTCTTACTTAATGATTCCGGTTCCAATGAAGTACATATATATGCATATTCTATACACACCCTGGCCAGGCCTGACCACTGCATGTGCTCTATATGTACTCTGCTCGAGAATACCCTATCTACTTTGCGCACAACTAAATAAGTGTCTGCGGCTGGGAAATTCAATGTTACACCCAGCTCGACTCCGCTGACACATCTGTTCCATGTGTAAGATACTCTGCCTGCTAAAAAGTGGTTCACGGGTGACGGCGAATCCTGTCTGACCAGGGATTTTCACAGTACATTTGAGTACGGATCTGCAGAGTTATCATCTCAGCCTGGCTGTCTGCTGTATTGGCCCAAACCCCTTGTTCGCCATAGACAAGATTCGCCGCCACCCCGTGAACGACCGCAAGATGATGATATCTACGCGAGAACTCCGGAACGGGACCCTCCTCGCTTAGTTAGAATTATAATCAATCCACCCCCCCCGCGCCCGCCGCAGCCGCGCAGCGTGGGGGCTGCCAATCATTCACGCCCCTCGGCGACACCGAGATCCGGCTACGCCCGCAAGGGTCGTCGGATTAAGCTTTGCCCTGTGGATTATCTTTATTCCGTGCTGCTTGAAAGTGCCCACCAAGGATCTCGGAGAACGACGCGATGATTTTATTGATGCCGTATTCAGGGACGGGACCGAAATACGATATCCTGGGTCTCGGAGTGTCTCGCCGACAACTAGCCGGTCTTGAGTGAATACCAGATCGCGGCAATTATCGCTCCGTCTCACCAACTCCTAAGCTAAGTGTAACATTCTCAAATTTAGGGTTAGGGCTCCGATAGTTTCCCCGCCCTCGCCCGGTGAATACGTCTCCGCGTTACAGGGGGATGCCCCTGGATTTTAAGTTCTTGTGTGGGGCTTATTCCCTCTAATCGAATCTATGGCCCGCCTGGCGATTACAGCCGATTATGAAACTAAGGCATTCGCGAGTGATGCCATGTGAATATCTGGGTTATGCCTGTAGCAATAAGTATAGTTGTGGTGGGGATAGGTGGTCAGTAGGTGGATTCTGGATCTAGAGTCACTCCCATTGTCCCCCTGGTGGAAACTATTTACCTATTCGATCTAAGTAATCCCCCGTCGCCCTAAGTTTGAACTTGTAAGCCTCGTCTCAACTAAGCATGATAAGATCTCCTTGCTTCTATAGAAGTGACAGTGAAGATAAGGAGGACACCTTTTATTTGATTTGCTTGCTTGCTAGGGCTCGAGTTTTCAGTGACAGAGACAGCTAGGCCAAGATCATACAATTCGAGTGATACCATGTGACAATGCCCTATTTTTAACTCTCCATCTCCATTGTACGAGATAAAATTTCCCCTCTTACTCCAGCGTCCTTCCTTTATGGGCCACACAACGAAGAAGAAAACCACCCGCCAAAAACACACCAACCGCCATTACCGCGAGGCGTTTGTCAACATGTCTCACCCCTCGGTGCGGGACGAAACGCCACAGCCTAGCTGATGGAAGAGTTTGGGGAGCCTGATCTGACTCGTATGGAAAACATGACCAATTTCACCGAAAGACTGTTGTCAATCTGCATAGCCGGCGAAAAGAATCAAGGTGCTGATCGTGCAGGTAGAACGTCTTTCGCAATAGAGCACTGGTTATTGGTGGAGCTGCAACATCCCTTTCTGTCATGACACATGTAAAGTTTGTCTGGCTGCTCGTGGCTGCTGGGATCCGGGCCTGCGACGTCACCTCTTTATTTCCGACTGGTGGGTGGTAAAACTCACCTAATGGGGGTGTATTGATTATTTATTCTGTGAGAGGAAATCTTCGAAATGCTCTGGGCTGCCTCGAACCGGGAAAAGAAAAACCTTTTATGCACCTATCTGTGCGATCTTCGATTTGAAATCGGTCGCTACCGCTTTAAATTCCTTATCATGACATCCAGATTGGTATTATACTTGGGGCAGGCAGAAAATAGCCGGAAATGCAATTGGTATGTATGCACGCTACTCTGACCAGCCAAACAATATGATACTACTGAATCGCCCAATCGACTGACCCCCTCCAGCAACTTGCATTTCCAGGTACTTATTGCCTGCCCCGAGTAATGTTATGTGTTAGTGAATAGAATGCCAAGCGGTTTCTGATCGTAAGACCGGTAGCCCCAGCTCATGTAGGCAATCCTACCCATGTATCCCTCCACATTTAGCTACGGATTACCCCGAGCCAAGAGTGGTAGTGTGCTGTGTAATTATAAAGCGAGAGACCCATCGAAGCTGTTGGACTATTGGTACCACCAAAGGCAGCCTCGCGCTCGTATCCTACTTTAGAAAAATATACAACCTTCGGTGTACTCTACCTCGCACCTTTTCGGAGGCAGAAAAGAAAAGAAAAGAAAATCCTTGATTCGAGTGAGATTTGGTGACGCTTATCGCCAACCTCCTATGACTGGATACAATGCAAAAATCCGTCATGGTAAGAGGAGGGCAGAGCTCCATTTCTGTGTGCAGCATCCCGTTATATGGGAGAAATACGGACTAAAGCAGGCCGCGGGCTCCAAATCCCCCCAGTCCTGGAATCCCCAGAACGTTTGCATTTTTTAATCTGTGTAGTCGTTCCTCTACCACCACAGATGCCTCAGACCAAGCACAAACAGCCCCGGCTAGCCCCTCAAACAGTGACCACGGATGGTCAGGCGTACGATAAGAGAGTTCTTCCTCTTCGCAAAGTGGCGGAAGTCGTGTCGCATGCATCAAGAACACTACTTGTGCTCTAGCATAAGTACCTGAAAACAAGGGTAAGGCCTTGGCCACCCAAACTTTGAAGCGCTGCTGCGGGACGAATTAAAAAAACTTTGCTACCAAAAGGCATTTTTAGGTACTTATGCTAGAGCACGAGTAGTGCGCGGGAGAGATTTACATCGTCGTCGCTACGTGACGTTAGCATGCATGGAAAAGGATGTAATGGGCCCTCGAAGAAACTTGCAGTGACAACAATGACCACGCGTTTCCCGTCACGCCGTGACATAATCCGAATCCCTTTCGAGCCAATCCTTCCTGCCACACGTTTTCTGCTGCCATTTCTATACAGTGCCCATACCGAGCCTCGTCCCAATGATCCAGGAAACGCGACTTGAGCGTCATAAAAAGTACTAGCAAGCCGGGAGATCCGTGGCATATTTGAACGTACGGTTGAGAGCGCTGTTTTGCTAGAACATAAGGCGGAAGGTGGCCAGCGAAATTCAATGTCAATTGAACTAGACCTTTAATCGTAGGTAGGATCACCGGAAGATGAGGGCTAACAATATTAACCGGTGCTTGTAGAATTACGGTGAGAATACCGGCTAAATCAAGAGATCGGCTGAGAGATGAGTGAGGATAAAGATATTTATTAAGTGGGTGGGATCAAGTGTACCTGTGCCGTGCATAGCTCCTAGGTAATATTTGCCATGCCACTCCCACATGAGCGGCAGGCCATCCTCTCTGTATTGCTCTTCGAATTTGGCTTTCCCCCTCCTGCCAGTCGCGATCAACCCGTCAACGAGCTCGCGAACAACCTGGTTGCTGATGATGTTATCCAGTGATATCAATTGAGAGGTTTCCTTCGTCTCTGGATCCACGATGTCGAGCAACTTTCGTAAATTCAATACCGACCACAATAATCCTGCTCTTCCATAGAGCACCTCCGTGGCTCCAGACCCATCTTCGACTGATTCAAAATTAAGCGCTACGTTGATAGCTTGTTGCAGCATCGAAGCCGCAGTCTCCCAGAGCTCGGTGGGGTGCGTGTCCTTGTTCTGCAACACGATTAATTGCCTTGATAACTCAACAACAGCCGGTCCAAACTGCGATCCAATGGGTGATAATCTGTTGGTGGGGAACTCGGGCAAATGGGGGAGTGGGAGATGGAAGCTGACGGACTCGAGTAGTTCTTTGGCTGTGAGAGAGGGCGTAGGGATTTGCTGCGAGAGTCGCAGGTACATCAAAGAAATAGCTGTCTAACTCTAGCTTGTGAGTCTGACCGTGAGCTGGATAAGTGTGGGACAAAAATAGTATAACCGGTATTGGGGTGTTGGGAGTAGTTTACCCGAATTTCCGGTATATAGATTATCGTGACCTTGTTTGCTATCCCTGGCTGTCGAGCGCCTGGAGAAGAGTTTTTTTGTCAAGTAAGAATGGCGGGAGGTTGTTGGCAAAGTGGCGAGCTTCAGTTTGAGACATAGTTTTTATAGCTAATTTGGAGGACTCGAAAATTTTCTAAGTCAGATAAAATTTTCAAACATCGTGGCTGGGGCTGGGGGTTATAATAGGGGGTACGCGGAACCGACCGTATAATCCTAGTTAGTGTTTAGGAAGGAATTGTTAATGGTTGGGGGTGGTAATCGATAACTATAAGTCAATATTGGTTGAATTGATCATGAGCGAAGATGCAAGCAATATTTAAAACGGCTGGCTGACCTGTAGCTGCAATTGAAAGTGAGAGATTTCGGGGGGAGAGTCCCAGGTGTCAAGAAGACAATCAAAGCATGTTGCGAGGAAAAGCTTTGAGGAACGTAACGTGAGGTTTTGTTGGGTTTGCCGGCAATAAATATCGCTAAATAAATATTATCTTGGGGTTTTCTGTGACGTCACACTTATACATGGAGTGATCATGATCATCACGTAACTCTGCCTGACAGTGCCCGTGTTATTTATTCGATAATATTATATTCTAAATGAAGTCGCCAAAATTAATTGAGACAGGTGATGCATTCCATAAATAATATCTACTAAAACCCGTAAGCAATGGGATTTTTCGCGATAAGGGGCAGTACTACCGTGTGCTTCGCATTGGAAACGAGTCTGAGAAAAAGGAACACTTGCTAGCGGTGTGAATCTTGAGAGCCTAAACTTGGGAGTGATATTCTCTGCAATTGGGAATGAGAATTTATATAAAGCGTATAGGTATTACGCAATAGGACTAGCTACAATTGCCGGGAAAGGAGGTAATTTCGGCTGTGCTATAGCTAAGATCTTGATTTAACTATAGTAAGTTGTAATATTGAGATTTCTGGACCTGCGTATGGTTTTATGAGGTGTCAGTAATTATTGGTATTACCGGATTTTCTATTGCGTAAGTATTGTGTAGGGGCTGCAGTACCTACACCAAAGGGCGAATAAATATATTTCATCGCCGATTGGAATGTCTTTAGTATGATAATCTCTTTTTATCTCCAGCTGCTGGCTTACGCTACGGGTAACTTCAGCTACTGGGAATGATCCGCTTTTTATAGAGCTAGAGGCTAGAGGCTAGAGTCCGAGCCGAAGCGTAGGCTGTAGAAACTTGGCCGGCTGAGTGATTTTGACCTGGGTATTGACCTCTGCAGGCGAAGTAAATGCATCAGTAAATGCATCATTTTCTCGCCCAATATTTTGTGTGGGAAAGTTGTCTGTAAAGGCATCAAATCCTCATACATTACTTATGTGGGAAAGGCATCACTAAAGTCGTCTATAAAGTCTATAGAAAAGGAGCAGGTAAATGCATCAAAGACACAGCGAAATTTTGTATGGGAAAGGCATCGGGAAAAACATCATTAGTGGCACTATACACATTTCCCTACGATTTTTCAAACCTTAATTCAAAGGAGCCAAAAGCAAAAAGTAACTAGGTCTAGGAGTTGAACCTGGCATATTCAACACATCTACTGAATTCTTTATCACCTGCACTATTCATATAGTTCAACCTCTCAGACCGCCCACTTATTCCAGAAAAGTAGCCAAGTACACATTTACTGATTCCTTTACTGACGCCTTTCCCGGCGACCTTCCAAGGTACCCATTTACCAATTCCTTAACCGATGCCTTTGCCGACAATTTTTCAAAGTACACATTTACTGATGCCTTTCCCGACGATTTTCCACCCTTACACCGAAGACTTGTGCCAAATCTCCATATTGATTGTTCAGAAGGACTGTACGCAGTAAACCCCATATCAGCGGGCCTTTAGCTTCTATAATTAGACTGAACTTACTTATTGACAATTTAAAGATATCTTATGGCAATGATCACGTTATAATAGTGAAGTTAGTTTTGAGGTTTCCACATGCACTGATATCGATCCACCTCACGCTCGTACATATATCCTTGTCGTAGCAATAGGTACCTTCCGTTTTCATACCTAAGCCTTTGTGGGTTTTCCTGAACTGGTACGTATACACTGCAAACTTTAATGATATCGGAATTAGGAATTTTGGCGGGGAGGTCTAGCAATATCCCCCGCATAAAGCTGGAGTTGTGCAGGGGAACATTTCTTTCGGTACCTTATACGTGCATCCGAACGTACTTCGGGTCCCGGTCCGATGTCCGGGTGTGCCTGAGGATAATCCCCGAGCAATGCACAATGGACGGGTAATCGGAGTGGCTTTCGGTTCACCCTGAATTTTGTATTATCCTATAGTACCCCTCACAGAGAATTCCGAAAGCAGGAAGTAATGGATTGACCATGCCGTTGCCTATCCAGTCGACCGAGAATGAGCATATTTGGAACCATTTGTAGTCCTCAATTTATTAGGATACCAGTTTAATTCGTCATCATACAATACTACTGCAGCTGTGGGAACCTCTCGTGTTCCTGAACTAGGCTTGCCCCGGACTCTGTACCCCGCTCTCATCGCTATTACCCCTGAGCTTTTCGGCTTGCGGGACCGAGGCGAGTGCTTTAATTCATTTCAGTACTTGCAAGGTAAACCAGTCGAAAGACTGCTACCAGTCAAAGATGCGTTACCTACCATTAGTAGTTAGATGTAAGGATGGCTGTGGGGTAAGTCTAACGATCTTGGGATTTGGATTGGAAATGGTATTTGAGCTCACACGCACTCTTTTCCCATAAGAAGTGCGATTCCTGACTCTTGATCGTTGCATCTGAAAGGATCCCGTCTTTTTTATATCCAGATCGGATACAAATCAAGTCAAAATGAAAAGCCTCTCGCTTTTGGTATTCGGATTATCGACCTACTTTTCTTTGGCGGTCGTCCCTGCTCCTGGGCCTGACGGAAAATATACTCTGACCGCATCGGGTATTCGTGCGCAGGTCGAACCCAATCTCTCAATTGTGGTGTGATAGCTAGCTAGATTTTGCGCTAATATCTGTCACCTATTATTTAATTTTTAGTTCGCTCCGTATGCTGCTTCAATCACCAATTTGTTCGTGAAGGACAAGAATGGTATCGAGAGAGACATCGTCCTTGGTTATGACACAGCAGCTGAATATCGTGAGATACTTTACTCTACCTTTATCCCTGGGTTTCAAAGTACAACTATTGATTTTCTATTAGCGCTTGACCCGAATCACCCCAACTATGGTGCAGTTCCTGGACGTTATGCCAACAGAATTGGAAATGCTCAGTTCACAGTTGACGGTGTAACTTATCACACACCACAGAATGATGGAAATAATACTCTCCACTCTGGGCCTAACGGCTGGTCATATAGAACCTTTAATGTGACTAGTGTCAGCACGAATTCCATTACCTTTTCTATGTATGATCCAGATATGTCAACAGGAATGCCGGGTTCTGTTGATGCATTGATCACCTACACTCTCACACAGAAGGCCTGGAACATCAAAATCACGGCCAAATCACCCGAGAAGAGGACTCGTAGGTCTCCTGCACCGTTTGCACAGACTACTTAAGGTTCTTGGTTTTAATATGTGTCACTAATACTGCATGTTTCTATAGCTCTCATGTTGACCCAACACACATACTGGAATCTTGACGCTTTCGCAAACCCCCAAACTGACTTGATCTGGAACCACACCTACAGCACTCCATACTCCTATCGTCTGCTTGAGCCAGACCCAAACATGGTGCCCACCGGGAAAATCACCACAATTCCCAAGAACGATATTAACGACTTTTGGTCAAAGCCGAAACAGCTTGGAACTAACCTTAATACACCAGGATGGGTTGGTAACTGTGGAACTGGATCTGCTTGCGAGGGATACAACAACTGCTGGATTGTTGATAAGAGCCCAACCTTGGACAAACCGGTTGCTACTCTATCAAGCGCGTGGTCCGGGATCAAATTTGATATCTATACAAATCAAGGAGCAGTTCAATTGTATACCTGCTACTGGATGAATGGTAACATAGTCGATAATTCTTTGTGATAGGTTTCAAGACTTTACTTACTATTATCTAGGCCAAATTCCTATTAAGAAGACTCAAGGAGGCGCTGGATCAGCAACCAATGGATTTGTCAAGAGTGGTGGTTGTCTTGCCCTTGAATCTCAGGACTGGAACGATGGAATCAATCAGTAAGTTTTCACCTCTGCGTAACCTGGCGAGTAAGTGACGGAACGCGAACTGACTGGCCCACCCGGAAAATAGTCCAGAATGGGGCCGCAATCAATTCTACGGCCCTGGCGACCAGTACAACTGGGAAGCGACGTACAAGTTTGGCTTGCTGTAAAATAGTAACCCTATTACTTCCAGGAATATTTATCTGTGAAATATTCCGGTCAGGGCAGTAAACCAATTTAGTGGGCTGGATGAATTTGGTCTTTACCTAAAGATAGATTTAAGCTCAGCTTTTGATATTAGAATTCGTTAGCGTGAAATCCTTGATCATATTGCGTGAACATCTCATATAATCATCTAGAATGGTTCTCGCTTCACTTAGGATAGCTTTTATGAGTCGGATAGCTCGCGAGACATCGAGACAGGTACCTACATGTATCCACTAGTTAGATGCTTTCCGTATTGTGGTTGATCGGTTTTAGGTAAAATCAACGAACTTGGCAATGAGATACATATGCATATATATATCCAAGTTCAGAAACTCACGTTCGCTCCTATCACTTGAAACTGCAGAATATTAACTTCACGTTCTCTGTTTTATCTAAATACTTGTGTATGCGCATGTAATCTTGTGTATGTTCTGACCGGTTTCTCAAGATTGCCGGTTGAGAAACCGGTCAGAACATATATAGTTTATAATAGCAGAACTAGGGTACGAGACTAGCCGACTACGAAACGCCCAACCAATATATATTTTTGATTGTACTTTAATTTTCTATGGCAGCGTGAGTTTCAAGAGAATTAGTTGTGGCCTCGAATAGCAAGATGGCTTTATTTACATTGTCCTACGCGTGAGAGTCCTAATGAGAAGAGTGTATGATAGTAAATCTAGACAGATACCTGCCCTGAGCCGTTGTGGATAGGCACTTACCGATCTTATCTCCCGACAGGTACCTGCCGGATGTCTGGCTTGCTGTTTTGTGTGTGTATGTACTCGATCTTTTTTATTGGATGTTGGATGCAAACAGGCATCACTGGTTGTACCTGTTGAAGATTGATCAAGGTAATGCATATGTATATTAGAGCGATCGCGAGTGAATTTGAAAGATTACATGATGCATGACTCTAGTGTTTTAACGAGATACTTAATTATAAGCCTGCTGAGCTTGCTGCCTTTCCACTAGAAGCTTATAAATGCTGCCAAATACCTGTTTGTATGTTTTTATCAATATCCGTATATTCCAATTTGTCTATAGTTATATGTATATTCCTGCTTGACGCCCGATTGAAATTGGTATGGTCCGGATCCATAGTTATTTTTTGGGAAACTACTAGCTGATGACACTAAGCGTAAACTTGGAGTTATAAGTAAGTCTGTCCCCTCAATCCTAAAGCCCTTTATGCTTTTCCACTGCTAGTAATGGTACCAATTAAGCTGCATAATAAATCTAGCTTCTCTTGAGAACTTAGGCCCGCTTTAATTTGAAAATCGGTCAACTACAGCTAAATAACCATACATGCCGGTTGGCTATGTAAGTGTGGCCTCGCAGCTGCAATGGCTTCATCCAACCTACGACTGCTTATTTGTTATTTAGAGTTCGCATCTACACTTCAATGAGTTCGTGAGTCTAAGCCAATAGCATGCATATGTCACGTATTTGGTAAGCAAACTCCTACGCGGCGCTACTGCAGCTGGCGCATTGTGGTTAGGATGGTACCGCGGAATGGTAGCCCCAGTCTGCCAAGATTGGCGACATTCCGGCCGTTATTATTTTCTAGTAAATTTACCTTTATAGGTACCAAGTTGATTGATTGGCTCGTTAGATTTTCTAAGCGAGTCAAAAAGGCCACACGGCAGTAACTAGTGATAGATTAGCTAGATAGATCAATTAAGTATGAAAACTTTCAACACGTGTGTAACGGAGGAATTGGAGGGTCTACTACCGTCTCTACAGATCGTGGAAGTGTACCAGGTAAAACATCAGGTTAAAGCATCGCTTTATCTCCAAATACTTGTATGGGGAAACACGTTGGTAGAGATACATATATATACGCGCACTTTGGGTGGGCTTTAGATTAGTCAATGAACAAGGAATGGAACTGCACTTAAAAGTGGCGAAATCGATAACTAACAGCACTACTAGCTGACGCGCGATAGATGAACCGAGATTGCCAGATCTAGATATGGCGAATTCTAAGTACTAGTGTTGGGGTTGTTTTTCTATATGCGGTGCGCAATCAGGCGTATTTCACAAGATCCTACGATAGGTGTGTTGAAAAAGACCTTACCGGACAAGTTGTTTGTGTGGGACGGCTAGCGGGATATCAATGCTGTGCGGGAACGGAAGAAGGAGCCGATTTACGGTAAAGAGAGTTTGCGGAGTCCAAAAAAAGGAGGGAGGCCGCCCATGTGGTTACGGAGCTGAACGTAGATGTGTTGGAAACGGCCCAGATATCAAAAGAAAGCCCTGCTTGGATCGTCCATAAGATCAATTGCGCTCCACGTACCATCGATATGTATCTTTGTCTCAGGCTCCATGGCCTTTTGGCGGCCTTCGAACTCAGTTAACGTATACGTATCGGCCTATATATTCCACCAGATTCATCTTGGTTGTCCGTTTAGGGTTTAGGGTTTAGGGTTTGTATATATGGCTCCGGTCTCTCTACCAAGTATATGATGTTAGTAAGCTATATGAAGGTTGGTTATCTCATAGATCAGGTGGGAATATAGCAATGCTGAAAATTAAAAGGGGAAAATTGAATGATATCTAGTTGTGACACACGGAAGCTGCCACGTGACGTATGGGATATAGCTAAAAAGCAAGGAGTGTTAACGTTAACTACATGTAATTTGCAACGAACTAGGGTACGGTAGTTCAAATCAAGAACTCAAATCATCCGTCGGTTAATCCTTTTGCCGCCGGAATTATAATCCCGAGATCTAGCGCTTGTAGGGAAGAAGGTACCGTAGGGAAGGGTTTTGAGGGACTACCTTCGTTTAGCCATTCTAGCGGAACAAGCAGTCTGTACTGCCATTTTAGAATTTATATATCATAGGGCCACTGAACCCGTGATTTTGCCAATATTTAGCACGCCTGGAAGCGCGCGACTGTTTTTTAAGGCTAGGTCAGAGGCTTATGCTTTAACCTTGAGTTCATTCTTAGGTTTTAGGGTTAAGTTTCCCTACAGATATACATACCATGAAGCGGTATATATTTTGTTTCATTCTTATATATCCAAACGGGCCAAACTTTTTTCAAGTCGTGTTTAGGATGCTCTCCAACTAAATGTAGCTATACATCTTATAACTCTACACGGATTGAAGAGGTCCACATACGTGAACATAGATCTGGTGAAACTTGGCTACATGTAACTCAAATTCCGTTAGGCCTGGGCTAGGGGTTCTATATCGGAGGCAATCCAATTTATTACATTCCTATCCGTGCTGATGCATAAGAAGGGTTGATAGATACACGTCGGCTTCTCACATATGATCTCAATGTCTTTAAACTGATCAGCTTACAGGTATCTTAGCTAATTGCCGTCTATTAAATGAGCGTCGTTCAGCGAAAATGCACTATGGCTATCTTGGTAGTTATGGGACATTTTCGCTGAACGACACTCATGTAACTTAGACCTAAGCTAGCTAATAAAACTGTCTAAGATTACGTAAGTGTGAAAGGTTGATGGATTAGGAATCGACACATATTTGCTTATCAAAGCTCTATTTTGGTGTCAGAACTCAAATCGATCTTCTATTGCTAGAGGGGCCAGATCGTTCTGTCCCATCAAGCCTGTGCACTATAAGGACTACAGGTTGGTTTTAGTTGTATTATAAACCTGTTTACGAAGCATATTCTAATAAAGTGAATGAGTTAGTATTTATTTACCTAGAAATAAGCGGGTGTGGCCTTAACTCACCGGTGTTGAATTTGCATCGGAGTGGATAGTTTGGGTATCCGCTTCCATAGCCTTGTTCTGTTTTGCTGCCTAGTCAAGAGAGGAGTAGAAAAAATGGTACCAGATGCTGAGAAACCATAGTTACCTGACATCACTATTTTGTTATCCTTCAGCCGAAGACCCCCGTTTTGGCTGGATTACTTGAACACGGAGGCAGAGTCACTGGGATCATGTTACAAAACCTCCGCATTTCACTATAAAAATTATGAGGGTACAGTCGTGCAAGAAAAGTCTTGACACCCATTGACTGTCTCATTAGTGAGGTGGGATGTCAAGATTTTTCTTACACGGCTCATGTACCTATTCGCTATTATCAATAGTCCCCGGATCACCCGCATCCCACACGTAAATCGCCATGGTTCTATGCCAAAGCATTACATACATACCTGGTTGGGGAATGAACTCCCGCTGAGCCTGAGCTATATGTACATGAAGCTAAGTCAGTCCCACCATAGGAGTTTATCGTGACGGCAAGTATAAGGTAGCCTTACGTCCCTTGTGCTCTATAAAAGAAACTTGAGTCATCATGGCACCTGACAGGGGGATTCTTGGAATATTATATAGATATGCGCATGATGGCTAGAACTTCGTTGCGGCGGGGGGTTCTTTCCCGAAATAAGTTGGATATGGTGTATCAGGATCCCACGATCTGGAAGAATAGCAACCCTAACCCAGAGGTGCTGCGGCGGAGCGCTGCATGTTGCCACAGATCTACAACGGGGATGTCTCAGCTCGTCTATGTGTGACTGTGCGATCACAGTTTCAGCTGTGAATTGAAAAACTCACTGCGATGTATCCCTAAATCGCGCCTGGCTGAAAATAAGCTACAGGCATATACATTGGCATTGATTGAATATGCAAAGTGAATGCATATGCTCAACCCCTGCTTTTTAGGTGCCAGCCCCAAAAATGTCAGTCAATAGTTACATAAGCGAACTTTACGAAAGCATTTGAATACTTTCTGCATGGATACCTTTGAACCCAGGTCTGAGCTTATAGCTATTGGTGGTATATGTTCATCGCGATCCCACGTGGGTGAACTGTAGACGAGGAGGTTTCTGGGGTGATGCAACAATAGCCTTATATTACCTGGTCTTCCCACAGCCTGATCCAAACCGATGAAATTACTTGGTCGATCGTACAGGTCTCTTGAGCTTTCTTACACCCTGAGCACCAAGCTTTATTTATTTTAGTATTTACTCATGTCGCCGAGATCCAATTGGGTCACGTGTAGAAATTAGGTGGCTAACAGCCCATTGGAGTGTTTTGGCCAACCCCATGACAACTAAAATTCGAGCTTAAAATATGAGTTCTTGGCATAATTACTATGTGAAAATCCGCCAAGAATTCTCGAATTTTGGTTGCGGCGCAGTGGCCAAAACACTTTATTAACTGATCACATGACCTCGTTGTATCTCAGCGACGTGAGCAGTGATTTAAAATTGTTTCGAGGAACAAACATTCAGTGACGTGTATGCCAAGACGCGCGAATGGGATTAAAACAATTTAGTCGTCGAGGGGAGAGTAGAACAATTGGTTGGTTAATAGAGATGGATGTTCAAGATAGTCATCGTGCCCCCGTGGTGGCTGAGTGGTGCTGTATAATACTAGTGGAACTTTGTCTCTACGTAGTTAACGAGGATTGATCCCCTACCATAGTCGCTTACCTCCGACGAGACAAGCCTCTGGTGGTATCTAGAGCATTCCAGCGTTAGGGAGATACAAAACACTGCCGAATTGGACCAAGCTTGAAACAAATACTCCGAAGTTGGCTGCCGGGTCAAGGCATATGTCTCGGTATATGAATTGTTTATTCTTGGGCCAGGTACACCTGCAGGTTATTTAGTTTACATTCCTCATGGTCTTCACATTAAGTTCGTGCCCGAAACACTAGAAACCAGCCCACACCTATAGGCATCTATGAATGATATTAGCGTGAGCAATTCCTTTCTAACCGCTAGGCAACAGTAGCGAATTGACTCATGAAAATCTATGCCTGTATCTTTTTATCTCACGCAGACATATCTCCTCTAAGGTTCTGAATTCTAGGTATAGAGTGGCGAACCAATCGATCGAGCTTTCGGGCATTCGTGTTTTTTGGTTTTATGGAATGTACTGTGATATCTTCCAGGTCGCCTAATTAGCGTTTGTGTGCAATGCAAAGCGCGGAAGGCTTAGACTATAAGACCAATGATTTTTAGATTGTTTTTTTTGGCTATTTATCGTGTGTATGCAACACTTCGGCTGTGATGGTACCGTGGCCCAGCATGAATCCGAAATATCCTGGTAGGGCTGGGCGTAACCTATAGGCCTATGTGTAGCATAATTCCGTTACACTCAACGTGTTTTCCCGCATGAGATGAGCCGTCGGTACAGATGGAGGATCCAGGGCTTCCAGAAACAGATTTAGTCGGTGAAATTTTCATCGCCGTATGAGTTTGCCCTATGGATAGGGGAAAGAGCTACAAGTATGTACATGTTGGGGGTGCGGCTGAACTGGCATAAGAAACCGGCCATTGAGATGGAACTAATCGGAGGTCTAAACCGAGGTTTGGGAAGGAGTAAATTTGTCAACTTTTACTTCTGGCAAGGCACCACTGCCGGTCACCAAGAGAAAAATCCTATCAGATCAAAGTTTCCCTGTGAGAATTAAGTGCAATTGTCGCAGCTTTTCTTGCACACGCACGATGATAGATTAGCGGTTATTTCGGCATACGATGCATGCGCTCAAACAAACTAATAGTGATCATTATGAATCACGTGTTTAATTTTGTTTCGTGTTTTTAAATTTTCAGTAGATGCTTCGAATTCGGATATTACCAATAGACCTGTATACAAGTTCCAAAGGTACGGTACCCTTGGGAAAATGGGATTCTTATTCCTAGAGCACACTCTTGAGCTAGGGCGAGCTTTATTTATCTGGCGCTCTCTTTCGTAAAGATTTTCTAGGGTTTGGAGTTTTCTTTAATTCCGAAAACCTGTCTTGAGTTGGACGTGTTCTGTCCCAAATCCCAAGAGTGGTTTGTAGAATGCTGAATGCCAATTATCTTGGCATGCACACGTGATTTATTAGCGCGGTGCTCCCCGGGTCATCAATCCCCCGCTTGTCTGTCAAGATTATAGTCAACCCCCCGTTTTTATGAGAACGCAAAAAAACCCTCAGAGTCTAAGGCTGATTTTGCGATTTCTTTTCCCTTTAGCTATGGTAGGCAATTGATCTCCATCAAAAATTCCTACAGCAATACCAAGACACAGCTGAGTATCAACCCCTCCTGGGAACTAGAAAAACTAAGTACGATTTCCTATAATCTAGCACCACTTGTGACACATAACTATAAGTAGAACTAGCCAGCGAGGTACATATCATCAGTCATCTATAGCTGTCTCAATTTGGCTTAATCATATGGTTTACTATGGACGGAAACCTATGACCATGGGTGATTGACAGACAATCGTTTAGTTCAAGCATTTTTCGTGCATAAACGGCTCAGCCCCATGATCTATAGTATCGGAGTAGAATAGGCTTGATTGGTGCTCCCTGAGGCTGTGAAATGCGTTGAGTTGGACCTAAATGTATTCATACGGCCCGCAACAATCACAGCTCCCTAGAGACTCCCTAATGTCTAACGCTTTCCTCAAGACCCATGTCGTTAAGAGCACTCGAGCCTCTTCTTCCAGGCTCTCACTCGAGCTTCTTCTTAGACGCTTTTCTTTGCAGCGCTTATGGGAATACATTTGGCATGGTATGGATAATGATTAGTATAATTAATACTTAGTATAGTGTAATGGTGTGCTGCAGGATTTATAACTGCTGATTCAGAAGGAAAAGTAGTAGTTGGGGGAATTGTATAACTGTAAATAGACTGATGAATGAAATGCGCTATATAGACTTCTAGTTACATAGCATCGAAGGTTTCCTAAACCCATGACCATGGTTAGCCCATGACTATAGACCTTTCGGCCCGCAGGCCTAGGGAGGGTGCCTACGTATACTGCAGCCCCGTATATTGCGTATGGATCTAATCTGATATATTTCTCTTACAGAATATATATGCAGGTAAAATAGACCATATTTTAGTGTCAGCACCGTCAGCAACGGTAACCTAAGCCTCGATAAAGACTCGATCTTAGGAGGTTTGACACATATCTAGGCGTCCATCTTCATAAAATTGCCTTGACAAGGATCAAGATGCAGGTCCCTAGGTATTCGATTTCTAAAGATTTCTTACTTTCTCTTCTTGCTCGATTCTTATTCCTACAGGTCTGCATGCAGGAACAATCTCATTTGGGACGAACGTGATCAGGAGTATTTTGATAGGAGAATGGGGTGGCTCTTAACCCGGCAATCGCTTTCAAACTCATTGGACCCGACAGACGCCCCAGGCCCTATTCTTGGTACCGGTAGTCGAAAATCTAAAAGATCCTATGACGTGGGTTAAAGGTCGGTCAAGTGGTGATTCACCCTTATCCGTAATCTCTAGAAGCGTGAATATCTTGATACTTTTCTACCCGCTTGATTTTAGTATATAAGGGCTCAAGACCCCTCAATATATTACCTATGACATAAAAACGCACCATCAATCATCATCGCCTGATACTTGAAACTGCTGTGAATGATTGGGTATCATCTAAACCCGCTAGAATCGCCGAAAAAAAGATTAATCAACATAGAATCAAAATCACTGTATTTACAACGAACGAACGAGCACAATATGTCTAGATATTATAATCATGGATCTTCTAGTAGTACTGCTGGATCTACTCCCATCGACGAAGAAGATAGAGATCTGGAATGGGAGGTTATTGGAGACCCGATTGAAAGGAGAAGAGCTCAGAATCGAATAGCTCAAAGAAATTATCGTAAGAAACTCTACACTTCTTACTGATGGAAAAATCAGAACTAAATAAGTTATCTCAATCTAGGCGCAAAACAGAGACGACAGACGGCAGAAGTCGAGAAGCAAATCGCAGAAACCGAAGCTAGAATCACTTATTCCACCGACTGGTCCACCGAACCCTGCCACCCAATGGCTAATATCATAGAGCGACACCTCTCCCCAGCTCCGGATAGTCGTATACTCCCGGTTGCTTCGTGGCTAGAAGCGACGAGACCTATTGAGAACGAGGAACAATTCCGTGTTCGTCATTTGCTCGTGATGCGAAGCGCAATCGAAATACACATTCGCCATTTAGAAATCGACAAATCCCAATTTCGCAACACAAGGTCTATATCTCCATACGTAGAATACGGCAATGGGTATTACGAGAGCCTCGAACAAAGAATTGTATACCTTCGTGAATATATGCCCCATTTGGCTCCCGAAGGTCTCCAAAGAACAGTCGAACATCACCCCTACATTGACTTGATACCTTTTCGAGGATTCCGGCAAACGATTCTTGAAATACTCCGTGACTCACCAAACTCGATCAATCAGTTTGAACTCTGTCACGATATTGAGACGGGGGGCCTCAGGCTGTGGGGACAGCGTTCGTACGACCCGTGGAGCTACGAGTTGACCGAGGAATTTGCGGCAAAGTGGGGTTTCTTGTTTCTCCGAGACACAGAAGCACTCTCAGCCACAAATATCTTCAGAAGAGAACGCGGAATAGAACCTCTTGGGATTCACCACTTTGGAGCAGCAGGAATTCACCTCAGGTCTAGGGAGAGATTCGATTTGCAGTTGATCCAAATGCTGAGCAATCACCCCTGAGGTCTACGAGTCACAGCACCGAAACCCATACCAAGGATCCTCAAACTCCAAGATCGTACCTCTCTGGCGGTCACTGACTCATTATTGACCTATTTTCTCCTCCCAAAAATGAGGTTATGCATTAGCGTATTATATACGAACCCTTCGTCGCATCTACTCAATCCTTCACGTCCCCGACCGATAGTGTTTGGCCTGCCATCACCTCGAGTAAGATGTTTGGATTGGAGACCACGAAACAAGTCACAGGGTTAATGTACACGTTCGGGTATAGGAAGAAAGGTTGCGAAAATTATGAGGCTGTGTAGCCGCTTGCACACTCTTGGTTTCTAGAGATCGAGATATATACATTTTCGTTACAAGTCCTCCCTTAATAAGTTCTATTGTGGCCGAGAGATGGTTGAGATGTATGCTTAGCTTTATGTATTTGTTTTTCTTTCACTATTCTTCTCTGTCGGTTTAATCTCTTTGGCTAAATTTGATTTTGGAACGATTTATTGCGTTTACACGTGATTCTCCTTTTGTTTTTATTTTTGTATTTTATAGTCTCTTTCCTTAGTGTTCCCCACCTATAGCTATTCATCACTGAGTAGTCCTATCGATAGACTGTTTTCTTTTAACTATATATTTTGCTTTTTATTTCTACAAGTTTCTGAATTGGTTGTTTTGCAGTTGAAATATATACAATTATTGCTAAAAATTAAACCAACGGGACAAAATTTTTGTCTTGCTCTTACTTGCTCTTACTATGTATGAACCGTAACTGATTACTGGGATCGTATCGACTTATCCTTAAAAAATGGGCACTAATTCTCAAAGAAAGGCAAAGAAAAAGAAAAAGGTTCGAGAACAGGTTAGTTAATCGCTACTGCTCATTTAGTCAGGGTTTTGCTCCCATGCCTACATGTACGTATGACTCTTTTCAGATACCTACCTGGTATTCAGCGAATCAGCAGGTCAGCCCCACAAGGGTTGAATATCGCTATTGGTACGTGTACAGTATAGCCCTTGGGCTCGGAGCCCGTTGGCGCAACCAGACCACCTGATTACGATCTATAGCCGAAGTTGCTTGTCATAGGATATCACTCGACTGCTGTTTTTAATGCCTAGGGGATAGTAGTAGAATTCATTTACGCATCCAAATGCCTAGGGGATATGCGACTCTCTGCTGCTAACATGCATCGCGAAACAGATTTCTACAGGCGTTGTATGATTGGTGTGAGGCTCTGAACCGAGAAGTGAGAAATCTACGACGCTCCAAAAGGGCTGTGGGAGTTTCACACGATTGCACTTGGGATTAAATCGCACAATAAGATTAGGTTTTCCTGTAGATAGTATAATCAAGTAATTTAAGAATTTATATATAGAATAAGAATATCATAATTCTAGTCCCTTCGACCTTAGCCTTCTCGAATAAATTTAGTTTACATTGGATTTCCAGGGATAAACCCAGCTATTTTTTATTACTATTCTCTACATTCTTGACTCCAACTCCAATTCCCACTCCGAACTATGGCGATCCAAATTATGGGCTAAACTAGGAGTGAGCTTCATATTCATGCCTCCTAGTATATGTATCGTATTATTATCATAGTACGAAAGAACTTAGCAAGTGATTTCAGCAGGTATGCGCAATTCATGCATCTACGTCCCACAGAAGTGGATTCACCTAAGCAGGCAACCGGCCCCGCGCTCCCACTCCCAGATCTCCTTCTAACCCCTGAAAGCTCACTGATTCAAACAGGAGAGGATTTTATATGGTACAAAACATGCACAGAAATCGCGGCATACAAAGTTACACTAACTATATTTCCTGATTCTTAAGTCCATTGACGAGTAGGCCGATCGCGGAGAGTTTTTCCTTAGTTGTCATGGCCTGGGATACCTCCTGCGCTCATCCCTGGCGGGGTGTCGGGGTGTATACCTGCGATACATGCACGAAAAGCAACGAAGAGATTCTCAAAGGCATCTACGTTAGACACAGGCTTTGTGAGACTCTACCTAAAGTCAGTGCTACTATTTTAACTATATCCTTGCCTACCACTATAGCTAACCACGAGTAGGAGAGATTGGATAGGCAGACACGTATCAACTCAAAAGGGACTCACTAGCTCGTGGAATACATGTAGCTGCAGTTCCCCATCCATAGCCACGTCGCCGACGGGATAGCAAACCCAGGAGATTATTCGGACATTGTCACACGAAAGTCAAAGATCTTTGTCAGGTGATTACATACCTCTCAATTTGTAATATCGTGTTACATGGTATTCTCGCAATTCGACCCGGTGCATGACGTGAGGAACTGGGTACATAATCAGCTATCTCGACAGCTTGACCAAACTGGTGGTAGGCTACTAAAACCTCCCTGTACACAACGTCTAGCGAACTGTTTGGCATATCGTATCACACATCGCCGAGCACAATATCTAGCTCTATTTAATCATGAACTTTCGAGCGACATCGCGATTACTTTGCGCATAGCATAGCAAATACTGATCATAAGACAGATCTAAACCTTGAGGCCTAGGTGATGCTTGAGGAGCCCTGAGATGTGGCTCTGCGACGTTAAATTAAGGTTGACTCTTCCGGATCCCCTATCTTGTCTTCTTTGTGCACGTGAGAACAGTACATTGTCGCTGTCCTTGCTCGGCCGCGGAAAATTTGGCCCCTTCTGCTTCAAGGGAAGGTATCGAGAGACTATGATTCGCTCCCTCACTTATCTCAGCCGATTGGGAAGCCAACAATTCTGTTCCCCCGAAAGCCGCTGCTTTTGTACCCGGCCGCTACGGCAAACCCTTGAATTAAGCGACAGTTGAGATCCTATCAGCGATTCTTGTTAGTTGCGTACTCTATCCCAAATAGCTAGTGAAGATAGAAATTGCACTAGGTTTTACTACAATGGCGGGCTTTTAGTTATTTTACTATTTCGCCCTAAAAGGCGTACAGACCCCTTTCAGACATCCTGTTTGGGATATAAACCCATCTGTGTTTGCTACGGGGTCTGCGGAGGGCGGTGGTGTTTAAATTTAACAATCCCCCGCGGCTAGTGATCATGATAGTGTGAATGCGGTTGGCATTTTCTCCGTGTAGTAATCTTATTCAAACCTACAGAAGATGGACTAAAGTCGATCAATGCACGAGATCTCCCTAACATCGTATGTGTCTCGGGCTAGACGCTCGAAACAGTACCGATTTCCCACACGTCCCTCGTGCTCACGCTCTTACTGACGACGCTGAGACACATTTTTACCCAGGAATATAAATCACCAGCGCACATAAGTTACAAGCCTAACCCCACAAAAAATAAAAATATACCGTCCTCAAGAGCTATAAAGCCACTGGCTCCACTCGTCGAGCACGTTCCCGGACAGGACCTAGATTACCAACAGTCTTTCACTCCTCACCCGAACATACCTGAAGCCTTCGACTCATCGGTATGGTTTATTCAATCAAGGGTTTAACTGCTACTCTGGCAATTTTTCTCCCTTTGCTTGTTCATGGGCAGACTAGTCTCCCCACGCCCATCTTGGTCGCTAGAACCAGCCCAAACTACGACTATGAATTCGAATTTCCATTACCTATACCCTCGGTGAAGGAGCCTTTAGCGTGAGACCTCCTATTTGGATCATCGCTGCAAACAAAACTCATTTAGCCACTGCCAGAACGTACATCAACGAAACAACCGGTGTTAGTATCGACTTTTACGAGGTCAAGATCATAGAGTTCACAAAAAACTTGTTTCCAAATCTTGGGAATGCGACACTGACCGGTTACGACGGGCAAGAGCCTGGCCCTACTTTTCGTATCCAGAAAGGAAGGGAGACGGTGATCCGATTTGTTAACGAATATTATCGACCCTCATCGGTTCACTTGCATGGTTCTTACAGTAGAGCTCGTGAGTTTCCATCAAACGCTATATATACTAAATAGAGGTTTTTTTTTTTTTTTTGACATTTCGTAACCTAGCATTCGATGGCTGGGCCGAAGACATCATCAAGCCAGGCGAGTATAAGGACTACTACTATCCCAATACTCAAGAGGCCAGAACACTCTGGTATCATGTAAGTTTTCTTACCCCTGTAGGTATTAGTTGTTTATCTTATTGCTACATTCTCATATTGCACTAGGATCATGCTATAGACCTTACTAGTTTGAACGTGTATTCCGGTCAAGCTGGCTTCTACATCATCGAAGACGCCGAACTCGATGAAGAATTTGATATTCCTCGGGGGGCTTACGACATTCCGTTGCTGCTCAACTCTAGGCGATACACTCCAGCCGGTAACATCACCGACGAAACCGATGAGCTGATAGGCGCATATGGCGATACCCCATCCGTGAACGGTCAAATCCTCCCATATTTGGTCGTGGAACCTCGGAAATACAGATTTAGGATTCTTAATGGAGCTACAAGTCGCACCTTCAATCTGACCATCAATGATGACTCAACCGGTGCCAATAAGTTGTTTCACGTAATTGGCTCTGACGCCGGCTTAATGTCACATCCCGTAGAAACAGAAACACTGATCCTTTCGTTGGCAGAAAGGTGGGAGGTAATGCTATTTTCCCCTCAAAATTTACTATGAAACGAATACTCACATGCGGCGTCCTGAAGATTTTGGTGGATTTTGCCGGTTGCGAAGGCCAAACCCTTGTTATGAAACAAACAAACACCTTTGTGGACACGAATTACGTTGGATACGATAGAATCATGCAGTTCCGCGTTGGAGACATCGTCTCCGATGAGACCGGAGATGGTCCACTTCCGGCCGTCTTTAAACCTTTGGATCTGCTGGAAGACAAGGCGGACATTGACAAAGTGTTTGCCGTTGGTAGAATCGGCAATAAATGGACGATTAATAACGTATCCTTCGACGACGTCGCAAATAGTGAAATAAACTCCAGAAAAACCGTATTCTGCGTAATGTGCTAATAACTGAGTTAGGGATTCTCCACAACGTGCCCCGTGGCACGATAGAGAAGTGGAGGCTTGTCGGTGGCCTCGGTAATCATCCAATTCACATGCACCTTGTCGATTTCCAGATTCTTTCACGGGAGAAAAACGACAAAAGCAAAAGTTCTGGGAGGACCTTTATCACTTCATACGAAGCCGCTTCCATCAAAGATGTCGTTTTTCTAGGGCCAAACGAGGCAGTCACCGTAATTGCTAAATATGCTGTGAGCTCATATACACAATCCAGTTAATCAGGGCTCTATGCTGACCATGCAGCCTTGGGGTGGTGTGTACATGTTCCATTGCCACAATACGATGCACGAAGACCATGGCATGGTGAGTTTAACGCCACAATCAATTGGTCGAAGTATATGAAAGCTAAAAACCTGAAAACAGATGGCAGCCTTTAACGTTACCTCCCTAAGCGATTTTGGATACTCCGAGACGAGCAGACTCGTTGATCCCATGGAATCGCGATTCAGGGCCAAACCGTACAGAGAGTTTTCAGTTGCTGAAGTTGAAGATGTTCTAGAATCTTTTTCTAGGCTGAGCGTATACGCCGAGGTGGAAGAGATCGAAGATGCCTTCGACGAGTACTGAGCCGTTCAGGATTAGAGTAGAATATCCATACTGCTTCCCTCTCTAGAGCAGTGGATGAAGGGTTGGACAAACATGCGAGCTCAAGCGCCTATTTATTTCCTAACCAATCATTATCATCGTGATGGGTTTGTAAATATACAATTAGATCTCCATATATAGATAGTTCCGTTAGTCGCAACACGTTCTTTGAATGTTTATATTCTAGCGAAGATTTCGTCATCTCGCATCTAATGCGTCCCACATTGGGAAAACCTTTTTAATGTCAGCCACTAGCCACAACAACCTTTAGAATACCATCCAACGCCGAGCACAACCAGAGACACACAGAGCCCTCCGCCTACCACATAAACAGCCCTGCTACCGACCAAATTCCCTAGTTTCTGCTAGATATAGTAACACTCTGAGCACACCGTCTCCCCAAGCTTCTCTAAGCTCCAGCTGCCCCAATTATGCCTCGCTTAAACCAAACAATGTCCGACAGGACCATACACGCTGGCCTAAAGGGTTCCCATCGCTAAATGCTTCTAATTATTATTTATTTATTTTAATTTGTTCGATTTTAGAGAAAACCTTAGGCTTGGGGGGTAGGAATAGTATGGTAGCGTGCTGTGTGTGTCTCTGGTTGTGCTTGGCGTTGGATGGTATTCTAAAGGTTGTTGTGGCTAATGGCTGGCATTAGAAAGGTTTTCCCAATTCTGCTCCCAGGATTAGCTGGACCTCCGAGATCTCGATGCATGCGTATTCTCAAGGAGTGAGTTTTTCATCAAGCTCTCAGGTATCCCCCAAGATAAGCAGTGCTACTTGAACGAAGAACAAATGGCGAGAGCATATGCGAGGATTCCACAGGCTCTACTGGTTCTTCGAATAGTAGGGTATCAAAGAGAGCGACAGCGAAAGGTTAAGAGATATAACCGAAGGTTGTATTTGTAGAATACAAGAGTGATTATAGAAGACATTGCTTAAAGGAAGAAGAAGAGAAAGTACAACAAGAGAGGGATTCCCTTCACTTATATACCCATAACCCATTTCTCCTATAACCAACATATGACTCATTGTAAGGGAAACCAAAGGAAACATATCGAAACAATAACAAAAATAGAACATCTGAATATTTCACGGATTAGGGATAGGGTTAGGATTTGGTACGATAGTTGTCATGGGTTTTGGTTCTTTTATTATAATCCTATTGTAGTTCGGTTGCGTTCCGGTTGTTGTCAGGTTGTTGATTGTGTTACGGGAAAGCGGGGTATTTAAGCGAAGGATTTCGGTCATTCTTGTCTTTTCTCTTCTTCTTTCCTTAAGCAACGTTCTCGTTTACCTTCTCTTGCAATTGTCAATACTATCTAGGTTCTACCTCAGAACCCTCGCTGCTGCTGTCCACTTCACTGCACTTATCTCGCCTTGAGATAGACCCCTCGTAGAACTTGTAGAAACGCTGCACTCTTTGAATGCGTTGATACCTCATTAAGTAGCACTGCTCACCTTCAGGGATACTGAAGGGCTTAACGAGGGACTCAACCGTGAGATTACGTTGCTTCCAACATCTACACCCTCTACTGCAGAAAACAACCCTTTGCATGGAAATCATCTCCCAGATTCGCCAATCCATCCTAAGCATCTTCCCTTGCTTAACACTGCGAAAACCACAAACCTTGGTTGAAGTCATTCCCGAGTGGCTAGACTAGGAGTATCTACGCCAGAACTCTTTCCCCCGCCCGACACCCACATCATAAGCACACCTACCTCCATCAACTCCGCCATGGAAGGGGCTGCCGTCGCCGCAAAACGCTTCCCCACCAGAGAAGCTTTCGCCCAAGCCTACAGAGATGATCCCGCAGAGCTCTACAATGAACTCAGGGACCTCAACCAAGCCCTGGAGGACCAAATCGATGCCCTCCAGGAAAACGAACGAGAAACGGAGGTCAAACTCAACACAGCTTTCATGGATGGTTGTTGTGTTGTTCGGTTAGCGGCATAGGTGTTTTGTTGCGTTGCTTGGTCGATCGTTCTATATGTTTCCCTTGGTTTCCTTTACAATGAGTCATACGTTTGTCATCAAAGAGGTGGATTACGAGTATATAAGCGAAGGGATTTCCCCTTCTGTTGTACTTTTCTTTCTCTTTCCTTAAGCAACGTCTTCTATCGTACACTCTTGTATTCCACAAAATACAAACCTCGGTTATACCTCATAACCTTACGCTGTCGCCGTCCTCAAGTCCTCTATACTTGAACACTTCGTAGAGCCTGTGGAACCTCGTAAAACACTCTCGTCGCTTAGTTTTCCCTTCAAGTAGCACTGCTTATCTCGGGGGATACCTGAGAGCTTGAAGATAAACCTCGCCCCTTGAGATTACGTTGCTTCCTCATCCACACCCTCTACCCCGCTTTTACACGCTGCCACACAAACCTTAATGCTATTATGAGTAACCCCGCTCCCGCCCCCTGGACTTTCCCGACCTTCGAGAACTTCCAGACTGCTGCCAACGCCGACCTCGCCTCTGCCTATGAGGAAATTCAATCTCATTATCAACAACGGGTCGACAACCTCACGTACGCAGACCTACAGCTGGAAGAGGCTATACAAGAACGTAACAACATGACGGCAAGGTTTAATACCTGCCAGTCTCAATTGCAAGCAGCTGAAGCAGAAGTCGCCCGCCTCAATAACGCCGCCCCCCCACCACCCGCACCATCGCCACCACCCCCTCCTGCTCACACTCAAGGAGGTCGCTCGGACAAGATGCCAGATCCAGATAAATTCAATGGATCTCGCGATAAACTTCCCGGGTTTGTCTTGCAACTCCGATCAAAGCTCTCGGTTAACGCCGACCGCTTTTCCAACAGCAACAATATGATATTGTATGCTATCAGCCGCCTTGAGGGAGCCGCCCTTGAACAAATTCGCCACTCTGTCCTCCCTGACGGGACTACCACTTGGAATAACGCCGCCGAATTGATTACCGCCCTGGAAACCGCCTTCGGAGACCCCGACCCACTTGGAACGGCCCGCCGCGAGCTACACCAACTTCGACAAGGGAAGCGAGATTTCTCTGCCTACCTTGCCGATTTTCAACGAATCATGGGACGGTTAAACTATGATGAGTCGGCAAAGAACGATGCCCTGGAATACGGAATGTCAGACGAGCTGAAGGAAGCCGTAGTGACCGTAGCCGACTTCCCTACCACCTTCACCTCTCTCTGCGCCTTCCTCCTTCGCTTGGACAACCGTATCCGAGCAAGAAGAGAAGAGAAAAAAAATGCTGCCCGCAATACCATGGGACAGTTTACCGCCTCCGCCGCCGCTCCCGCTGCCTTCACTCCTGCCTCCTCCTCCTTTGCTCCTGGAGGACTTGCACCCATGGATCTTTCTTTCGGTCGCACTTCCACCACTCGCCCTGCTCCCGAACAACGATATGTTCAGATCAACGGGAGAAGGAAACTGTCTCCCGAAGAAAAATCCTGGAGGCAAACTAACAACCGCTGCCTGTTCTGCGCCGGAGAAGGGCATATTTTTTCAAACTGCCCCTCCGCTTCAAAACGCCCCGCTATGAGAGGAGCCGTTACCAACGCCGCCGCCCCTCCTGCTCCCTCTGTTTTCCCACCACCCCTGCCACCTCGTTTTCCTGCCTTCGATGCAGCAGACTCAGTCGAGTCTTTAAACTAGTTCAACCAGAGTCGCCTTGTGACCCTGCTCTGGTTCGTTTTTCTTCTTTGTCAGCGTTTTCCATTTCTGGGTTTTCAGTGTCGGATGTGTGCGTGGAGGATAATTCGGATGGGGAACATTTTGTAGTTACCTGTAGCCTTTCCCACCAAAATAAAATCATAAAAACACACGCACTTCTTAACACTGGAGCCTCAGGGTTCGCTTTCATTGATGAAAACTTCGTGCGTCACCATTCCTTGCCCCTGTCTCCCCTCAAAACCTCTCGGCAGTTAGAAGTCATCGATGGACGAACAATCGCCTCGGGAGACATTACCAATTTATGCCACTTGGAGCTTTCCATCCAACAACACACTGAGAAAGCTCCCTTCTTTGTAACCAAGCTAGGTGTAAGACCGGTACTTCTTACCGCACAGGAAATCTCCAAGAAGCTTTAGATAACAATCTAGACGCTATAACCTGCCCGGTTGCTATCCGCAACACAATACACAGGCGCAAGTCCTAACTGCTTCTTATGAACCGCTAAAAGATAACCGTAGGGTTCAAAGTAGGACGAAGAAAGTTCCAAGAACTTCCAATAGTAAGGTTTTAATAACTAATCGCTGAAGGCCAAGGCGCGCTAAAGCGAGATAAAAGTAATTCACAAGTAAAAGGGTAAATTGCACTAAGTAATTTTGCTAAAACAATATAATATTGATAAGGCTCGTTCTTCGTCGCTAACGATCGTAAGACACTTCTCAACTAGAACACTGACTACTTATAGTAGTCAAGCGTCGAATACAAAGCGCTATGTAATAACATGAACTAACATGAAGAAATCCCATAGACCCTGAAACGCTTTCCTTCGCTCCTACCCTCTCATTATCGTATGGCGATTGTCGGAATTAACCGGCGACGCAACGTATAAGTCGAATCTAAGTGTCGATCGAAAGAGTCGGCCATTGATGACACAAGGAAACCAAACATCCAATCCGAATCTTATTAATAATCAACCAAGATTAATAATAACCGACATGGTCGGGGATTGAACGCTAGTCCATATGTGTGCATCGTAAGCGAACTCAAGTCGTAACCAACTAAGCTACCAATAGGTATAACATTATCCTCCTAGGTTAGTCGTCCTCGTCTAACTATAATACAAAATAATTAACTGATTACAAAGTGGTTCTATAGCATCTTGGGTACGTAAAAACCACCGCGTTTACTTGGCCACGATGGAAAATTTTCCCTCAGCCTAGTTTCTTTTTAGTAGTAAAACATTTTATACATATTCTAAACGCAAAAAGAATACAAATGTGAAACAGCTTATGGCTTAGCTGTTGTGGGTAAAGACTGTGAAATTCGGCAATTGCTTCGGCTGCATTGGCTAATCCTCCTTCGTCGGCAGGTTCCCATGAGTTCTCATCTTCCGTATCCCACCCATTTGATGAAGTAGAACATCCGGCTAATCGTTCGTCGTCCCACTTTGGTTTCTCTCTTCTCGCTTTTGACGATGTATTCCACCTCGTACTCATTGTCACCTTCAATGTCGTCACGCGGCGGTCGGTCTTGTTTTCGGTTTCCTGACGCTTGTCCGGTATGGCTCGAGCAAGGATACATGGAAGGAATATCCTCCAGCGACCTCCTGTATCTAAAGTGCAAGCTCTAGTACCGACTCGTGTAATTGGGAAGGGTCCGTATGACTTAGGGGCTAACTTTTCGTTGGACGCTTGGTTCTAATGTTTCTGGCGTCGAGCATTACTAAATCTCCGACCTTAAAGCGATGGTTCCGCCTGTCGTTTCTTGTCAAAATATTTGGACATGTTTTCTGGCTTTGAGCGAGGTAGTGGCAAAATCGTTTACTTTCTGAAGCCAATGTGCGTATAACTTTGACGCTGGATTCTTGACTTCGGTATCAATCGTCCAAGCTGTTCTGGGATGGAAACCATGATTGGCATAGAAGGGGCTGATTCCAGTGGCTGTGGCTTCGGCATTGTTGTAAGCGAACTCCGCTAACGGCAGTAGGTCGTACCAGTCATCTTGGTCGTAGTTGACGAAGTTTCTTAGGTAGGCTTCCAGGACTTGATTAACCCTTTCGGTTTGTCCGTCGGTCTCAGGATGGAATGCGGTAGATTTGCTGGATTTAATGTCTAGAAGTTTGCATAATGAGGTCCAGAATTCCCCTGTGAACTTAGCATCTCGGTCTGAAACAATTTCTTTCGGAAGCCCGTGAAGTTTCCAAACTTTGTCAACAAAAGCCTTTGCCACATCACTTGCTGTAGCTCTTTCTATTAGTGGGATGAAGTGCGCCATCTTGGTAAACCTGTCAACTACTACACATATTTGGGTGAATCCTCTCGACTCGGGTAACTGGACGATGAAGTCTGTTGATATCGACATCCATGGAGCGTATGGGGTCTCTAGCGGTTGCAGGAGTCCATATTTCTTATGACGCACGGATTTGTTATGTTGGCATGGATCGCATGAGCGGACGTAATCTGTAATCCACTCGGTCATATGAGGCCAGTAGAAGTTCCGCTGAACAAGTTCCGTGGTTTTGTCCATGCCAAAGTGCCCTGCTATCTTGGAGTCGTGTTCATTTTCTAAAATGGTAGTTTTGATTTCATCATCGTGATTGTTAGCCTGTTTTTCCAATAGAGGAGTTCCTCCATCACTGTGTAGTGTTGTAGCCTCTTGATTTCGCTGCCAGCTTTAACTAAGTCTCCAATTTCCTTATAGTCTTCGTCGACTCGACCTTCCTTTTAACCTGCTCCAAAAAGTCCGAATTAAATTTAAGGACTTGAAGCGCTTTGAGGGATGCTGATGAAATAAGTAGCTCCTCGTGTGTTGTATTAGGATTAAAATTATAATGGTGATGATTGCCGTTTGAGTCCAGCTCGGTAAAGTGTAACGGGTCATCGTTTTGGTTTTGTACAATTGTGTTATCGTCTTTTCTATGAATTAAGGATATAACGATTGACTTACTGGGACGGCCAGTCATATCGACTTGGCCGCTTCGGAACATGGCTTCTGTAGGCTGTGTTGTATCCTCCTGGACGATACTCCGGTCGTCTTGATAATGCATCTGGCTTTCCTCCCGCGATCCAGGTCGATATATGATTTTAAAGTCGAATGACGATAAATATTCCGCCCATCTAGCCTGTCGTCGATTTAGGATCCTTGTCTCCTTCATGAAATATTCGAGATTTTTATGGTCCGTATAGACGATCGCTTGGTGCTTGCTTCCTTCTAGGTAATGTCGCCATTCCTTGAAGGCGGTTACTATCGCGAGTAGTTCTTTATCGTGCACCTCGTAGTTAAGTTCGGCTTTATTAAATTTTCTGAATGGAATGCTACGGGATGTAGCTTGCTATCGATGATCTGCGAGAGACGCAACCTAGCGCATAGTCTGAGGCGTCGGTTTCTACCACAGTCTGTCGTTCCGGCGCAAAGTGACAAAGGATAGGTGCTGTCGTGAAGGCAACTTTAGGTACTCGAAGGCTATCGCTTGACGGTCACCCCATTGGAATTTCTTGGGGTCCCCTTTGGTTAACTCGGTTAAGGGACTTGCAACTTGGGAGAAATTTTCGATGAACCGTCGGTAAAAATTGGCGAATCCAATGAATACCTGAACATCGCGTATGCTCTTCGGGGTTTCCCATGAAAGGATTGACTCGACCTTCTTCATTGACATAGACACGCCTTTGTCAGAAATTATGTATCCTAAAAACTCAACTTCCCGCAAGTGAAAGTAGCTTTTCTTAATGGATACTGCCAAACCCTCGTCCTCCAACCGCTGCAGGACTCTGGTCACCAAGGCCTCATGTTCCTCGAGGGTCTTTGAGTAGATGAGGATGTCGTCAATATAAACCACGACCCCTTGGTCCAGAAATTCGCGGAGCACCTGATGCATCATATCTTGAAAGGTTGGGGCGTTTGCCAAGCCGAAAGGCATGACTGTGTACTCGAAATGACCATATCTTGTACGAAACGCTGTTTTCCACTCATCGCCTTCTTTGATACGGATCTGGTGAAAACCGTCTTTGAGGTCCAGTTTGGTAAAGATCGAAGCCCCATTGACTCTATCACGCAATTCAGACATTAGCGGCAGAGGGTATCGGTTCTTTACTGTCACCCTGTTCAAGCCACGGTAATCTACGCATAGTCGTAGCCCTCCGTCTGGTTTCGGCGCGAATAATATGGGCAACCCAGCTGGTGACTTGCTTGGCCATATCTTCCCTTCTGCCACCATTTTGTCCAAGTACTTCCGGAGAATCTCAAGTTCTTTTTCCGAAAGTTTATAGATTGGACCCCACGGGGCGGTTGTCCCATGCTCGAGATCAATAGCGTGATCGAATGGCCTTTGTTCTGGCAAGGATTCCTGGATGGGAGTGCCGAATAGACTGACAAATCGGTGGTATGCTCCTGGGAGAGTCTTCAGAAGTTCAGTTTCTTTGTCATCGATTGCACGCACCATGCCAATTATTCAGGCATTCTCGTCCAGGCCCAGCCATTCGTCATATTCGATATCGTTCTTGGTACTAAGAGGAGCAGTCGTCACAGAGCACTGGTTACAGCAATCATGAGATTCGAACTTCCAGTTTGCGTGGTCGTAAGGGTTTTCCAACCGGTGACTCATCAACCACCAACCCCCTGGCACTATCAAGTCTAACCCAGCCTCGACTGGCCCAATCTTGCAAGATACATTAGATGTATGATTATTCCCTATGATCATAGTAATAGGGTTAGTAAAGGCTTGTCCCGCTCCAACCACTTCTTCACCTGTGAAGTTTCTAATGGTTAACGGGACGTCTCTTTGCACCTTTGGAACTGACCATTTCCTAACAAACAAAGGGGACAAGAGAAAAACATTAGCTCCAGAATCTAGCAATACATTGACTACCACCTTCCTTCCATTGATTACCAGTAGCGCTTGCCCTCGGGGCCGCTCGTATACGGTGGGTTCTGTATGTTGTTTTTTGTTGGACGATTCCGAAGAGTCGTCCTCCTTTCTTTTTCGTTTGTTTTTGTATTTTTCGGTCTCAAGGATTGAGACAATTCTTTCTTCGATTGCCAGGGTTTCGAATGTTTGGTTAACGTCTGCTACCTCCTGGCCCGCCGGTAGTCGACCTAGTGAAAATTCTCTGACATTTCTTCGTCAGAATTTGTATTTGCATAAAGATTAACAGGGGTCCTGGAGATCCGCCCCTTTGGAGCGGTAACTCCGCTCACGGCCCCTTTTGCAGGTGGCGCTGTCGCGGCCCTCGTCTTGGGCGCTAGCTTCAAACGCTTCTCCAATGCATCCCCAGCACCCTGCTCATTCTTTTCGGGCTTGACCCATTTTCGTTTACGACTGGCGCCGGCTTGCGCAGATGATACCGTTCGAGGTTCCTTCATGTCGCACGTCTTCCAGTGACAGTCGGGCCGACCACACCTAGTGCAGTGTTTCGCCCGTCTGCGTCGGTCAACTAGGTCCTGACTTACCCCTTCATGAGCAGCCTTCCAACCCGAGGCATCTCCGGTGCTGTTAGTGGGGGGAGGGGCATCCTTTTTAGGGGTATCCTCCTTGACATTACTTTTTGAGTCCTTCTTGACTCTGCTTTTGAACCCCTTTTCCCGACGTTCCTCCTGCTTTTTCTCCTCCTTTTTCCCACGACCATCCGTGGCTGGGAGACCTCTATTCTCCAGTTTCTGGTGATACAAATATTCCTCCCACAACCTTCCTCTTGATCATAAGGCCTCCAGCCATTGTACATCATCGTCAAACGGACCACAACCTACCATCAACTCTCGTATCTTGAGAGGGATCTTCGCTTCGACCTTCATCCTCCACAGTGTCCCAGCCATCCCAACCTTTATGTTTAGGTTGCTCATTTTGAGGATATATTCCTCAACGGTTGTGTAAGGTACACGATCCATGGCATATATGGCATCGCGTTTTTCGTCCGGAGAGCAGAATACTTCCTTCATCTTTAGTGAGAAGGTTGCCCAATAGGCGTACTCTGGTTCCTGGATTTTTCCTTCGGCTCCGTCCATCTTGTTGGTATACATAACAACGTATGGTCGAGCCTTGTTTCCTTCACAACGGCTGGCGGCATAGTGGATTTTGTGTCGGTCGCTGGTCCAAAGCCACTCGTTCATCTCAAAATATACTTCGCAGCTTCGGATCCATGCCCTGAGATCCTGATTTGTGGCAGCAGTGAATTTTTCTGGTTCACCGATCGGGATCTTGTGGTGTCATGATGACGGTGATGCTTGGGGGTACCTGTGATCAATGGTGATTACCATCTCACCAGGGTTATTTGGGGGGGGGTGGCGGTGGAGGAGCATTACTTGGTGCCTCCGCCGCCGGTTTTCTCTTTCTCTTGCTGGCCAGCCATCGATTGGTATCTTCGATGTTCTTCCTGGCCCTTTCTTCCTCCGAATCATCCGATGACGATCCGTCACCTGATCCAGGGCGCCAGCACCAACACGGTAATTGGGTCCATGTGGGGGCTGCCCACCATTACCCCGTGTCTTTCCGGAGGGTTCACCTCGTTCACTTTGGGCTGGTTCCTTTCCTTTCTCGCTTCTAGTGGGAGGCAGTTGGGGTGCATGAATAGAGCCGCTAAGGCCTGCTTCTGATCTGGCTGGTAGTTCTGACTGAGCACGAATATGTTGAGTGATCTGACTGAGTAACACTCCCTGATCGTTAAGCTGACTTCGTTGTCTTTGCATTTCTCCTACTGTTTCCCCCACTATAGCTTCGACTACCGTTTCCACCCTTCCAATGCGCTGGTGTGCCTCATGTCCTTGCTGTTGCAGGGCCAGGCCAATGTTATTACCAAGACCGTGAACCAGTACCTCGATACGGGCGAGTTCTTCGGCCGAGAACTCCTGTTGGTCTGCCATGCGCTGCTGGATATGGGTTAGGCTTAGATATTGAGTTTGAGCCTGTGAGTTAAGTTGGTTTAGGGCAACGGTGTTTCCTGCCTGAGCCTCTTCTTGCCTTAGTACAACGTGTCTAAAGGCTTCGTTTAGCGTAAGCATGAGATTATCACGCTGTGCATGAACATCCTCAATTTGAGCACTGCTCCGTAGGAATTGCGGATGAGGCGTGAAGTGTTTTGGAATGAAGGGCTTAGGAGCGGGTGTGAGATGGGTAGTTCTTCGACGGGCCAAGGAGTTCCTCGAAGAGTGTCTCGAGATGGGATCCTCAGAACCGTCAGACATGTCTGTATCCATCACAAATACATCCGCCATTATAGTTGAATAACCAAAGTATTGATATGCCTATCAATATACTGTAAGACCGGTACTTCTTACCGCACAGGAAATCTCCAAGAAGCTTTAGATAACAATCTAGACGCTATAACCTGCCCGGTTGCTATCCGCAACACAATACACAGGCGCAAGTCCTAACTGCTTCTTATGAACCGCTAAAAGATAACCGTAGGGTTCAAAGTAGGGATCGAGCAAAGTTCCGTGAAGAACTTCCAATAGTAAGGTTTTAATAACTAATCGCTGAAGGGCCAAGGCCTTGCTAAGCGAGATAAAAGTAATTCACAAGTAAAAGAGTAAATTGCACGGAAGTAATTTTGCTAGAAACAATATAATATTGATAAGGCTCGTTCTTCGTCGCTAATGATCAGGAAGAAGACCCTTCTCAACGGTAGAACACTGGACTACTTATAGTAGTCAAGCGTCGAATACAAAGGCTATGTAATAACATGAACTAACATGAAGAAATCCCATAGACCCTGAAACGCTTTCCTTCGCTCCTACCCCTCTCATTATCGTATGGCGTGATTGTCGGAATTAACCGGCGACGCAACGTATAAGCGAATCGGGGAAGTGTCGATCGAAAGAGTCGGCCATTGATGACACAAGGAAACCAAACATCCAATCCGAATCTTATTAATAATCAACCAAGATTAATAATAACCGACATGGTCGGGGATTGAACGCTAGTCCATATGTGTGCATCGTAAGCGAACTCAAGTCGTAACCAACTAAGCTACCAATAGGTATAACACTAGGACACTACCCCCTAGTACTTGGCATCCCCTGGATGAATCTTCATGACATTCATCTACAGTTCGCCAACAAAAGCATTGAATTTAATTCTAAATTCTGCACCACCCACTGTGCCCCAAAGCAACCTATCGTTTCCGCCACTGCTATCCCCCCAAACAAGCTTAACGCCGCCTTTATTGGCGCCGCTAGTTTCCGCATGCTTGCTAGAAAAAAGGGTATCCAAGTTTATTCTATGTCCCTCTACGAAATCAATAGAGTCCTTGATAGCAAGACTACTAAAGAAGAGTGGAGGCAACGAATACCCGCCGAATACCATGAATATCTAGACATGTTCGACAAAGCTAAGGCCCAAGGACTCCCCCCCCGACGACCCTATGACCACAAGATCACCCTGCAAGAAGGCAAGGAACCACCGTTTGGACCCCTCTATGGCATGTCTCGAGATGAACTCCTGGTCTTGAAAAAATATATCGAAGACAACCTAGAGAAAGGCTTTATTCGCGCAAGCTCTTCCTCTGCCGGCTCTCCCGTCCTCTTTGCTGCCAAACCTGACGGATCCCTTCGCCTATGTGTAGACTATCGTGGCCTTAATGCCCTTACCGTGAAAGACCGCTATACATCCCCCCTGATCAAAGAAACATTGGACCGACTTGCGAAAGCCCAATGGTATTCAAAGCTTGATCTCCGTGATGGTTTTCATCAAATCCGCATTGCCGAAGGGGAAGAATGGAAAACTGCTTTCCGAACTCGATATGGCCTATACGAGTACATGGTAATGCCATTCGGCCTTACCAACGCACCTGGTACCTTTCAACGGTTTGTAAACGATTCCCTCCGAGAATATCTGGACCTCTTCTGCACAGCATACCTCGATGACATCCTCATCTATAGCGACACTCTCGCCGAACACAAAGTGCATGTCAGACAAGTTCTAGACGCCCTCAAAGCCAATAACATCCTCCTTAAACCGGAGAAATGCGAATTCCACGTACAATCAATCAAATACCTCGGTTTAATCCTTACTCCTGAAGGCATTAAAATGGACGAAGACAAGCTCAAGGCCGTACGAGATTGGAACCGACCCAAATGTATTAAGGATGTCCAAGCATTCTTAGGTTTCGCAAATTTCTACCGGAGATTTATTTTAGGATTCTCACGCCTCGCTGCCCCCCTTACTGCGTTCACTAAAAAAGGCACTGTCTTTGAATGGACAGTTGAAGCCGAATTAGCATTCGAAGCACTCAAAGATGCTTTTACCAAAGCACCGGTACTCATCCACTTCGATCCCCGGAAGAAAATCTTTGTTGAATCCGATGCTTCTGACTTCGTCTCCGGCGGTGTTCTTTCCCAGCTCGACGATAACGGCGTACTCCACCCCGTGGCTTTCTTTTCTAAAAAACACTCGCCAGCCGAATGTAATTATGAAATCTACGATAAAGAACTCCTAGCCATCATTCGCTGTTTTGAAGAATGGAGACCGGAACTCGAAGGCTCTGAACTGCCTATTTCCGTCATCACCGACCATAAGAACCTAGAATACTTCATGACGACGAAACAACTCAATAGGAGACAAGTCAGATGGGCAGAGTACCTCTCACGCTTTGACTTCGTAATTACCTATCGACCAGGAGTACAAGGAGGGAAGCCGGACGCATTGACTCGGAGATCAGGAGATCTCCCTGAAGAAGGGGATGAAAGACTACAACACCAACATCAGGTAGTCTTGAAAGAAAAGAACCTTGATCCTAAGCTGAGTTTGTTTTCGGGTTCTTTATCAAACGAACCCGCTGAATTGGATGCCCCCCTCGAGACCTTGATGAACCACGGATATATTGCTGACCCATTCCCACAAAAAATTCTATTAGCACTTAAGAATGGCGAACAACAATCCAAGGAAATCACCCTAGGCGATTGCACCGAGAGAAATGGCTATCTTTTATATCGACAAAAGTTCTATGTCCCCGATCATGACCCTCTCCGCGTTCTCATCCTGCAAAGATATCACGACGCCCCCTCTGCCGGCCATCCAGGACGTGAAAAATCCTTTGAACTCATCTCTAGGCATTTTTATTGGCCAAAAATGAGAGAGTACATTGGACGATATACCCGAAACTGCCATACCTGTCGACGAGCAAAGCCTAATACCCTTGGTACCCACGGCGTCCTTAAACCACTCCCAATTCCTAACCGCCCCTGGGAAGAACTATCGATGGATTTTGTCACTGGTCTCCCCGAATCTGATGGTTTTAATGCAATAATGGTTGTAGTAGATAGACTATCAAAAATGCGACACTTGATCCCCTGCAACACCACCGTCAATGCTGAACAAACTGCGGAACTCTATCTCCAAAACGTTTGGAAACTCCACGGACTACCTTCCCATATCACCTCCGATAGAGGAACGCAGTTTACCGCTAAGTTTTGGAAACACCTCTGTCAACGCCTCAATATTTCCGCTCGTATGTCAACGTCTTTTCACCCGGAGACGGATGGTCAAACCGAGCGTCTCAATGCTGTCATGGAGCAATATCTTCGTTGCTATATTTCGTACCAACAAGATGACTGGGCTAAATGGTTACCAATTGCCGAGTTCGCTGCTAATAACCAGGAATCGGCCAGTACTAAGGCCACCCCCTTTTTCGCCAATTACGGCTATCACCCTCGCTTTGACACTTCCATCGTTTCTAACGATCGTTCCCCGCAAACCCTTGATGCCAACCTCTTTGCTTCAAAGATGGAAGAACTTAGAGACTTCCTTCGAATACAGATGAGAACGGCCCAAGATATTCACAAGACTAGTACCAACCGGCACCGTACCCCTGCCCCTTCGTTCAAAGTCGATGACCAAGTCTTCGTGTCCATGAAGAATATGAGAACCACCAGGAATTCGAGGAAACTAGACTGGAAATGGAGCGGCCCCTTTCCTATAAAGAGGATAATCTCAGCATACGTGTTATACCTATTGGTAGCTTAGTTGGTTACGACTTGAGTTCGCTTACGATGCACACATATGGACTAGCGTTCAATCCCCGACCATGTCGGTTATTATTAATCTTGGTTGATTATTAATAAGATTCGGATTGGATGTTTGGTTTCCTTGTGTCATCAATGGCCGACTCTTTCGATCGACACTTCCCCGATTCGCTTATACGTTGCGTCGCCGGTTAATTCCGACAATCACGCCATACGATAATGAGAGGGGTAGGAGCGAAGGAAAGCGTTTCAGGGTCTATGGGATTTCTTCATGTTAGTTCATGTTATTACATAGCCTTTGTATTCGACGCTTGACTACTATAAGTAGTCCAAATGTTTCTACCGTTGAGAATGGGTCTTCTTCCTGATCATTAATGACGAAGAACGAGCCTTATCAATATTATATTGTTTCTAAGAAAATTACTTCCGTGCAATTTACCCTTTTACTTGTGAATTACTTTTATCTCGCTTAGCAAGGCCTTGGCCCTTCAGCGATTAGTTATTAAAACCTTACTATTGGAAGTTCTTCACGGAACTTTGCTCGATCCCTACTTTGAACCCTACGGTTATCTTTTAGCGGTTCATAAGAAGCAGTTAGGACTTGCGCCTGTGTATTGTGTTGCGGATAGCAACCGGGCAGGTTATAGCGTCTAGATTGTTATCTAAAGCTTCTTGAAGATTTCCTGTGCGGTAAGAAGTACCGGTCTTACAGATATTGATAGGCATATCAATACTTTGGTTATTCAACTATAATGGCGGACGTATTTGTGATGGATACAGACATGTCTGACGGTTCTGAGGATCCCATCTCGAGACACTCTTCGAGGAACTCCTTGGCCCGTCGAAGAACTACCCATCTCACACCCGCTCCTAAGCCCTTCATTCCAAAACACTTCACGCCTCATCCGCAATTCCTACGGAGCAGTGCTCAAATTGAGGATGTTCATGCACAGCGTGATAATCTCATGCTTACGCTAAACGAAGCCTTTAGACACGTTGTACTAAGGCAAGAAGAGGCTCAGGCAGGAAACACCGTTGCCCTAAACCAACTTAACTCACAGGCTCAAACTCAATATCTAAGCCTAACCCATATCCAGCAGCGCATGGCAGACCAACAGGAGTTCTCGGCCGAAGAACTCGCCCGTATCGAGGTACTGGTTCACGGTCTTGGTAATAACATTGGCCTGGCCCTGCAACAGCAAGGACATGAGGCACACCAGCGCATTGGAAGGGTGGAAACGGTAGTCGAAGCTATAGTGGGGGAAACAGTAGGAGAAATGCAAAGACAACGAAGTCAGCTTAACGATCAGGGAGTGTTACTCAGTCAGATCACTCAACATATTCGTGCTCAGTCAGAACTACCAGCCCGATCAGAAGCAGGCCTCAGCGGCTGTATTCATGCACCCCAACTGTCACCCACTAGAAGCGAGAAAGGAAAGGAACCAGCCCAAAGTGAACGAGGTGAACCCTCCAGAGCACACGGGGGTAATGGTGGGCAGCCCCCACATGGACCTAATTACCGTGTTGGTGCTGGCGCCACTGGATCAGGTGACGGATCGTCATTGGATGATTCGGAGGAAGAAAGGGCCAGAAAGAACATCGAAGATACCAATCGATGGCTGGCCAACAGAAGAAGAGAAAGAGAAAACCGGTGGCGGAGGACACCAAGTAATGCTCCTCCACCGCCATCCCCCCCAAATAACCCTGGTGAGATGGTAATCACCATTGATCACAGGTACCCCCAAGCATCACCGTCATCTCGACACCACAAGATCCCGATCGGTGAACCAGAAAAATTCACTGCTGCCACAAACCAGGATCTCAGAGCATGGATCCGAAGCTGCGAAGTATATTTTGAGATGAATGAGTGGCTTTGGACCAGCGACCGACACAAAATCCACTATGCCGCCAGCCGTTGTGAAGGAAACAAGGCTCGACCATACGTTGTTATGTATACCAACAAGATGGACGGAGCCGAAGGACAAATCCAGGAACCGGAGTACGCCTATTGGGCAACCTTCTCACTAAAGATGAAGGAAGTATTCTGCTCTCCGGACGAAAAACGCGATGCCATATATGCCATGGATCGTGTACCTTACACAACCGTTGAGGAATATATCCTCAAAATGAGCAACCTAAACATAAAGGTTGGGATGGCTGGGACACTGTGGAGGATGAAGGTCGAAGCAAAGATCCCTCTCAAGATACGAGAGTTGATGGTAGGTTGTGGTCCGTTTGACGATGATGTGCAATGGCTGGAGGCCTTACGATCAAGAGGAAGGTTGTGGGAGGAGTATTTGTATCACCAGAAACTGGAGAATAGAGGTCTCCCAGCCACGGATGGTCGTGGGAAAAAGGAGGAGAAAAAGCAGGAGGAACGTCGGGAAAAGGGGTTCAAAAGCAGAGTCAAGAAGGACTCAAAAAGTAATGTCAAGGAGGATACCCCTAAAAAGGATGCCCCTCCCCCCACTAACAGCACCGGAGATGCCTCGGGTTGGAAGGCTGCTCATGAAGGGGTAAGTCAGGACCTAGTTGACCGACGCAGACGGGCGAAACACTGCACTAGGTGTGGTCGGCCCGACTGTCACTGGAAGACGTGCGACATGAAGGAACCTCGAACGGTATCATCTGCGCAAGCCCGCGCCAGTCGTAAACGAAAATGGGTCAAGCCCGAAAAGAATGAGCAGAGTGCTGGGGATGCATTAGAGAAGCGTTTGAAGCTAGCGCCCAAGACGAGGGCCGCGACAGCGCCACCTGCAAAAGGGGCCGTGAGCGGAGTTACCGCTCCAAAGGGGCGGATCTCCAGGACCCCTGTTAATCTTTATGCAAATACAAATTCTGACGAAGAAATGTCAGAGAATTTTCACTAGGTCGACTACCGGCGGGCCAGGAGGTAGCAGACGTTAACCAAACATTCGAAACCCTGGCAATCGAAGAAAGAATTGTCTCAATCCTTGAGACCGAAAAATACAAAAACAAACGATAAAGAAAGGAGGACGACTCTTCGGAATCGTCCAACAAAAAACAACATACAGAACCCACCGTATACGAGCGGCCCCGAGGGCAAGCGCTACTGGTAATCAATGGAAGGAAGGTGGTAGTCAATGTATTGCTAGATTCTGGAGCTAATGTTTTTCTCTTGTCCCCTTTGTTTGTTAGGAAATGGTCGGTCCCAAAGGTGCAAAGAGACGTCCCGTTAACCATTAGAAACTTCACAGGTGAAGAAGTGGTTGGAGCGGGACAAGCCTTTACTAACCCTATTACTATGATCATAGGGAATAATCATACATCTAATGTATCTTGCGAGATTGGGCCAGTCGAGGCTGGGTTAGACTTGATAGTGCCAGGGGGTTGGTGGTTGACGAGTCACCGGTTGGAAAACCCTTACGACCACGCAAACTGGAAGTTCGAATCTCCTGGTTGCTGTAACCAGTGCTCTGTGACGACTGCTCCTCTTAATACCGAGAACAATATCGAATATGACGAATGGCTGGGCCTGGACGAGAATGCCCGAATAATTGGCATGGTGCGTGCAATCGATGACGAAGAAACTGAACTTCTGAAGACTCTCCCGGGAGCATACCACCGATTTGTCAGTCTATTCGGCACTCCCATCCAGGAATCCTTGCCAGAACGAAGGCCATTCGATCACGCTATTGATCTCGAGCATGGGACAACCGCCCCGTGGGGTCCAATCTATAAACTTTCGGAAAAAGAACTTGAGATTCTCCGGAAGTACTTGGACAAAATGGTGGCCGAAGGGAAGATACGGCCAAGCAAGTCACCTGCTGGGTCGCCCATATTATTCGCGCCGAAACCAGACGGAGGGCTACGACTATGCGTAGATTACCGTGGCTTGAACAAGGTGACAGTAAAGAACCGATACCCTCTGCCGCTAATGTCCGAATTGCGTGATAGAGTCAATGGGGCTTCGATCTTTACCAAACTGGACCTCAAAGACGGCTTTCACCAGATCCGTATCAAAGAAGGCGATGAGTGGAAAACAGCGTTTCGTACAAGATATGGTCATTTCGAGTACACAGTCATGCCTTTCGGCTTGGCAAATGCCCCCGCAACCTTTCAAGATATGATGCATCAGGTGCTCCGCGAATTTCTGGACCAAGGGGTCGTGGTTTATATTGACGACATCCTCATCTACTCAAAGACCCTCGAGGAACATGAGGCCTTGGTGACCAGAGTCCTGCAGCGGTTGGAGGACGAGGGTTTGGCAGTATCCATTAAGAAAAGCTACTTTCATTTGCGAGAAGTTGAGTTTTTAGGATACATAATTTCTGACAAAGGCGTGTCTATGTCAATGAAGAAGGTCGAGTCAATCCTTTCATGGGAAACCCCGAAGAGCATACGCGATGTTCAGGTATTCATTGGATTCGCCAATTTTTACCGACGGTTCATCGAAAATTTCTCCCAAGTTGCAAGTCCCTTAACCGAGTTAACCAAAGGGGACCCCAAGAAATTCCAATGGGGTGACCGTCAAGCGATAGCTTTCGAGTACCTAAAAGTTGCCTTCACGACAGCACCCATCCTTTGTCACTTTGCGCCGGAACGACAGACTGTGGTAGAAACCGACGCCTCAGACTATGCGCTAGGTTGCGTCCTCTCGCAGATCATCGATAGCAAGCTACATCCCGTAGCATTCCATTCCAGAAAATTTAATAAAGCCGAACTTAACTACGAGGTGCACGATAAAGAACTACTCGCGATAGTAACCGCCTTCAAGGAATGGCGACATTACCTAGAAGGAAGCAAGCACCAAGCGATCGTCTATACGGACCATAAAAATCTCGAATATTTCATGAAGGAGACAAGGATCCTAAATCGACGACAGGCTAGATGGGCGGAATATTTATCGTCATTCGACTTTAAAATCATATATCGACCTGGATCAGCGGGAGGAAAGCCAGATGCATTATCAAGACGACCGGAGTATCGTCCTAAGGAGGATACAACACAGCCTACAGAAGCCATGTTCCGAAGCGGCCAAGTCGATATGACTGGCCGTCCCAGTAAGTCAATCGTTATATCCTTAATTCATAGAAAAGACGATAACACAATTGTACAAAACCAAAACGATGACCCGTTACACTTCACCGAGCTGGACTCAAATGGCAATCATCACCATTATAATTTTAATCCTAATACAACACACGAGGAGCTACTTATTTCATCAGCATCCCTCAAAGCGCTTCAAGTCCTTAAATTTAATTCGGACTTTTTGGAGCAGGTTAAAAGGAAGGTCGAGTCTGACGAAGACTATAAGGAAATTCGAGACTTAGTTAAAGCTGGCAGCGAAATCAAGAGGCTACAACACTACACAGTGATGGAGGAACTCCTCTATTGGAAAAACAGGCTAACAATCCCTAACGATGATGAAATCAAAACTACCATTTTAGAAAATGAACACGACTCCAAGATAGCAGGGCACTTTGGCATGGACAAAACCACAGAACTTGTTCAGCGGAACTTCTACTGGCCTCATATGACCGAGTGGATTACAGATTACGTCCGCTCATGCGATCCATGCCAACATAACAAATCCGTGCGTCATAAGAAATATGGACTCCTGCAACCGCTAGAGACCCCATACGCTCCATGGATGTCGATATCAACAGACTTCATCGTCCAGTTACCCGAGTCGAGAGGATTCACCCAAATATGTGTAGTAGTTGACAGGTTTACCAAGATGGCGCACTTCATCCCACTAATAGAAAGAGCTACAGCAAGTGATGTGGCAAAGGCTTTTGTTGACAAAGTTTGGAAACTTCACGGGCTTCCGAAAGAAATTGTTTCAGATCGAGATGCTAAGTTCACAGGGGAATTCTGGACCTCATTATGCAAACTTCTAGACATTAAGTCCAGCAAATCTACCGCATTCCATCCTGAGACCGACGGACAAACCGAAAGGGTTAATCAAGTCCTGGAAGCCTACCTAAGAAACTTCGTCAACTACGACCAAGATGACTGGTACGACCTACTGCCGTTAGCGGAGTTCGCGTACAACAATGCCGAAGCCACAGCCACTGGAATCAGCCCCTTCTATGCCAATCATGGTTTCCATCCCAGAACAGCTTGGACGATTGATACCGAAGTCAAGAATCCAGCGTCAAAGTTATACGCACATTGGCTTCAGAAAGTAAACGATTTTGCCACTACCTCGCTCAAAGCCACCCGAGAAAACATGTCCAAATATTTTGACAAGAAACGACAAGCGGAGCCATCCTTGGTCGGAGATTTAGTAATGCTCGACGCCAGAAACATTAGAACCAAGCGTCCAACGAAAAAGTTAGCCCCTAAGTCATACGGACCCTTCCCGATTACACGAGTCGGTACTAGAGCTTGCACTTTAGATACAGGAGGTCGCTGGAGGATATTCCCCACCTTCCATGTATCCTTGCTCGAGCCATACCGGACAAGCGTCAGGGAAACCCGAAAACAAGACCGACCGCCGCCTGACGACATTGAAGGTGACAATGAGTACGAGGTGGAATACATCGTCAAAAGCGAGAAGAGAGAAACCAAAGTGGGACGACGAACGATTAGCCGGATGTTCTACTTCATCAAATGGGTGGGATACCCGGAAGATGAGAACTCATGGGAACCTGCCGACGAAGGAGGATTAGCCAACGCAGCCGAAGCAATTGCCGAATTTCACAGTCTTTACCCACAACAGCCTAAGCCATAAGCTGTTTCACATTTGTATTCTTTCCTTGCGTTTAGAATATGTATAAAATGTTTTACTACTAAAAAGAAACTAGCTGAGGGGAAAATTTTCCATCGTGGCCAAGTAAACGCGGTGGTTTTTACGTACCCAAGATGCTATAGAACCACTTTGTAATCAGTTAATTATTTTGTATTATAGTTAGACGAGGACGACTAACCTAGGAGGGGGATACTGTTATACCTATTGGTAGCTTAGTTGGTTACGACTTGAGTTCGCTTACGATGCACACATATGGACTAGCGTTCAATCCCCGACCATGTCGGTTATTATTAATCTTGGTTGATTATTAATAAGATTCGGATTGGATGTTTGGTTTCCTTGTGTCATCAATGGCCGACTCTTTCGATCGACACTTCCCCGATTCGCTTATACGTTGCGTCGCCGGTTAATTCCGACAATCACGCCATACGATAATGAGAGGGGTAGGAGCGAAGGAAAGCGTTTCAGGGTCTATGGGATTTCTTCATGTTAGTTCATGTTATTACATAGCCTTTGTATTCGACGCTTGACTACTATAAGTAGTCCAGTGTTCTACCGTTGAGAAGGGTCTTCTTCCTGATCATTAGCGACGAAGAACGAGCCTTATCAATATTATATTGTTTCTAGCAAAATTACTTCCGTGCAATTTACTCTTTTACTTGTGAATTACTTTTATCTCGCTTAGCAAGGCCTTGGCCCTTCAGCGTTAGTTATTAAAACCTTACTATTGGAAGTTCTTCACGGAACTTTGCTCGATCCCTACTTTGAACCCTACGGTTATCTTTTAGCGGTTCATAAGAAGCAGTTAGGACTTGCGCCTGTGTATTGTGTTGCGGATAGCAACCGGGCAGGTTATAGCGTCTAGATTGTTATCTAAAGCTTCTTGGAGATTTCCTGTGCGGTAAGAAGTACCGGTCTTACAATACGCCTATGAAATAGACCTGCCAATATCAATGAAATACCATCCGGTATTTCACGTTTCATTAATCAAAGCAGCTCCCACTGACCCGCTCCCTGGCCAAATTATTCCACCACCCTCCCCTATTCAAGTTAATGACCATGAGGAATATCTCGTCGAAAATATATTGGACTCTCGCCTCTATCGGGGAAGACTTCAATATCTTGTGGAATGGACGGGGTATGCTTTGCCTACGTGGGAACCTGCGGAGTACCACGAAGAAACGGAAGCAGTAGACGCATTTCACCAAAGATATCCGAGTAAGCCGAAGGAAGGTTTGGTTAGTGTTCGCAGGAGCTCACGGCTATGAAGGAGGGAGTACTTTCATGGATGGTTGTTGTGTTGTTCGGTTAGCGGCATTGGTGTTTTGTTGCGTTGCTTGGTCGATCGTTCTATATGTTTCCCTTGGTTTCCTTTACAATGAGTCATACGTTTGTCATCAAAGAGGTGGATTACGAGTATATAAGCGAAGGGATTTCCCCTTCTGTTGTACTTTTCTTTCTCTTTCCTTAAGCAACGTCTTCTATCGTACACTCTTGTATTCCACAAAATACAAACCTCGGTTATACCTCATAACCTTACGCTGTCGCCGTCCTCAAGTCCTCTATACTTGAACACTTCGTAGAGCCTGTGGAACCTCGTAAAACACTCTCGTCGCTTAGTTTTCCCTTCAAGTAGCACTGCTTATCTCGGGGGATACCTGAGAGCTTGAAGATAAACCTCGCCCCTTGAGAACAGCTCGCATTCAAACCGACAACGCCCTCCGTCATGCCACAGAACAGGACCAACGAGTCACCGAGACTGCAAGTCTAATCGCCCGGTTACGGCAAGAACGGAACGAAGCTCGAGCTGCTACCCAAGTTCCTCCCGCTCCACCTAATCTTACAGCCACCCCACCTCCACCAACAAATTCTCACCGATCAGAACGGATGCCAGTCTCAAGGAGCGGGTTTCTTGTCAAGCTCTCAAGTATCCCTCGAGATGAGCAGTGCTACTTGAGTAGGAAACCAATAGCGAGAGTGTGTACGGAGATTCTACAGGCTCTACGAGGAAGTCAAGTTATGATGACTTGAGGGCGGCGGCAGCGAAAGGTTACGAGGTGTAACCGAGATTTGTATTGTGAAATACACGAGTAGACTATAGAAGACGTTACTTAAGGAAAGAAGAAGAAAAAGCGCAACAAGAGGGGAATTCCCTTCGCTTATATACTACATTTCAACTCTTCCGATGACAAAGACCTGACTCATGATAACAGAAACCCAAAGAAACAAAAGGAAACACCGATATGACATAGCAACCACTAACCCCTGTTTCTAACCAACCAACGAAACATTCATCCGTGAAAGCCAGACCCTGAGAAATTTGACGGATCTCGGACCAAACTCCCCGGCTTTATCCTACAACTACGCTCCAAACTCACTGTCAACCGGGACCGCTTTGCCAACGAGACCACGATGATCCTCTATACTATCAATCGTCTAGAAGGAGCAGCGTTGGAACAAGTTCGGCACACCGTTCTCCCCTCAGGCCTCACCACCTGGACCAACGCAGAGCAACTTATCGCCGCCCTGGAAACTGCCTTTGGAGATCCAGACCCAACCGGTACCGCTCGACGGGAACTCCATCAACTCCGTCAAGGGAAACGTGATTTTTCGGCTTATCTAGCCAACTTTCAAAGAATCATGGGCCAGCTCAATTTCGATGAGAACTCGAAAATGGACGCCCTAGAGCATGGCATGTCCGAGGAGTTGAAAGAAGCCATGGTGTTCGCACCCATCGCCCCTGCCAACCTTCCAGAAATGATCCTCACCCTCACCCGTCTAGATAACCGTATCCGCGCTCGCAAGGCAGAGAAATGGGGGAACACTCGTGATAACATGGGTCAATTCAACACTCCCGCAGCTTTTACTCCCACTTCTTCCTTCACTCCAGGAGGATTGGCCCTGATGGACCTATCTTTTGGCCGCACCAGTAATATATCTCGCCCCCCGCAAGACCAACGGTATACAATGATCAATGGAAGAAGGAAGCTTTCAGAGGAAGAAAAACAGTGGCGTCGCTCCACCGGGAAATGTATGTTTTGCGCCGCCCCAGACCACTCGTACGCCAACTGCCCCTCCGCTCCAAAAAAACCTACTATGAGGGGAGCCCTCACCGCACCGCCCGCCACTCGCACGCCCCCCGCTTCCTCGCTCCCACCGCCCCCTCTTCCTCCCCAATTTTTCGCATTAGAATCAGCAGACTCTTCCAACGAGTCTTTAAACTAGTTCAACCAAGGCTGATCAGTGACCCTGCCTTGGTTCCCATTTCTTTACCTTTCTCGGTTTTTTCTATCTCGGGTTTTTCAGTGTCGGTTTCACGGATGAGGCGAAGTGATGGGTTAGGGTTCGGGAAGTAACGGTTGTAATGCATGAGGGTTTCTTTCATAATGTCTTTGTTGTTCGGTTGCGTTTCGGTTATGAGTCATGTGAAGGATTGCGGGGTATATAAGAGACGGACCTTAGACGGTTGTTATGGTTCTTCTTCTCTTTCTTTAAGCAACGTTCTTACTTTACTTCTGTCGTATTGTTTTAATACTATCTTGATTCTACCTCAGAATCTTCGCGGTCGCTGTCGCTGTATAACATTTCCACACTTAACTCGCCTTGAGTTAGACCCCGTAGGACCTGTAGAACACTTCGCTACTCTTATCGCAACGATTCTCGTTTAAGTAGCCCTGCTCACCTTCTGGGATACAGAAGGGCTTAAACAAGGATCGAACCGTGAGATTACGTTGCTTGCCCCATCTACACCTCCTACGCCGAAGTAACAATGAGCTCCCCCGCCCCTGTCACCTCCTCCTCTGAAGGAGCCGCTGTCGCCACCCCCCGCTTCCCTACAAAGGAAGCATTTGCCCAAGCCTATAGAGATGACCCCGTTGAGTTATATAAACAACTCCGGGAACTCAACCAGGCCCTCGAAGATCAGGTCGATGTCCTGCAAGAAAGAACACAGGAGCTAGAGATACAACTCAACACCGCCCAAATACAAACCAACAATGCCACCCATCACGCCCAACAACAAGACCAACGGGTCAGTGACGCCTCAACCCTCATTGATCGACTACGTCGAGAACGAAACGAAGCTCGCGCAACCCTTTCCCTCCCCCCGGCTCCACCAAATCTTACTGCTACCCCTCCACCACCAACCACCACCCATCGCTCCGAACGAATGCCAGACCCAGAGAAATTTGACGGGTCCAGAACAAAACTCCCTGGCTTCATCCTCCAACTTCGCTCGAAACTTGCGGTCAACCGAGACAGATTTGCTGATGAGAACACCATGATTCTCTACACAATCAACCGCCTGGAAGGGGCAGCCCTGGAACAAGTTCGACACACGGTTCTTCCCTCGGGCCTTACGACCTGGACCAATGCCGCCGCCCTCATAGCCGCCCTAGAAACCGCTTTTGGTGACCCCGATCCCACCGGTACAGCCCGCCGGGAACTACATCAACTCAAACAAGGCAAACGAGACTTCTCCGCCTACCTGGCAGACTTCCAGCGCATCATGGGACAATTAAACTTTGATGAGAACTCGAAGATGGACGCTCTTGAACACGGTATGTCAGAAGAGCTAAAGGAAGCCATGGTCTTTGCCGCCGCTACACCCGCAACCCTCAACGACATGGTTCTAGTTCTCACCCGAATGGACAACCGTATCCGAGCCCGCAAGGCGGAGAAACGAGGGAACAATCGAGAAAACATGGGACAATTTGGCACCTCTACTAATGCAATGACCCCCTTTGTCCCCGCCTCGTCATTCGTACCAGGCGGCCTAGCCCCTATGGATCTCTCCTTCGGACGTACCAGTAACCTTTCGCGCCCCTCGCAGGACCAAAGATACACTATGGTCAACGGCAGGAGAAAGCTATCGGAAGAAGAGAAACAGTGGCGCCGCTCCACAGGCAAGTGTATGTTCTGCGCCGCTCCCGACCACTCCTACGCCAACTGCCCGTCGGCCCCCAAAAAACCCACCATGCGAGGAGCTCTCACCGCTCCTCCCAACCGTACACCTCCTGCCTCTTCTCTACCACCACCACCTCTTCCCCCTCAGTTTTTTGCTCTTGAATCGTCCAGCGCTTCCGAGGAGGCTTTAAACTAGTTTCACCGAAGTTGACCAGTGACCCAACTCCGGTTCCTTTTTCTTTACCTTTGTCTGCGTTTTCCATTTCGGGGTTTTCAGTGACGGATATGTGCGTGGAGGATGAATTAGATGGGGAACATTTTGTTATTTCTTGTAGCATTTCCCATAATAATAAAATTATCAAAACCCACGCACTATTGGACACTGGCGCCTCCGGATACGCTTTCATTGACAAAGAATTTGCGAGTCACCATTTGTTACCTCTTTCTCCCCTAAAAATACCAAGACAACTTGAGGTTATCGACGGCCGCCCCGTAGCCTCGGGAGATATTACTCACATTGCTAATCTCAACCTATCCATTCAACAACACCAAGAACGTCTTCCCTGCTTTGTCACCCGACTAGGACACTACCCCCTAGTTCTTGGAATCCCATGGATGAATCACCATGACGTACAACTCCATTTCGCTGATAAACGCATCGAGTTTAATTCTAAACTCTGCACGACCCACTGCGCCCCTCACTCCTCTATCGTTTCCACGCCCTCAATATCTACCCCCTCTAGGCTAAACATGTCGTTTATCGGTGCCGCTAGTTTTAGAATGCTCACCAGAAAATGAACCTCCCAAGCATATGCTATGTCCCTCTATGAGATCAATAAAATCATAGACGACAAAACCAGCAAGGAGGAATGGAAATCACGTATCCCTACGAAATACCACGACTTCCTTGACATGTTTGACAAAACTAAAGCCCAAGGCCTACCACCTTGCCGACCTTACGACCACCGAATACAACTGCAAGAAGGGAAAGACGCCCCGTTTGGACCACTATACGGAATGTCCCGGGAAGAACTCATTGTCCTAAAGAAATATATTGAAGACAATCTAGAGAAAGGGTTCATCCGCGCTAGTTCTTCCCCGGCGGGATCCCCAGTCCTCTTTGTTAAAAAAGCTGATGGCTCTCTACGATTATGTGTTGACTACCGGGGCCTAAATGCTATTACAGTTAAGGACCGATATACCTCTCCCCTCATCCGAGAAACGCTCGATCGGCTAGCAAAAGCGCAATGGTATACTAAGCTAGACCTTCGTGACGGTTACCACCAGGTACGCATCGCCGAGGGAGACGAATGGAAGACAGCCTTCCGCACCCGATACGGTCTATACGAGTATCAAGTCATGCCATTCGGCCTGACCAACGCCCCGGGTACATTCCAACGCTTCGTGAATGACTGCCTTACCGAATACCTGGACATCTTCTGTACGGCCTACCTGGATGATATCCTTATTTACAGTGATACCTTCGCCGAACATCAGACCCACGTACGAAAAGTTCTCCAAACGCTCAAGGACAATGACATCCTGTTGAAGCCGGAAAAATGTGAATTTGAGGTACAAACTACGAAGTATTTAGGCCTCATCCTCACCCCCGATGGCATCAAGATGGACGAGGAAAAACTCAAAGCCGTCCGAGAATGGGGAACACCAAGAAGTGTTAAAGACGTCCAAGCCTTCTTAGGTTTCGCCAACTTTTACCGTCGATTTATCCTAGGATTCTCCAAGCTTGCCTCACCTCTTACAGCACTCACAAAAAAGGGGATAACTTTCGAATGGACGGTTGAGGCAGATATAGCCTTTGAGAACCTCAAATATGCCTTTACCACTGCCCCTATCCTCATCCACTTCGACCCCGATAAAAAGATCATTGTAGAAACAGACGCCTCCGATTTTGTATCAGGAGGAATCCTATCTCAATATGATGATAAGGGTGTCTTACATCCAGTAGCTTTCTTCTCAAAAAAACATTCCCCCGCAGAATGTAATTACGAGATTTATGATAAGGAACTACTGGCAATCATCCGGGTCTTCGAGGAATGGCGCCCTGAACTAGAAGGATCCAAGCACCCCATTGACGTGATCAGCGATCATAAAAACCTGGAGTACTTTATGAGCACTAAACAGTTAAATCGCCGCCAAGCACGATGGGCAGAGTACCTCTCTCGTTTCGATTTCGTAATAACGTATCGACCAGGTAGTCAAGGAGGAAAGCCCGACGCATTGACAAGGAGATCAGGAGATCTCCCCAAGGAAGGGGATGAAAGATTGGCGCATCAAAGCCAAGTGGTATTAAAAAAGGAGAATATTGATCCCAAGATAAGTTTGTTGTCGGCTTCTTTGTCAAATGAAGCCGCTGAATTGGACGCCCCCCTTTTTAAACTTTTTCAAGAAGGATATATGACTGATAAGTTCCCGGAAAGGATACTCGAGGCATTGAAGAATAAAGAGCAACAATCCAAGGAAATTACCTTAAGCGAATGCAGTAATAGAAATAATCTATTATGGTACCGTGATGGTCTCTATGTTCCCAACCTGGATTCTCTCCGTCTTGAACTTATCCGAAGACACCATGACACCCCAGCGGCAGGCCATCCAGGACGTGATAAGACCTTTGAACTCCTAGCCCGGAACTTTTATTGGCCTAAGATGCGAGAATCAGTCAGTCGATATGTACGAAACTGCCATACCTGCCAAAGAGCCAAACCAAATACCCAACGAACTCAAGGCGTCCTTCGCCCCCTACCAATCCCTAACCGCCCCTGGCAAGAGATTTCGATGGACTTTGTTACAGGCCTCCCAGAATCTAACGGCTATGATGCGATTATGGTTGTTGTCGACCGATTATCCAAGATGCGACATCTAATCCCATGCAATACTACGGTTAATTCTCGGGATGTAGCCGACCTCTATTTGCAACATATCTGGAAGCTACACGGATTGCCTACACATGTCACCTCCGATCGAGGCACCCAGTTCACGGCTCACTTTTGGAAGGACCTTTGTAAACGACTTGGAATTCAAGCTCGGATGTCCACAGCCTTTCACCCGGAAACCGATGGACAAACGGAACGGCTAAACGCGGTTATGGAGCAATACTTGCGCTCCTACGTCTCTTATCAACAGGATGATTGGAGTAAATGGTTGCCAATGGCCGAGTTCTCTGCTAATAACCAGGAATCGGCTAGTACCAAAGTCTCCCCCTTTTTTGCCAACTACGGTTACCACCCTCGTTTCGATACTACCTTTTTACCTACTCGGAATATCTCTCAAAGCTTAGACGCGGCTTCGTTCAGTCAAACCATGCAAGAGCTATATGATTATCTACGGACGCAAATAAGAACAGCCCAAGATATCCAAGAGGTCGCAACGAATAAGCATCGAACCCCAGCCCCGAACTATCAAGTCGGCAATCAGGTCTTCGTTTCCATGAAGAATGTGAGGACCGTGCGTAACGCCAGAAAACTAGATTGGAAATGGATGGGGCCCTACTCGGTCAAGAAAATCGTGTCCCCTTTTGCTTATGAGATTGATCTTCCTATATCGGTCAAGTATCACCCTGTGTTTCACGTTTCCTTGTTGAAACCAGCTGCCAACGACTCTCTACCCGGACAAGTTATACTCCCTCCTTCACCTGTGATAGTTAATGAACAAGAAGAGTACTTCATCGAAAAGATTCTTGAACAAAGAACCTATCGCGGACGGCTACAATACCTTGTCGAATGGACCGGATACGCTCATCCCACCTGGGAGCCTGCCGAAGATCTACAAGAGACCTCTGCTCTCGAAATGTTCTTAAACCAAACGACGATCACCGTTCCTAGTATTCGCAGGAGCTCACGCTTAAGAGGGGGAGCTACTTTCACGGATGAGGCGAAGTGATGGGTTAGGGTTCGGGAAGTAACGGTTGTAATGCATGAGGGTTTCTTTTATAATGTCTTTGTTGTTCGGTTGTGTTTCGGTTACGAGTTATGTGAGGGATTGCGGGGTATATAAGGGATGGATCTTAGACGGTCGTTATGGTTTTTCTTCTCTTTCTTTAAGCAACGTTCTTACTTTACTTCTGTCGTATTGTTTTAATACTATCTCGATTCTACCTCAGAATCCTCGCGGTCGCTGTCGCTGCAGAACATTCCCACACTTAACTCGCCTTGAGTTAGACCCCGTAGGACCTGTAGAAAACTTCGCTACTCTTATCGCAACGATTCTCGTCTAAGTAGCCCTGCTCACCTTCTGGGATACAGAAGGGCTTAGACTTGGATCGAACCGTGAGAGTCGGATACATGCGTGGAGGATCAATTGGATGGGGAACATTTCGTTATATCATGTAACATTTCCCATAATAATAAAATTATTAAAACTCACGCATTATTGGACATTGGAGCCTCGGGATTTGCCTTCATTGATAAAGAATTTGCGAGTCACCATTCCCTACCTCTCCTACCTCTAAAAACCCCTCGTCAACTTGAAGTAATTGATGGTCGTCCAGTTTCGTCAGGAGACATCACTCATATTACTAATATCAATCTCTCTATCCAACAACACCAGGAACAAGCCCCCTGCTTCGTCACTCGACTAGGACACTACCCCCTCGTCCTAGGAATCCCATGGATGAACTATCACGATGTTCAACTCCACTTCGCTCAAAAACGCATTGAGTTTAATTCTAAACTCTGCACCACCCATTGTATTCCCCATTTTGCCACCGTAACCGCCCCCTCGATTGCGGCCCCTCCCAAGCCAAATCTATCCTTTATCAACGCCGCTAGCTTCAGAACTCTCACCCGAAAACATTCCTCCCAAGCCTATGCAATGTCGCTGTACGAGATAAACAAAATCATCAATGACAAAACAACCAAGGAGGAATGGAGAGCAAGAATCCCTACGGAATATCACGACTTTCTAGATATGTTCGATAAAAAGAAAGCCCAAGGATTACCCCCGCGCCGCTCGTATGACCACAAAATACAACTGATGGAAGGAAAAGATGCCCCTTTCGGACCCCTTTATGGAATGTCCCGAGAAGAGCTGATCGTCTTGAAGAAATATATTGAGGACAATCTCGAGAAAGGATTCATTCGTGCTAGTTCCTCTCCAGCCGGATCCCCCGTCCTATTCGTCAAAAAAGCTGACGGTTCCCTACGACTCTGCGTGGACTATCGAGGCCTTAATGCCATTACCGTTAAGGATCGTTATACCTCTCCCCTTATTCACGAAACCCTAGACCGGCTTGCAAAGGCACAATGGTACACCAAATTAGACCTTCGTGATGGATACCACCAAGTGCGCATTGCAAAAGGAGATGAATGGAAGACCGCCTTTCGCACGCGGTACGGTCTTTATGAATACCAGGTTATGCCATTCGGTTTAACAAATGCCCCTGGAACATTCCAACAATTTGTGAACGATTGCCTCACGGAATACCTGGATATATTCTGCACCGCCTATCTGGATGACATTCTCATCTATAGTGATACCTTCGCGGAGCATCAGATTCACGTCCGCAAGGTCCTCCAGACTCTCAAGAACAACGATATCCTGCTGAAACCAGAGAAATGCGAGTTTGAGGTACAGACTACTAAGTACCTCGGTCTCATCCTCACCCCTAATGGTATCAAAATGGACGAGGAGAAACTCAAAGCCGTCCGAGAATGGGGGACACCAAAAAGTGTAAAGGATGTCCAAGCATTTTTGGGTTTTGCCAATTTTTACCGTCGATTCATTCTAGGATTTTCCAAACTGGCTGCTCCGCTCACGGCTCTCACCAAGAAAGGCATTATTTTTGAGTGGACTGTAGAGGCCGACATAGCTTTCGAAAACCTCAAACATGCCTTCACTACTGCCCCGATCCTCATCCATTTCGATCCAGATAAGAAAATCATTGTAGAAACAGACGCCTCAGACTTCGTGTCCAGAGGAGTCCTATCCCAGTACGATGATAACGGTGTCCTACACCCGGTGGCCTTCTTCTCAAAGAAACACTCCCCAGCGGAATGCAACTATGAGATCTACGACAAAGAGCTGTTGGCCATCATCCGTGTTTTCGAAGAATGGCGCCCAGAACTTGAGGGATCAAAGCACCCGATCGATGTGATTAGTTTTCATGGATGGATGTTGTGGTGATCGGTTAGGTACATGGGTACATGGTTGTCGAGTTTCGTTGTTGTTCTCTGTGTTTCCATGAGTGTTTCGTTACAATGAGTCATGTCTTTGTCATCAGAAGGGTTGGAACGTGGTATATAAGCGAAGGGGTTTCCCCTCATCTTGTACTTTTCCTTCTTCTTTCTTTAAGCAACGTCTTCTATTGTACACTCTCTGTATCTTATAAACACAAACTTCGGATTACATCTCGTAATCTCTCGCCGTCGCCGTCTTCAAGTCATCGTAACTTGAACCATTAGTAGAGCCTGTAGAATCTCCGCACACTCTCCTGTCGTTGGTTTCTCGTTCAAGTAGCACTGCTCATCTCGGGGGATACCTGAGAGCTTGACGAGAACCTTGCTCCTTGAGATTAGTGACCATAAGAATCTCGAATACTTCATGAGCACTAAACAACTCAATCGACGTCAAGCGAGATGGGCCGAGTACTTATCCCGTTTCGATTTTGTAATAACGTAAAGTCGCTTGAAAACCGGATGCACTCACTAGGAGATCAGGAGATCTCCCTAAGGAAGGGGATGAACGATTGGCCCACCAAAGCCAAGTGGTATTAAAGAAGGAAAATATCGATCCCAAGCTAAGTTTGTTGTCGGCTTCTTTGTCAAATGAAGCCGCTGAATTGGATGCCCCCCTAAAGAAACTGTTCCAAGAAGGATTTATCGCTGACAAGTTTCCTGAAGAAATACTCAAAGCACTAAGGAATAAAGATCAACAATCAAAAAAAATCACCAGAGGAAAACGGAAGGCTATGTTATCGAGGGTGTATCTATGTCCCCAACCTGGATGCTCTCCGCTTGGAATTAATCCGAAGACACCATGATAACCCCGCAGCAGGCCACCCAGGACGAGACAAGACCTTCGAACTCCTTGCTAGAAGCTTTTACTGGCCAAAGATGAGAGAATCAATCAAGCAATATGTACGCAACTGCCATATCTGCCAGAAAGCGAAGCCAGTCACCCAGCGAACCCAAGGAGTTCTCCGTCCCCTACCTATTCCAAACCGTCCCTGGCAAGAGATCTCGATGGACTTTGTGACAGGCCTCCCAGAATCGAACGGCTATGATGCTATTATGGTAATAGTCGATCGACTATCAAAAATGCGACATCTCATTCCATGCAATACTACTGTCAATTCACGAGATGTCTCAGATCTCTATCTCCAGCATGTTTGGAAACTTCACAGCTTGCCGACACATATTACCTCCGATCGAGGGACACAATTCACCGCCCATTTTTGGAAGGAACTCTGCCAACGTCTAGGAATTCAAGCCAGGATGTCAACAGCCTTCCATCCTGAGACCGATGGACAAACAGAACGATTGAACGCGGTTATGGAACAATACCTACGTTCCTATGTTTCTTATCAACAAGAAGACTGGAGCAGATGGTTACCGATGGCAGAATTCTCTGCTAATAATCAAGAATCAGCTAGTACCAAGGTCTCGCCGTTCTTCGCAAACTATGGTTACCATCCCCGCTTTGATACTTCTATTATTGCTTCAATGGCCACTGCCCAAAGTCTAGATTCCTCGACTTTCGCAACTACGATGCAAGAATTGTATGATTACCTCCGAACGCAAATTCGAACAGCTCAGGATATTCACGAAGCCTCGACTAATAAACACCGAACCCCGGCCCCTGTTTATCAAGTCAATGACCAGGTCTTTGTGTCCATGAAGAATATCCGAACCGTTCGAAATGCTCGGAAACTCAATTGGAAATGGATGGGACCTTATCCGATAAAAAAGATAGTATCGCCTTTTGCATACGAAATTGATCTTCCACTATCAGTCAAGTATCATCCCGTCTTTCACGTTTCGCTCCTCAAACCTGCCGCCAATGATCCTCTTCCAGGACAAATAATACCCCCTCTACCTCTAATTATCGTTAATGAACAGGAGGAATACTTTATTGAGAAAATCCTCGAACGACGGGTACATCGCAGACAACAACAATACCTTGTTGAATGGACTGGATATGCTCATCTTACTTGGGAACCTGCTGAAGATCTTCAGAATACTGCTGCCCTTGATACCTTTTTAACTACCACGACTATTACCAGTCCTAAGGTTCGCAGGAGCTCACGCTTGAGACAGGGGGCTACTTTCACGGATTAGGGATAGGGTTAGGATTTGGTACGACAGTTGTTATGGGTTTTGGTTCTTTTATTATAATCCTATTGTAGTTCGGTTGCATTTCGGTTGTTGTCGGGTTGTTGATTGTGTTACGGGAAAGCGGGGTATTTAAGCGAAGGATTTTGGTCATTCTTGTCTTTTCTCTTCTTCTTTCCTTAAGCAACGTTCTCGTTTACCTTCTCTTGCAATTGTCAATACTATCTAGGTTCTACCTCAGAACCCTCGCTGCTGCTGTCCACTTCACTGCACTTATCTCGCCTTGAGATAGACCCCTCGTAGAACTTGTAGAAACGCTGCACTCTTTGAATGCGTTGATACCTCATTAAGTAGCACTGCTCACCTTCAGGGATACTGAAGGGCTTAACGAGGGACTCAACCGTGAGAGAATACCCGTACAACCAATCACGCGACGCGACAACCATCCATGAAATGTATCTATGATAAACTTAAGATGGTTCCTGAAGATCAGTGATAATTGCCAGGGAAGTCCCGCTCCAACTCTGCTTTGACCTTCTCGGGTTTCGTCCCTAAACTGCTTTCATGGATGGTTGTCGTGTTGTGGTACGGGTGTTCAGTTGTTCCGATCGGGTGCAAAGGTGCTTGGCATTGTGATTATTCTTTATGTTTCTTTTAGTTTCCATTTACAATGAGTCAGACATGTGTCATCGAAAGGTCGGATTATGGGTATATAAGCAAGAGGAACACCCTCCTGTTGTACTTTTTCTTTTTCTTTCCTTAAGCAACATCTTCTATTATTTACTCTTGTATTTTACAATACAAACCTCCGTTACACCTCGTAATCCTTCGCTGTCGCCGTCTTCAAGTCATCACGACTTGATTTACTCGTAGAGCCTGTAGAATCTTCGCACACACTCTCACTGTTGGTTTCTCATTCAAGTAGCACTGCTCATCTCGAGGGATACTCGAGAGCTTGACAAGAAACCCGCTCCTTGAGAACTACTGATCGATCGCTTCCGCTTGGGCAGACAGGGTTTAAAGATACGTTCTGGTGAGATCATGGTAAGTGAAGCTCTATGGTAAAACGGTGTGGTCTGTAGCAGCGCGGTCTCACTCACGGAGTGCGGCTGCAAATAAAGGTTCTAAGCCCAAGTAAGGTGTCTGTGCACCAAAATGGCTGCGCTAAAAATTCACAACTAGTCACTCGATTTCAGTGTGGGTTTTCCCCTGAATTATCTGAACCAAATACATACCCGTGTCAAATTCACAACAAACCACGATTCCTTCAACTATTTTCTTTACAATATGACTTCAAATTTAATTCCCCTTCCTTCCAACCATGAACAATGGATTGATACACTTTGGCACATTCTTTCACGGATTAAGGATTAGGTATAGGGTTAGGTTTTGGTTTGATGGTTGTTTTGGGTTTTTGTTATAATGTTATTGTATTTCGGTTGTTATCGGTTATTGGATTTGTTGGCAAAAGCGGGGTATTTAAGCAATGGATTTTGTTCGTTCTTTGTTCTCTTCTTCTTCTTTCTTTAAGCAACGTTCTCGTCTACCTTTTGCTGTAATACTACAAAACACTATTCCATTCTACCTCAGAATCCTCGCCGTCGCTGTCATAATTACGCTGCACTTAACTTGCCTTGAGTTAGACCCTCCTGTAGGACTTGTAGAAACACTGCACTCCTCGAACGTGTTAGAACTTCGTTTAGTAGCACTGCTCACCTTTAGAGATACTAAAGGGCTTAACGAAGAACTAAACCGTGAGACATTCATATCATAGGAAAACTTATGATAACTGAACAACAATACCGAGTATATTGGCCATTGGTTGATGGGTTTTGGTCACATCGAAAAACAGAAAAACACCTTCATGGGCGATTTCAAACACACTATTACGCCTGCCGCCTAAGCCCACAACGTGTTTCTTCTAAAGCTGAACCTTGCCCATCAGAAAATATAAGTGGGAAAACACGAGCCACATCCTGTCGTATGCCTGGTACCTGTTCAATGAGAATCAAAATAGTTGAGCCATTAGAGGTGGATGTGGGTGGAAATAAAATATGGAGTGTACAACAAGTTTTAGATCGAAAAAACCAGGAACTGAGAACACATGATCATACAATTGATGCATCCTGGAAAAATAAACGAAGTTCTTTTTTAACCAATATTATTCAAGAAGAACTAGCAAAAGGATATACACCTGGTCAGGTAAAAGACCGACTTCGAGAATCAGGACGTGTTGCGGGTTATGAACGTCTTGAATCAATAGGTGGTGCCTTTATGAAGCGGTATGTATATTATTACTAAATACTATTTAATTTACTAATTTATATACAGAAAAGATTGTGTCAATTTGGCGAAAGGGATGTCATTGGATATTTAAAAACTCGCACTGGGCACTACTATTCAAGATGATTGGGACGCAGCGACAAGTTTCCTTCTTCATAACGGCTACTTTTGCGAAACTGTGTACACACCAAGTCCAAAGTCTACGACACCTACAAGAGGGCTTGTTTTTGCCCATCCAAAACGATTAATTGTTTTGTCCAATCATGGATATTTAACAGTTTTTGATTCTACTCATAAGGTGAATGTACATGGGTACAATTTATTCACTTTTATGTGTAGAAATGAATTTGGGATATGGGTGCCATGTGCAAACTGCTTGGTTGAAAGCGAAAACTCAGAGATATTGGCAGAATCTATGAGATGCATCTATCAATGGAGTGGCAAAAAGTGGAAAATGCAGTATTCCTTGACAGATAATAGTTCAATTGACAAAGCAGCCGTAAGAAAGGCTTTTGAGAAAGAAGGACACGTTAAGAATCATCTGCTATGTACTGTACATACAGAACGTACACTACAACGAAATTTCAAGTCAGATGAGGACAAACAAGCATATGAACTCTTACGACAAGCAATGCAATCGCGTACCGAAGAAGGATGCCTCTCTTTATGCCAACAAGCAATCACTGTAGCTTCATCGGAAAAAAAGCGCCAGTATATTCGAAAAGAGTTGATCGATTCTCGGCAACAATGGGCGATGTATGCACTGCAGCATTCGCAAATCCTTCTGCAAGTTACTTCATCAAATGCATGTGAAGCATGGCATAGCCGATTGAAAAATGGAGCGGGGCAGAAGAAGGGAGATACCAGCACTCATGGAATCTTTGGTTATGTTCGAACCGTTCATGATTGTGCTCATGATGTTGAAAATAATATTCGGTATGCGGAAATTGAGTCGCGAACAAAGCAAGTCACTCTTGTTAAAAGTCCAGGCTATTCTGGACTGTGGGTGTTTCCATACAGCATTCAACAAATTGTTGTGACTGAACACAGTAAACTCAATATCTCTCACGGTCAGTCTCTCGTCTAGCCCTTCAGTATCCCTGAAGGTGAGCAGTGCTACTAAAGTGAGATTCTAATTCGTTCGAAGAGTGCGATGTTTCTACTAGTTCCACGAGGAGTCTACTTCAAGGCGAAGTAGCGGAGATATTTCACAGCGACGGCGAAGGTTCTGAGGTAGAACCGAGATAGTATTTCAGCGATTACAATAGAAGGTAAACGAGAACGTTGCTTAAGGAAAGAAGAAGAGAAGAACACAAGCGACGAAAACCCATCTCTTAAATACCCCGCTTTTCGACCACTATGACTCATAACTAAGAAATAACCGAAAGCAACCAAAACACAATAACATTATAACCCTTAACCGAAGCCACAACCCCAACAATATCCTTGACCCGATTACTCTTTTATATCCGTGAAAATATCAGATTAGCACAACAGGCTCCTGTTCCGGTTCATGAATTGGTAAATGGCATGTATATCTGTCACTGTTTATTCTCCAGCCAATATCAGCTACCCTGTCAGCATGTCTTCCATATTGATCATGCATATCGAGCAGATCAAGGTTATGGTATGGAACTTGCGGTGCCACCACTTTCCGACAGTAGTTGGAGTTGATATCTCGAAAATTTTGGAACTGGCGGGATGGAAATGTATGAGACAGGAGGATTGAGTATAGGTGGAAGTATCGAGAGTAATTTGCGACAAGATCCGGAAAAAACTTCTCGAGTGCTTAGACTTGGAGAACTGAATGAGCACATACGGTCAGTTTTCTATAAACTAGAGGAGGAAAACTCACAACTCTCATCAGAGTTTATTCTCGCAATCGAAAATCATCTCACAACCATTTCCACCTGTGGCACTAAACCAAAATCTCCTCCACATTGCCCGCTAGAACCAGATCCATCAATAAAAACCTGTTCAAGGTATGTTTTAGTTTTGCTAATAAATACCTCGGAGTCCTCATGTTTGAAAAATCCTTCGAATATTTATTCAATAAAAGTACACTGGGTTCTGGTACCCCTAACTCAGCCAATACCATAGCTTTCACTTTTGATTTCCACACACGCATTATTCCAAATCTCACCTCCACAGCAGCCAAAACAACCAGAGATCTACCGGAGTTATGGTTATGCGAAACAGAGCTGAGAAATCGCGAACGGTTTTTGGAAGACCAGGAATGAGGAAAGCAGTAGCGAGATCTTGGGGTCATCGATGGTAAGAATGGGTGGAGGCAGAGAAAAGTTTCTACTGAATAAAATAACCTAGAAATAGTGTTAGTATATGTGTTAAACTACATAAAGAGAACAAATACCTGATAGTATTGATAGAATTCGCTACATGTCTCACGGTTTGATCTCTTGTTAAGCCCTTCAGTATCCCTGAAGGTGAGCAGTGCTACTTAAGCAAGAGGTCAAGCGACAAGAGTCACGATGTTTCTACAGGTCCTACGTAGGTCTAACTCAAGGCGAGTTAAACGTAAAGGTCTTTCACGGCGACAGCGACAGCGAGGATTCTGAGGTAGAATCGAAGTAGTATTGAAGTAATACCGTAGAAGTAAGGTAAGAACGTTGCTTAAGAAAAGAAGAAGATAAGACGACACAAAACCCATCCTTAAATACCCCGCTTACACACACAAAACCCAATACCCGAAAAGAACTGAAATACAATAACATTGTCCCTTATTACCACAACCCCTAAACCATAACAACCAACAAGCCGACGTCTAACCCTATACCCAAATATCAATCCGTGAAAGTAGCTCCCCGTCTTAAGCGTGAGCTCCTGCGAACCTTGGATCCAGTTGTAATCGTCATATTTTGGAATACGTCGAGGGCAGTAGTGTCCTGAAGATCTTCCGCAGGTTCCCAAGTAGGATGAGCGTAACCAGTCCACTCCACGAGGTATTGCAATCGTCCTCGATGAGTTCTTTGGTCGAGGATTCTTTCGATAAAGTATTCCTCCTGGGTATTCACCACAACTGGAGCTGGGGGCGGAATAATTTGTCCGGGGAGAGCATCATTTGGGGTAGGCTTAAGAAGGGAAACATGAAAAACAGGATGATATTTAACCGAAGCAGGGAGATCAATCTCATAAGCAAAAGGGGAAACAATCCTTTTTACCATATACGGGCCCATCCATTTCCAGTCTAATTTCTTCGCGTTACGGGTTGTCCGGATGTTCTTCATGGATACGAAGACTTGATCGTTAACCTGGTAGGCGGGGGCAGGGGTTCGGTGTTTATTGGTAGTTGTTTCCTGAATATCTTGTGCTATTCGAATCTGGGTTCGGAGGTAGTCACTTAGTTCTTGCATCTTGCTAGTAAAAGAAGCGGCATCCATGCTTTGGGGGGTAGTCTGGGTTGGGATAACAGAGGTGTCGAATCTTGGGTGATAACCATAGTTCGCAAATAAGGGAGAAACTTTGGTACTGGCAGATTCCTGATTATTAGCAGAAAACTCGGCCATCGGCAGCCATTTACTCCAGTCTTCCTGTTGGTACGATACATAGGAACGAAGGTATTGTTCCATTACGGCATTGAGTCTTTCCGTTTGTCCATCTGTTTCCGGGTGAAAGGCAGTAGACATTCTGCGGATTAGAGCGTTTACGCAGAAGTGGGCCGTGAATTGAGTTCCGCGATCTGATGTAACATATAGGGGTAGCCCATGAAGTTTCCAGATATGTTGGAGGTATAAGTCGGCCACATCTCTGGAGTTAACTGTTGTATTGCAAGGGATTAAATGTCGCATTTTTGACAAGCGGTCGACCACGACCATTATTGCATCGTAGCCATCTGACTCTGGGAGGCCTGTAACAAAGTCCATTGAAATCTCCTGCCAAGGACGGTTCGGGATAGGGAGAGGGCGGAGAACACCTTGGGTTCGCTGGTTAACTGGCTTTGCTTTTTGACAGATATGGCAGTTGCGAACGTATCTGTTGATCGAGTCCCTCATTTTCGGCCAATAATAGTCTCTTGCAAGGAGTTCGAAGGTCTTATCACGGCCAGGGTGTCCTGCTGCCGGTACATCATGGTGTCTTCGAATTATTTCCAAGCGGAGGGCATCCAGATTGGGGACGTAGATACGATCTCGGTAACATAATCTTCCATTCCTCTCGGTACATTCGCTTAAGGTGATCTTTTTTGATTGTTGATCTTTATTCCTTAATGCTTCAAGTATTTCTTCAGGAAGTTTGTCAGCGATATATCCTTCCAGGAATAATTTGGTTAGGGGGGCGTCCAGTTCAGCGGCTTCATTTGACAAAGAAGCCGACAACAAACTTAGCTTAGGGTCTATGTTTTCCTTCTTCAATACCACTTGGCTTTGATGTGCCAACCGTTCATCCCCTTCCTTGGGAAGATCTCCTGATCTTCTGGTCAATGCATCCGGTTTTCCTCCCTGACTACCCGGGCGATAGGTGATTACGAAATCAAAGCGGGAAAGATACTCTGCCCATCTTGCTTGGCGTCGGTTCAATTGCTTTGTGCTCATAAAATACTCAAGGTTTTTATGATCGCTGATTACGTCAATAGGGTGTTTGGACCCTTCAAGCTCCGGGCGCCATTCCTCAAATACTCGGATAATAGCCAACAGTTCCTTGTCGTAAATCTCGTAATTGCATTCAGCGGGTGAATGTTTTTTCGAGAAGAACGCAACCGGGTGGAGGACTCCAGTATTATCATATTGTGAGAGTACTCCTCCGGACACGAAGTCGGAAGCATCCGTTTCCACGATAATTTTCTTATCAGGGTCAAAGTGGATGAGAATGGGGGCAGTAGTAAAGGCATGCTTTAGGTTCTCAAAGGCTATGTCAGCTTGGACGGTCCATTCGAAAGTAATGCCTTTTTTGGTGAGGGCGGTAAGGGGCGCGGCGAGTTTGGAAAACCCTAGAATAAAACGACGGTAGAAATTTGCAAATCCGAGGAAGGCTTGTACATCCTTGATGCTTTTTGGGGTGTTCCAGTCCCGGACGGCTTTCAATTTCTCTTCGTCCATTTTAATGCCGTCGGGGGTGAGGATAAGGCCCAAGTACTTAGTTGTCTGTACTTTGAACTCGCATTTCTCCGGTTTGAGCAGGATGTCGTTATTTTTGAGCGTTTGGAGTACCTTTCGTACGTGGATCTGGTGTTCCGCAAGTGTATCACTGTAGATCAGGATATCATCTAGGTAAGCTGTGCAGAATATGTCCAAGTATTCAGTAAGGCAGTCGTTAACGAATCGTTGGAAGGTTCCGGGGGCATTGGTCAAGCCGAATGGCATGACTTGGTATTCATATAGGCCGTAACGGGTACGGAAAGCTGTCTTCCATTCATCTCCTTCGGCGATTCGTACTTGATGATAACCGCCACGAAGATCTAGCTTGGTATACCATTGTGCTTTGGCTAGCCGATCTAGTGTTTCTCTCGATGTTTTTTATGATATCGATCTTTAACTGTAATCGCGTTTAGTCCTCGATAGTCCACACGTAGTCTTAAGGATCCATCAGCCTTTCTTTACGAAGAGGACAGGGATCCAGAGTAAGAATGGCGAATAAACCCTTCTCTAAATTATCTTCGATATATTTTTTGATGACAATGAGTTCTTCTCGCGACATTCCATAAAGAGGCTAAAAGGCCCTTCCCTTCCATTACCTGTATCTTATGATTATACGAACGCATGGAGGTGTTGAGCTTTGCTTTTGTCAAACATATCCAAAAACTCGTGTACTCAGCAGTATCCTTGCTTTCCACTCCTTTTGCTTGGTCTTTTTCTTCTAAGATTTTATAATGTTTAAACTTTTGAGTGAGTGTTTCTGAATTTGGCAGCCGCCATAAAATGACAAGTTTAGGAGGACGAGCGGGGATCGAGGGTGTGGATACGATGACGCAATGGTCGGCAGAATTTAGAGCCTAAATTCAATGCGTTTGTCAAGAAAGCCGCGACGTCACGTCATTGGTTCATCCATGATACCTTGTACTAATGGATAACGTCCTAGCGACGGATGGGCTTGTTCCTGATGTTGTTGGATGGACAAGTTGATATTGGCGACATGAGTAATGCTCCTGGCGCTATTGGTCGGCCATCGATTACTTCAAGTTGTTTGCTTTTTAGCTGAAGGAGTGGAATAGAGCGACTCGCAAAATTCTTATCAATGAATGCAAATCCTGAGGCCCAGCTGTCTAAGAAAGTCGTGTGTTTTAATGGTTTTATTATTATTGGAGATATTGCACGAAACTACAAAACGTTCTCCGTCTAATTGATCCTCCACGCTTATACTATCGACTGAAACCCGGAAATTGAAAATGCAGACAAATAAAAGAAATTCAACCAAGGCAGGCCACTGGTCACCTTTGGTTGGACTAGTTTAAATTCTCCCGGGCGGGTTCCAGGGCGAAAACTGAGTGAGAGGCGGCGAGGGAGGAGGCCGGAGGCGGCTTAATGGGGCGCAGTGAGAGCTCCTCTCATCGTAGGCTGCATGGAGGGACAGTTGGCGAGAACGATCGGGGCGGCGCAAAACATGCATTTGCCGGTAGAACGGCGCCATCGTTTTCCTCTTCCGACAGCCTTCCTTCGTCCATCGACTATCAGATATCTTTGGTCCCGAGTGCGAGAAGCGTTACTGGTCTGAAGCGAGAGTCCATAGTGAGCGCTCGACAAACGAAGAGGCAGGAACAAAAGGAGTCATTGCTTTGGTTGGGGCGCTGAACTGTCCCATATTCTCACGAATGTTCCCTCGCTTCTCTGCTTTACGGGCGCGAATACGATTGTCCATTCGAGTGAGGACCAGGATCATGTCGTTGAGGGTCGCGGGCATAGCGGCGGCGAAGACCATAGCTTCCTTTAACTCCTCTGACATACCATGCTCAAGGGCGTCCATCTTTGAGTTTTCATCAAAGTTTAGTTGCCCCATGATGCGTTGAAAGTCAGCCAGATAGGCCGAAAAGTCGCGTTTGCCTTGTCGGAGTTGGTGTAATTCCCGTCGTGCTGTACCTGTAGGATCAGGGTCTCCGAAGGCAGTTTCTAAGGCAGCGATGAGGGCGGCGGCGTTGTTCCAGGTTGTGAGGCCAGAAGGGAGGACCGTGTGTCGAACTTGTTCCAGAGCGGCTCCTTCCAAACGGTTGATGGTATAGAGAATCATAGTGTTCTCATCCGCGAATCGGTCTCTATTGACCGCAAGTTTTGATCGAAGTTGGAGGATAAAACCCGGGAGTTTTGCTCTGGATCCATCGAATTTCTCTGGGTCCGGCATGCGCTCCGAGCGATGGGTAGTGGTTGGTGGCGGCGGGGGAGTGGCAGTAAGGTTTGGGGGAGCTGGGGGCAGGGAGAGGGATGCGCGGGCTTCGTCCCGTTCCTGACGTAGTCGCTGGATGAGGGTTGAGGCGTCACTGACCCGTTGATCCTGTTGTTGGGCGTGATGGTTGGCATTGTTTGCCTGGATTTGGGCGGTGTTGAGCTTTATGTCTAGCTCCTGCGTTCCTTCCTGGAGGACATCGATTTGATCCTCGAGGGCCTGGTTGAGTTCCCGGAGTCGATTATACAACTCAACAGGGTCATCTCTATAGGCCTGGGCAAATGCTTCTTTTGTAGGGAAGCGGGGGGTGGCGACGGCGGCTCCTTCAGAGGAGGATGCGGCGAGAATGAGTCATGATCTGGTTTGTCACACGAGTTGGTGCGAGAATGTTGGTCGAGCCACACTGCGATTCCGATGGTTTGAGGTCTTCATAAGCAGGAAAACTTGCAGGATGGATTGGCGAATCCAAGAACAAGTTCCATGTTGTGGCAGGAGGTGTAGAGGGAAGAACGTAATCTCACGGTTTGATCTCTTGTTGCCCTTCAAGATCCCTGAAGGTGAGCAGCTACTTAAGGAAGAGGTCAAGTCGACAAGAGTCACGATGTTTCTACAGGTCCTACGTAGGTCCTAACTCGCGCGAGTTAAACGTAAAGGTCTTTCACGGCGACAGCGACAGCGAGGATTCTGAGGTAGAATCGAAGTAGTATTGAAGTAATACCGTAGAAGTAAGGTAAGAACGTTGCTTAAGAAAAGAAGAAGATAAGACGACACAAAACCCATCCTTAAATACCCCGCTTACACACACAAAACCCAATACCCGAAAAGAACTGAAATACAATAACATTGTCCCTTATTACCACAACCCCTAAACCATAACAACCAACAAGCCGACGTCTAACCCTATACCCAAATATCAATCCGTGAAAACATGCAAGTCTCAAGGAGCGGGTTTCTCGTCAAGCTCTCGAGTATCCCTCGAGATGAGCAGTGCTACTTGTAACGGGGGTAGTCCTACTGCTCCGTAGTGGGAATAGGTATAGGAATACGGCCGTTGCAAATACTAAATCAGGTTGAGATGTTTAAGAGTATTTTCGTGCAAGGTACTCAATAATCTTAAGGGCTCTACTCGGTAGTATTCTGTCTGATGAGACTGGGAAGAAGAGCAACAGGTGTCGGGGTCATGCACTATCTTTATAGTGCTGCTGACTCGCCGTCCTCTTTCTGTTCTACTCGCTGCCCGTCGTGACCCTGAGAACATGCCAAGATATTGCGAGCGCACCTCGTGATTCAGCCTAACGATCACTTCGCGCTCTCCGACACTCCCTATTGTTCTGTCCAGCTAGACCTTCTTGATCCGCCACGTACGCCATGCTACGATGCAGGATGTAGGACCCACGATCGCCTATTGCTGTATGTGAGGTGTCCTGCACTTAATAGATTCCCTATTGCCGCACTGGCTCTGGGCCGCTAAGATACGATACGGATGAACGCCACCACAGTGAGCCTTCCTGCGTTTGTAGATCACTGATATATCATCGTCACTAACGTTATTCTTGCTTGGTTCCACTCCATCTGAACAGCAGAGTAGCAGGTATCCTCTAACACGTAGCTACACCACTCACGCCGATCCTTACTACCTCTCTCGCTTCGTCTCGCTACATGCTTCACTCGCAGGTGTAACGGTATTGTAGATCCGTTACACTACTGAATGTTAAAACCCACAGCTGAATATGCGCGAGGTGCTCTACAGGCTCTACACGGCAGTAAGTCGCGTGACTTAAAGATTAGCGACAAATAAGGATTATGGCGTCAGAATCGAGGTTTGTATTTGTAGAATACAAGAGTGAACAATAGAAGACGTTGCTTGAAGAAGAAAGAAGAAAAAGTACAACAAGAGGGGAAGTCCCTTCGCTTATATACCCATAATCCGTCTTCCTGATGACAAACGCGTGACTCATTGTAATGGAAACCAAGGGAAACGCAACGAACCACCAACGTAGCACAACAACCATTCTTCCCACATCCCACGAAACAACCACAACGCTAAACCATGAAAGCAAGTCTCAAGGGGCAGAGTTTTCCGTCAAGCTCTCAGGTATCCCCCGAGATAAGCAGTGCTACTTGAACGGGAAACTTAGCGATGAGAGTATCTACGGAGTTCCACAGGCTCTACGATTGGTTCAAGTGAAGTAGACTTGAAGACGGTGGCGACGCGAGGTTACGAGGTGTAACCGGAGTTTGTATTGTAAAATACAAAAGTGTACTATAGAAGACGTTGCTTAAGGAAAGAAGAAGGAAAAGTACAACAAGAGGGGAAATCCCTTCGCTTATATACCAAGTTTCCAACCCTTTTGATGACAAAGACATGACTCATTGCAACGGAAATCCAAAGAAACACAAAGAATAACAACACAGCACGGCAACCATGTACCCATGTACCTAACCGACCCACTAGACAACCATCCATGAAAGCAAGCCTGTGTCTGTAGGATGGATGGGGGAGGGAGGGAAAGGGGTAGCCGTGGAGTAGATGGTGTCACCTCAGTGCATGGACCACCAGCGTTGCTGAGTGAGACCACGCTGCTGCACACTCCTCCGGTAAAACTGGTTGGTTTCTCAAGATTGGCAGCATGCACATACATGTAGGTACTGGCGTATGTAAAAGCATCAAGTGAGCTGGAAGACCCTAACCCACATGGGTCCGCTTACTTATTTATTATTTATTATTTCATTCGGCACACTCAACCCTTAGGTTATGGTGCTCCACATGGGTCTGCAGGTAGGGTAGCCTTAGTTTCAGTATGCTACACCCCCTACCCGAATCATATGTATCTTTCTGTATCGCACATATGGAAATAAAAACCTAAACTCATTGCCACATGGAATAAGGTTCTTTGTCATAAGCCAAGATCAACCTAGGTACTCTACAAAATTAGCTCAATGATGAGCTGTATTCCCAGCGAATATCGAGAACTGATAGGGTTTGCATTATTCAACCGTATTTTTACTGTAAGTAGAGGTAACAAATGTATCATACGCGTACGATGCGTTTTGTAAGTTTCTGAGAGCATCCCTATCCGCTGGTCTGAGCCCGCAACCTACACCGGTGCATGTGTAAGTTACCGTCATAGAAGGTTGTATAACAGCCGATGATAGTGACTATTTTCGTTCCTAGCTCATATTGTACTTGTATCTTTACTTGCATATACTCTTTAATTATTTTCCCTTGGGTTCAGAGTCTCCCAGGCGTGGGTTAGGGCTACCTACCCGCTCAGTAACAGAGAAAGATAGGCGAGCGGCACGGCATTGGATCTACGGATCGGCCCGAAAGGGTTAGGCTATTACCAACACCCTAACCCTAGAAAGAGTGCGTTATGTCAGCGCCTCTTAGAACGTGGAAAACAAAGTGTAGTAACGGTCATAGTTATGGGCTGTGAGGATGTGTACATGTGAGATATCAATAACTATTGCCTAATTCCTCAGTCTATTTTTTCTAGGTTTTAGGCAACGGTTAACGAAGTCTAGCAGCCTTGGCCTGCTATTTTTGGTGAGCCATCTAAGCGTTTGGAGACTCGAAGAGACCGCGAAATCACAGAGACTTCCTATATTTCGATACTGCAGCTACGCGTCATACTTTGGAGGCATTTTCTCGACTCTTTTGCAATTGTGAAATGCTCATTTTAAAAGCTCTTAATATACCCAGTATCGATACGAGACAGTGAGTACTCTGGGATGAAATTATTCTATTCTAGTATTGGAGATCTTCACGCTTCGCTTCCTTTTGTGCGGGAAAATATCAACACCTTGTCCAGCATTGGGGGCGATGATCCCAATGAAAACGGGAGGAGCTGAAACAAGTAAGACTTGACTAATCCTACAAGATCTTTTTTTTTTTGAGGGTACTTATGAGCGTATTTTCTTTTTTTGTGGCCGCAGTCACCTTTATCGATCCCTAGAGATCTACTCTAGAATGAACAAGTTGACCATTGGTATACCATTAACTACGTACTTGGGGTGGGCATGAAGAATCCGAAAGTGTCTTTTGCTAGTAAAATTTTTTGATTTGCTCTCTCTAGTCACATTATCGGATTGATTGGCTAACTCTAGCTTGTATCTTCGGGTTCTTTATGCCTACCCCGAATATGTCCCGAGACATCCCTTTTGCGCAAATCTCAGGGTGTCATCATTATTTCACGAAAACCCCCCAGTGAATGAAGATGTTACACAAACACACATTGGTTGCCTGTTACCCAATCCCTAACCTAACAATCCAAACAGCGTGACAACGTGAGTAAAGTGAGAAGAAAAAAATACCTCTTCACAGCCCTGAAACGCACGTTGCGTAAGATTCAGCCGTCAGGGGAAAAAACAAACTGTACACCCGCACTCTTCCTTTTATTTTCACGTACTATGCAGCATGGTTCTAATCAGCAACGCGCGATGCCGCGCCATTGAAATCCCTTCGCGCGGGGTCAGATTTCTATCGCCTCTCTCTCGTGGGGTGGTGGGGCACGTGAATTGACGTGATCGTGGCTTGTTTATTTGGGAGGGGGGGATGAAAAAACAAATGTCAATGTTTATTCCGTCCTTATTAAACGAAGCCTGCGTCCCCTGCGAACGCGATGGCCCGAGATGAGCTGAAGCTTCATATTTGCGGAATCAAGTCTTTTTGCGACCTCAATTGTTTGCTATTCAGTCAAAAGACTACTACAACTGTTAGGGATCCCGAGCCACCAATTATAACGACAGAGCTTGAAGTTTAAGCAATGGCAACTCCCAGTATCTCCAGGTACACATATGCGTCAATTGTAAAGATACCGCTATTGCGCTAGGATTGCTAACTTGCAAAACAGCTTTCTTTCGTCGCCCACGATTCGCTTGATTTTGCCCCCAGTAAAGCCTGGATCTAACGAGGATGACAAAACCTACGTTGTTCATCGATCCATTCTCTCCACCCATACCTCTCTTTTGAAATCACGCCGTACCCGAGATTCCTATGTGGTTCTTGATCCACATACAGTGGACGTCCCCACCGTCGAGCGTGTATTAGAATATTTCTACACAGGCGACTACAATTCTCCTGAAGAACTAGGACTACAGGAAGAAGAAGAAGACGACGAGTCATTGCTACACTCCATCCGGCCTGCTGCTCACCTTCCCCAAGACTCACCGCTTCTTGCTGCGGCTATGGCGGGGAAGATCGGAGTGTGGGGAAAGCCCGCGCCCCGCTTCGACGAGGCTGCAAACACCAGCACTTATACATCGATATATTTCCCTAAGGAGGAAAAACGGGCGAAGGTGCACGTCGTTACCGATAACCTTACCAATGGATTCGATAAACAAAAGACAAATGCGTTCCTTCCCTCTCCGCCCGCCTCACCTGTATTTCAGTCGTATTCGCCAATCCTCGCCTTGAAACCAGTTTCGAAGACGATTGAAACGCCGCCCCCTATCGTACCGCATCACTTGATCCTTCTGCGTGTTCATATCTCTCTCTACCGCTTTGCCAATATTCCCGCTGTGAATATCCCTGGCCTCTCGACGCTCGCACTCTCAAAGATCGCAACACTGTTTGAGTCAACAAAGTCATCCAACCTTCCCTCGCTGGTCATAGATTTCTCTAACAGCATCTTCAAGCCATACCGCGATGAAGAAGAGTTGCGAGAATTTCTCATTGGCTTAGCAGTTTCTAGAATTGGCGAATTGAGTCAGAGAGCCGAGTTTAGCGACTTTATTCGAAAGGGTGGTGAGTTTGTAGTTGATGTGTTAGGGGCGCTAGCCGTGGCGGGATTGGCTAAACATTAAAGAGCTCTGTTGACGACGGGTCTTTAGGAGATCTGGAGACAGCGTTGAGGATGAATCATAAGAGAGAAGATGGCAAAAAGTTTGATGTTGGCTTGGTGTTTGGGAGCTAAAATACCCATTTCGTTTTATTTCCTATTTTCTACTTGTCGGCCGATCATGAGGACATTCTTTGTATTATACAAGCTCTTTTTTTTTGCTATCTCTAAAAATTCTAAACTCGCTTTTCCTGCTTGATACTCGTGGTACTAGTTAACACTGACTTCAAATATTCCACCCGAAGTTTAAGTTACATGTACGCAGCACATCACTGCATCTGCATCTGCAGCGGTTATACTACTGGAGTACATATTTAGGGAAATTCTGAAAGCTCCAGTAGGGATCGATACGTACATTTATCCCTTAAACAGCGATGAGCTTCGGGGTGACCTCGCACAACCCTAACCCTATTTACGCCTACAAAGATGGGGCACTTCGATGGCGTGCAACACAATTGGCGTCTACTACTGACTAGAGTTTTCTTTCCCTTATATTCTTGATAGTACTAGATCAACTGGAAATGGTTGTGATCGTCCTATGACTCTAAATTTATCTCTGGTGATGTATCTTATATAATTATGATTACGATTATTGTATATAGTTATATAGTGACGCAACTGTAAAATTATTAGTGAAAACCATTGGTAAAAATGCAGGTAAAAGCATTGGTGAAGTTGTAGGTGGATGTATCAAGCGAAATCCAGTAATTGGTTTACTGATTCCTTTGCTGAACCCTTTCCCGCACAAATATACAGTACGAAAAGGTTGGGTGGATCCACTACTATATTAGTAAGAAATGCCAGCTTGATTCCAGAGAACTGCCGTATGGCATCAGATTTAAAGGGCACTCTAGACTTGGCCGCGGCTATGCATTGTTTCGCTTGAGTTGGCTAAAATGGGGTTGGAATGGGGCTCGAGTTTGTGGAGAGGCATTGATGCGAGTTCTATTCGCTCTGCGAGGGTAGTATATATCTCTATTCAAAACAAACAAAGGAATTTGACCCAATTTCACAACCAAAAAATTAAGACGAGATGTTTCAGGACCCAAGCTTTATTTTAGCAACGGTTACCTTCGCGTTAACGTTGAATTTAGGAAAAAGGTGGTGTAGCTATAGGACAATGTTAAATAAAACGTTCTGTAAAAGACTTTATCCAATTGTTTCAGTGACCTCGGAGAGTACAAATATGCTAGTTAGCCCTGTTCTCGACTACGGAAGCCATCAATAACCATTGCGTAGTATGATTTTTTCTATAATACGCTCCGTCTTGACCACTAAACCTTTGTAATACCCTGGGCTTACGCTGGCTCCCGACTATTTTCACCCGCTCCTGGTCGCTTTCATCTTATAGGGTATCCGGATCTAGAATCCTATATATACCTCCATGATGAGAGCATTTTTAATTATTGTGAGAGCGGCTGCGCTTTCTCTGGCATATTCACAAGCAATGATAGCCGCACCAAGAATCACTCGTTCTCTTGCGATGCATCCTCTTTTTGTATAGATGCCTAACTAAATGCCTAACTGGATCAAATGCTGATTATTCGAGTTTAGGCTCGACAGGATGCTGCGGAATGCGGAATTGGTTCAGTGAACGGAAACCAGTGTCCACCGACAGCCTGTTGCTCTTTACATGGATGGTGTGGGACAACATCAGACTATTGTGGAACTGGCTGTCAGGAAGGATTCGGGTCTTGTGGTGCCGTAAAAGACATTGCTGTTGCGGGCCAGATTTCGATTTCGGCTTCAGCTTCGATTCAAGCTTCATCTTTGGCCTCAATTCTAGCGGCTTCAACTTCGATTCCAGATTTGGCTTCAACTTCGATTTCGTGTGATGGATCTTCGGCGACGACAAGGAAGATTGGGTACTATCTCTCGTTGTGAGTATATCATGCTCGTATAATAAAACCAATAATAATAGACCTATAAAGTGCTGTCGACAGGCCCTGTGACGCACTATCGCCAAGTGGACTGAATACCGCTGGTCTTACGCACATTAACTTTGCTTTTGCGCTATTTGACTCGGTCAACTTTGATTTCTATCCAGAGAGACTGGGCAGTGAAAATTTATATACTGAATTTACTGCGTTGAAAACAAATACACTTCAAACTTGGATTACAATCGGTGGAGGTAGATTCAATGTAAGAGACTCATAGGGCCACTCTATCAACCTTAATCAATCAGGCTATAACTTACGTCTCCTAGAACGCTGGAAGCTCAACAAAGCATAACTGGGGGGTAATGACTAGTACTTCTGCGAATCGAGCCCAATGGATCAGCAATTTAATTAGATACATGGATAAATACGGGTTTCAGGGAGTCGATATTGATTGGGAATGGCCGGTTGATGAACAGCGAGGTGGGACATATGCCGATACAGCCAACTTTGTTGCCTTAGTGAAAGAAATGAAGGCTATTTTCGGTTATAAATATGGCCTCAGCGTGGCATTAGTTACCGACATCGCTGCCTTGCAATACATCGATGTTAAAGGGATGGAGCCATATATAGATTTCTTCAACTTCATGTCTTACGACTACCATATTCCTTCGGTATGCATGCACACTCGGCATTCTCTTCCTTAGATTGAAGCACTGATATAATACACCTAATAGGACTCACCCGCATACGATTCCACAGCCCTGCCCCACACAGATATAACACAAACGGATAAAAACCTTCAGACCCTTTGGTCCGCTGGAATTACTTCGACGAAGATCAATCTTGGGCTAGCTTACTATGGTATTTTTTTTTTGATATCTGCTCTTTTATTTCAAATTTATTAGTCTAACACGCATTTAAGGGGTATCCTATCATATGAATTCAGACTGTGATAAAATGGACTGTCCGTATGTTAGTCCGGGTTCTGCTGGTTCTTGCACCGGAAGTGCAGGATTGCTCTCAAATCTAGAGATTCGCCGTATCATTAATACAGAAGGCATTTCACCAGTACTCATCTCTAGTTTGTCTGCCATGATACCCTTTTGAATTTCTCATTTTAGTTTCGCTTTACTGACACCAATATTCTCCAATTTATAGAGTCAATGGTCAAACAAGCAACGTATGGCGCCAACCAGCTGATCCTCTACGACGATGCCGACACGTACAAATTAAAGACGGATTACGCCAATTCGAAGTGTTTGGGTGGAACAATGATCTGGAGTATTGATCAAGGTATATAATCGATATTCAATATGACCAGGTCAAAGTATAACATTCTCAACCGGCTGAGATAGTTAGACTGTCCTACTTTCTATGAAAATTCATTTTCTTTAGTTATGCATGTTACGTATGGGGTTAGAACGAACTAGAATAGTGCTCATTATATATCTTAATTGGGTCTGGGCGAAGGAGGATGTGTTACTAATTTTCTACTGGATGGATGATAAGATAAGAGGGGTTTTTTGTTTAGTAACTGGTTCATCTCTCACTTTGCACTAGCTAGAGTGTATGAGCAGGGTTATCGATTCGGTAATAACTCTCTAGCTCGCTCACAAGGGCCAGGGTATGGTAAATCGATAGAAGAAGACAAGTTTAACACCCTGTTATTGTGGTTTTTTTTTGGGTTGGGGTTTTTGCACCTTTTGATGTGGGAAGAGGGATGGCAGAGGAGCAGTCTCGCAATTGGAATGAGCGGGTCTCCCTACGCATTTGTAATTACTGATGACTTCACACAAAGTTAGCATTTGGTGGCGAGTTGGTTCATCGACTTGATCGCAATGTGGAGTTTAAGGGGTATCAATATGCAACGAACCACTGTAACTTTCTCTGGCGAGCCTATAGAAGATACACATACGCATTCCTAGCTTAAAGGGGTTCGGTGGGTGTCTATCGTTTGATGAGTCCTGTTATTTAAGTGTGGAGAATGGCACTAAGAGAGGAGGCTACATACCGTTCAACTCCACGAATCCAAAGCATAGCTGTAGATTAGAATCATAGAGTTGGCCAATCATCGATTACCGTCGGAGTGGCACTTGTAGGGGTTCGGGTTCCCCACTCATGATCATCTAAGGCAACTCCAACAGCTTTTTGTGGCCAGGGTCTTACGCCCTGAACGAAGAAGCGAGTGAGCTTCGTTACCGAGAAAGGCTTGAGTTTATGAAGAGACGACTTGATGCGTGTGCGAGTGTTTTCGTAGTTTAGCTCTTCCCATATGTAGTACGAATATCCCGCCGTTGCACAGCAGTGTCTTGGCAAGCCACCGCTAGCACGTTTGATACTGGGTTAGGGTCTCTGTCAGTGAGAGGATATATGCCTCAGCGTGATGTTATATTGGTTCTGTGTTCTAGTAAATGCGGGATCCAGTTGCCAAGCTTCTGGGTGACACGAGTCTTCGGGATCCGGGAGATGCGCCTTGGGTTTTGTACTCTGAAGAATACATTGGTTAGTATGCATATGTAATTTCACCCTACTTTTCTGTGCCCTCCGTTATCGGATCTCCTACCATCGCCAAATCAGTAACCCAAGTACAGATTAATTATATACCGAGAAACCTTCTAACCCCCGGTCTACAAGCGTAAGCCATCGGAACCACAAATATTCCGTTCTGATTCAATCACCCTGGTGTGGAATGTATTGATTCTTCAGTCTCATTTTCCATTGAATATTTTTATTTCACCTACGCAAACTTTTCGTTTAGAGGTCCAGTAATAGCTAGACAGCTTAAGCCACTCTTCCCTCTAATTTCGAAGCAGAAGAAGGGCGATAGGGTAAACTAAAGCCGGAGGTTCTCAACTAGAATATCGCATGCCTATGTATGTGCGGCAGAAGCTATGGCGTGAACAAAACCCGATCCATCCTTGGCCTCCTCCAGTAAAATCTATAACACAAAATACTAACAAACAAGATTTCTCCCCAGAGTAGCTAGTATTACAGAAACCCTCATGCGTAATATTTCTAATCTCCAAGTTCATGGCACTAGTCCACTCGCATTATGTTACACTCTCTGGACCCCGTCTGAATCCCATCGATCAAACCCTTTAACGCTTGTTTCGCTTTCACGGTCGCTTGTTCCTATTGGGCGTGTTTGGATTGATATTTCCGTGGTTTTTCGAATGCCGTCTGAGGCGTCGTTAGAACCCGAGGAATCTTTATCGTCGACATTTGCTAGTTCGATGTCCGACCCAAAAGAATCCGAGTTTGTGATTCGCGATGGTTGCGCGCCGCTTCTTTGAGTGTGGGGTTTATCTGATGTCAGTCTTGAGGGGTTACCGCTGGGACCAGAGTTAGAATAAGAGGACCCATAGGCATGTCCGCGATGACCGAGAAACAAAACACGGAGCTGCAAAACAGTTAGATATCATCTCTGAACAAAAAGTAATTGAAATCTACCGAGGGCAGCGCGGATATTATCATCGCGACATATGTCTCGACGTAACTCAAGTTCGAGATCCTAGGAGTGTCAGTACAGAACCAAAAGGCTTGCAAGTGAAATCTTACAGGAAAATATCGGTGGTATTGAGGATTGAGACAATTCGGATGATAGAAACAGCGATAACAACAAGTCCCAATGCAAAGACACCAACAAGCCCCAACTTCACTTTCATGGGTTGATGGAGATTTCTAAGAATGGGAAATGGGAGCAGCATGACTGGAGGGATCAGCGCACTGTATGATCAATAGTGATAGATCGTAGAACTCACTGAGAACATCCGTCAAAACATTTACCGTCACTACGAATGTGAATACTGGGTTATTTGTCTGGGGTGCGCAGGCCGCGCTGGGATCGGGATTCCATTGCCTCGAGATAGGCTGACAATGGAGAGCGTTGACAAGAATGGCAATCAATCCCATGATGAACACCAATCCTGCTGATATATTTATCAACAGTTGGAGCTTTGCAAGATTTCTCATCAGACGATAGTAAAAGGCAAGAAGTTGAGCCTTGATCATCCATAGAATCACGAGGTATAACGTCGAACCGGCGTAACTATACTGCGGGGCATTATTATCTCTGGCTGGAAGACGGCAAAAACCGCTAAGTGACTAACCTTCATGAATTTGACGATCTGCGACATATCTTTGCCCCAGGTAGGAGAGTCAAACTCCAGCATCATCATTGTTGAGACAATCAGTTGCACAATCATCATAACCTATCGAATGCCATTAGACTTCAAACTCGATCTAGCAAGTTCACACATCCAGTAGAGATTACCATTGTAGCTATCGTGAGATCTATAATCATAATCAGTTATGCTCTTAAGTAGCGTGCGTAAAACGTTCATCGGTAATCTTGAAGAATCACTCACAATCGTCTTTGCCCCAGGCATTTTCACGTCGAGCTCGTACCCAAAGTCGAAGACCCACAAAAATACCTACAATTCCTAAGGATATCCACCAACCGATCTGTGCACATCATCGTATTAAAACTAAAAAAGATCTCAAATATAAAGTCTGGGGTAAGAAATATTCCGGGGACAGACCAAGTGACGTGTTGTGACCGACATTGTGCTTTGTAGAGGTACCGTTCAAACATATAATCTTGCGTGTGTAATTTGCTGCTGATCCTCATCCAAAAGATCTGCTGTCGACGGCAAGGGACCGGTACTTGTATTCCGAGCCTCAAGTCTTCAACGATCCTACGAAGCCCACAGCTAAAACCACCACTCAGGAGACTTAACACGAGATTTGGGGGCCAAAAATCAACCCGTCATTCTGTACTCGGTTGTGTCCTCGGTAGGATACACCTCTAGTTAATTATTTGTTTTTCTCCGATCTGCCGTCTCCAAAACGATATGTCTACGATAGAGGGGAAATGTGTTACTAAAGCTACTCCATACCGTAATATCTTACCAGGTAACGGCTATGGAGAGGAGTCTCGCTGGACAATTGGCTCGGAGTTGAACCAGGTGAAACAGACTTCACGTCGTCAATTTAGACATTTAAATCCGGCATCTTTCTAAGTGCCACGACCAACTGTGAAATTAGGACGCAGAACCTTGATCCACTACTTTCATGTGGTGCGATTTTGCGTGTGATTTTCTACATCCTTGATGCACTTCGTATATAGTTAAAGCTAGCCTTTTTTTCGCAACTGCTGATTCAGAATCATTTTAAACCTCGCCTTCCTTGCCACTGGGCTCTTCCAATCCCACCTTGGGGTTTGGGAATAACTGGGCGCTAGTTGCTTCATGTACCATAATGCTTAGTATCCTAGTTCCTGATGCACCGTAAGTTCCGAAAGAGATTGGCATCCGCTCGTATATTGAACGGCTAACATCGGAACAGCATACTCACATCATCGCAGATTATCACTGCCTTTAGTCCAGGATATTTACTGGGGAATAGATTCCAACAACACCGCTCGGACCTATAGTGCAGTATAAACCTGGGGCGAGTCTGGAGGACTCATGGTAGCGAGGGAGCATAATCAGTCTTTAGTTGAAGTTCTGCTTATCATGCTAGTAACTGTGCTATATGCAGCCAGCCGGATCTATAGTCGGTACTAAAGCATGGAAAACACTAGGAGTAACCGTAAATAGCTAGGTACGCAAGCTGTCGTTGGATTCAATCTTTTGCTAGCCATGTTTCAGTCAAGCCTGTAAGCATAATGAAGCCTCGTTGAGATTAAGCTGGATGCGCATACACTAGCAATTACGGATTAGTGTTAACGTTTAGACCCATTTGCGGATTCTGATATACCTAAAGTAAAAAGCTTCTCGTATGCATATGGGGACTAATTGGTAGCTATAATTCTTTTCTCTTAGGCCAGCAATCCGTGGGAAAATAGGAAGCTGCGACTAATAATGCTTACGTTATGGTAATGATTCCTTATTTATTGGGCGCGATTACTTGGAAGTTGTATTAAACTGCCGGGGGTGAACCTTGGTTCGGCCCAGGGAGATTCCCTGCCGTTCATCTGCAGCAAGGATCCAAAGCCACGCGCAGCCGCCGGGATATCGCTTGCTCGGACTTCTGGCCTAGACTTGATCGCAATCATGCAGGTAACACACGCAGCTCGATCAGCCTAAGTGCGGAAATCACTGTGAGACCAAGATGCTCTTGGCCGGTCTACCGACGGACACGCCAGCCAACCACAACTGAGCATGGAAGCTCTAGAAGCTGTGCTTGTTGGTTTCGCAAGGGAGAGTGGCTCCAGAGAGGAACGGAACACGGGGTTTAAGACATTGAGGCTTGCTCGTGATTATAATAGCTCCTGTTATTTTCTGTCTCACAGAGCGGACGCTGAATATTCCAAAACGATGCTCGATCTATAGCTGTATGTTCTCGACTGTACGCCACTTGAGTACTGAAGCCCCCGCAGCAACCAACAGCCATCTTGCAGAATTAACCCTACGCGCCTGGCGAGAAAAGAGATTGCCTTAACTATTATCTCCTGATACAAAAAAATTTGGCTGCGGGAACCTTAATTGGCTTGACAACTTGTGAAATTGCAGGGAAATTTTGAGACTGTTCTGCTACGACAGCTGTAGACCCAAAACCCACTCTAATCATCATGGATTTAACCGCAACTGACGCCAAAGCGCTCCATCACCCGATATCCAGTGGCGATGGCTTCGCTTCTAGATCTTACACATACGCAGAAACACAAGCCTGCCACGTACCGCCCCATGAGCCCGCGTGGTTTCTATCAGGCAAGGGATATCTGAATAGGGTTGAACCGTGTAGCCGAAGCCTCCAGCCGCCTCTCCGCCAATTGCATGGTGTAACTCTGCCTAGCTATTACGGCTGGCAGATGCTTCGAATTTAGCATGCGAAACGCTCTGGGGTGGAGGAGCTCGCTAAGTTATTACCGATATCAATGGCTTGCAAGCAGCATGTGGTGCTAGTACTATGTGCCTCTCCAGTAAACGTAGTGCCAGCTCTAGGGGAGGAATGGTTGTATAAAACTCTCCTGACGGCCTTGAAAACTCGGATTTTCCCTCTGTGAATCGCCCATCTATCTTATTAGCCCACTCATTCATTCCCACGCTTAGATTTCGTCAAAATGAGTGTCTCGGTAGCTTCGACTACTAAGAAATCCACAATACAAGTGGCCCTTGAAAATAAAAGGGTCGTTGGTTACTGTGAGCACTAATAGCCCAACCTCGCTCGTTGTGTATAGAAACTGATAGCCACAGGCTTGTATGTCTCTCTAGCTGCCATCACATATGGTTTCGATGGAGCAGTGAGCGGTTATCTGCTATCGCTGCCCATGTTCCAAAAGGCGTTTGGATACGAATACCATGGACAGTATGTCGTACCGGCATTACATCAATCCACATGGAACGGAGTTGTGGTTGCTGGAGGGGTTCTGGGATCCTTTCTTGCTGGTCCTATCGGTAATCTGTGTGTAGTATTGCTTCCCCGGATCGTCGGTTTTCTAATCGAATTATAGACTTGGACGAAGATATTTGTTTATCATTGGTAGTATCATCTCTGCGTGCGGCATTCTGGCACAGCAGCTGGCGATGAACTGGAAAGTCATGGCGGCCGGAAAGTTCATCAACTGTGAGTACTAGATTCCAAAGGTTAGAGAATGCCTTGAACTGATTTATTAGACATTGCTATGTCAATGTATGCCGTTGGAGCACCAACTTACATCTCGGAAATTTGCCCTACAGAGATACGAGGGGTTGTTCTTACCTTTTTCAACTTCTTCACGCTTATTGGTCAATTCATCTGCTCTTGCGTCATGAAGGGAACATCAACTAGAATGGATAACCTCTCGTTTCGCATCCCAATCATCGTCCAATATGGGGTGCCCTTGATCCTCTTTGTCGGAACTTGGTTCATCCCCGAAACGCCATATTATCTAGCTGAGAAAGGTAACCCTGAGGCAGCTAAGGCCTCTTTGGAGAGACTTCATGGTGGAAAGGGTGATCTTGAAGGGCGTTTCAGCGATATTCAGGAAGAGATAGAGCACGCTAAAAAAGCCACCAAGGTTGAGTTTGCGGATTGTTTCAAGGGTTCCAACTTGAGGCGTACAATCATCGCAGCTGGAGTGCTTAGCGGACAACAGCTTGTCGGCGTAGCTTTTGTCTTCGGATATGTAATTTAAATCCCCCTTTGAATGAGACTCCTCACCCGCTAACAGCAGAAACTATAGACCACTTACTTTTTTATCCTGTCCGGTATCGCCCCATCTGCTGCTTTCACAATCACTGCTATTATGTTCGCTCTTCAAGTTGTGGCCAACGTTATCTCCTGGTATGCGATTGAGAAATTCGGACGTCGTTTCCTCCTCTTGACAGGAACTTCTGTTATGTTTCTTTCACTCTACATCATCGGTGGCGTTGGAACCAACTCGCTGTACATGATGGGCCACCTACCCAAGGTTGTCGTGTCGTTCATGGTCATCTTCTCAGTCTTCTACCAGCTCTCACTGGGTTCTGTGTGAGTATCTCGATCCCTAGTCCTGCGGAGGAAAATTCTAATTCCTTGCAATATAGCGGTTGGACTGTAACTTCTGAGGTTAGCTCTTCAGTAAACAGGGCTTCAACTCAAGCCATTGCAGTTGCAAGCAGCACCGTTTTCGGTTTCGCTATCTCTTTCACAGTTCCGTATTTGATCAATCCCGATGAAGCCAACCTTGGTCCCAAAGTTGGTTTCATCTACGGTTCTTTCACCTTGATTGTACTGGTGTTCCTGTATTTCTGTGTTCCAGAAATGAAAGGCCGCACGTACGAAGAAATCGACTACATGTTCCAACACCGCATCCCTACCAGAGCTTTCAAAGGTTCGTCTCTCTAATATGCCATTTTGGGGAACCAGAAGCTGATAAAAAAGATAGGATTTGCTATACCTTCGGGTGAAATCATCGAGACCTCAAGTACAAAAGGCTCTGCCATTGACGAAAAAGAGCGGAAGGATTCACCGGATGTTACGGAAGTTAACGCAGTATAGCGGACCCATATCTACATTTTTTGACAGTTTCAGCGGTCAAGCCTATATATATCTAGCCGTAGAACCATGTATAAAGTATCTAATAGAGACTATTATCTTGTAAATCACCCTTAGCCAGTACAATAATCTAATCCTGGGTCATAAATGGTAGGCGACAGCAACAAAACTGCACCCTAACAATATTAGAAATTTCTCCACGCTCATAACAGAGTTCGGAAAAACATATGTAATAAATACGTGTTTTCTATGTTTCTACCTATTGATCTTATTTCTAAATCAAAACCTCATTGTGTGTATGGAGAATTGCCTATATTTCTGGGCATTGCGCTGCAGCTGTCACCTCATTAAACCACTGTCACCGTACATATGAGACAATGCACTAATATCGCTCATCAAAACAGTACTACTTGTTATATAAGCTAACTTTCACATCTAAAACAATGATACCTAGGAAGCTACACCAAGGATATTAGCGAATTCTGAATCAACTAAAGGATGGAGATAATCCTTGGAAAAGAAACTTTCGATGGGCATCTGGGGTTCATGTGTGATACTGCCTGCATAAGTCTTCTGTGCCCCGTCGGACCCTGAATCAGATGGATAGAAACCACCCGTTTTCCCGGGGGTATCCAAGAATGTAAAACACTCTAGGTGCTTATCCCTTGCAACCGCAGAGGCGTTCTAATCTTATATATAGAGGGGCGTGTGGAGACAGGTGTGGCCTCACCCTAATCCTTACAGATTCGTATAAAGTCCTTACTACCCAATCCCCCTGATACAAGCCTAATTTTCAAACATCATCCCACAAACAATGCAAATCGATACCCAGAGTTTGTTGTCGCAATTGACTCTAGAGGAGAAGATCTCCTTGCTTGCGGGAGGATCTACCTGGAGAACTGCACCGGTGTCGCGATTGAAAATCCCGGCGGTCAAGGTACTTCTTTAAAGGAAAACAGTAATCTGAATAAGAAGCTCACATCACCGCAGGTTACAGATGGTCCCTCAGGCGCTAGAGGGGAGATCTTTTTGGCGGGGGCAAAATCGTCCTTCGTACCTTGCGCTACCTTGCTCGCAGCGACGTTCGACAGGGACGCCGTTGAAAGAGTAGGAGAACTCTTAGGCGATGAGACGAAAGCCAAGAATTGCCAGATACTTCTCGCTCCAACGGTCTGTCTTCAACGATCGCCTTTAGGTGGCCGAAATTTCGAGGCCTTTTCAGAGGACCCGTACCTCACAGGCATATTGGGTACTGCGTATGTGAACGGCGTTCAAAGCCGAGGTACATACTATCTATAACTCCTGAGCTGGTACAATATACTAATACTGAAATCAGGCATTCTCGCAACATTAAAGCACTATGCCGCGAACGAACAAGAGACACGGCGGTTCAACATAGACGTTAAAATCTCGGAGAAGGCATTGAGGGAAATATATCTTTTACCCTTCGAGATGATTACGAAAGCAACAAACCCAGGAGCATGCATGTCGAGCTACAACAAAATCAATGGAGTACATTCAGATATGAGCAATTTCCTTCTTACGAAAGTTTTACGCGAAGAATGGGGATTCAAGGGGATTGTCATGTCTGATTTCGGGGGCACGAATTCCATAGTCGAAAGTGTACGCGCCGGATTAGATCTCGAGATGCCAGGACCACCAGTGCGAAGGAGAGGACTTCTCGACGCGGTGAAGAATGGCGAAATAAAAGAAACCGAGCTAGACAAGAATGTCCTCAGGGTATTGGAAATGATCAAAAGATCAGGAAGATTCGAAACCCCGGAAGAACATCCAGAAACGGGGGCAGATTCACCTGAGGCTCGAGCGATGCTGAGAAAAGTTGCGGGAGAAGGCACTGTTCTCTTGAAGAACGAAGGGAATGTGTTGCCACTGATCAGAACGGGGTTAAAGAAGATTGCTATAATCGGCAAAATGGCTAAAAGTCCGACAGCTGGCGGGGGCGGAAGCGCTACTTTGAATCCTCACCACCTATCTAATCCTTTTGATGCGATCACGGATGCGGTTAAAGGTAGCGGTATCGAAATCGCATATGCAGAAGGCCCAGCTTTGCACAAATTCCTTCCCATGATTGCGGATGGGACTCTCCTCGCAGAGGATGGAGAAACACCGGGGGTCACCATCCGATATTGGACTAAGGAACACCATGATTTTTGTGGCGAGCCTCTCGCAACGGGGATCATTCCAGGAACATTCATCATGATGTTTGGGCAAGAGCCTGCTGCCCTCAGAGGCACTGAGTTTGCCTTCAGAGTCACCGGAACATTGACCCCTAAGACGACAGGGAACCACCAATTTTCTCTTTGCAACATTGGAGGGTCCAGATTGTATATCGATGATGAGCTTTTAATTGATAATTGGGAATGGAAAGAGCGATCTGAAGCTTTTTTCACATTCGGTTCAAAGGAGATGAGAGCGGATATAAGATTGAAAGCGAGGGTCTCGTATAAAATCCGCGTCGACAGCGTTGCCTTCGCGCCGCAGCGGAACAATGAACACAATACTTGTTTCGACCATCAAGCTGGAGTTCGCATAGGATATCTTGAGGAGATCACTGGCGATCGAGTAAAGGAGGCAGTAGATGTGGCTAGAGGTGCCGAAGTGGCTATCGTTATAGTTGGCATGACTGATGAATGGGAGTCTGAAGTAAGTAAAGTTACACTAGGCTCTACGGTAAACAGCTTGACTAACGAAAATATTCTAAAAGGGACACGATCGAGAAACTCTCTCCCTTCCTGGTGCACAGGATGCCTTGATAGACGCAATAGCTACTATCACGAGGACAGTGGTCGTAAATCAATCTGGCTCACCAATTTCGATGCCATGGTTAGACAAAGTCGCTGGAGTAATTCAGTCATGGTACCAAGGCCAGGAGAATGGATTTGCTATCGCTGATGTTCTTTTTGGGGCGACTAATCCAAGTGGGAAGCTGCCTATAACATTTCCAAAATCTCTCGAAGACACCCCATGCCACGAAAACTTCCCTTTCTCGGGCGAGGATATAGTCGAATACGCCGAGGGAACAAATGTAGGGTACAGACACTATGATAAGCAACAAATAGAACCGCTTTTTCCATTTGGGTTTGGACTAAGTTACACTTCGTTCAAAGTTGAAGTGGAGTCCAGTGGCCTGCTTCTCCACTCTACCGACAAGCCAGCGCAAATAGCCTTTAAGGTTACAAATACTGGCCAAGTTTCTGGAAAAGAAGTAATTCAGATATATGTGACTCAACCAGGGGACTTAGTCAAACAGCTAAAGGGATTTTCAAAGATTGAACTCGACCCAGGGCAATTTAAAAAGGAAACTATCGAACTAGATCGATGTGCCATGGGGTGGTTTGACGAAAAGCGAGGGAAATGGGTCGCGCGAAAGGGTGGTTTATATAAGGTGCTAGTGTGTACCTCTTCTCGGGAAGTCCACGGAGGAGTGGAGGTCAAGCTGGTAGAAGATTTGGAGTGGTTGTAAATTATAGCCTCACAATTACAGCCCAAGATGAGGAATACAGTTCAATCGTCCTATAGCTATCAGGGTTCGGCTTATAAGGGTATCTACTCGATAAGGGTATAGCTGGCAGCTCCAGGCTATTTTGTATGGTAAAATAAGGGTATCGCTTCATAAGAATACCCTTAGTGTTTTTAAAATTTTTTGGTAGTATACCCTCATAGCTAGTGTGCGTAAATGAATTTTGCTTGCTTACTTACTTATAGCTAGTGTAGGATTAGGGTTATTATAATGATAGGGGGTATTCAAAATACTGGAAGCTACTCTCACCACATATACATAAGTCCATCTAAAACAGTGGGGTATCTAGGAAAGATGAGTTTATTTGAACTACAAAAGGGACGTGCTCTCGATGAATCTAGAAGCCAATGCCAGTGAACACCGATTTGCAGTAATTCACACGCTTCATGATAAATCACTCGATTTTTCTATAAGGGTAACTGCTCTATAAAGGTATGGATTTTCGCCTAGAGTGAACCCTTATAAGGCGATTAAACTATACTGTCTAACACAGAATTCAAATCATCAAAACAGCACTCAATTTGCGTGATAATCATAGTTTCATAATATGTATAATATCATGGATACTCGTTGGGTAAAACTAGGGCCTCCTATTGAATTTAAACCCCTAATTTCGAAACAAACTCTCACAAGATATTGCTTGCTAAACTGGAGAAATCTCGATATAGAATAATGACAGCTATAACAGATGTTGACTATTATATTGCCTTTCCCGAAAGCGATGTATTTTTCCATAAGGCAATTGCAAGTCGGTCACTAGCTCTGGAGATTGACACGCTTGATCGTCCCGCGAGTGCTAAAAGAACCCGTTAGAGAAATGAGCTATTAGACTGCAGTAAATGCAATGGTATATAGAAGACTCCGCCGGCGAAAATGGACAACTTCAACTATAGTAAAATAGCACACTGTAACTATATCCTAAAGGTTTAATGTGTCGAATGAAATAATAAATAAATAGTAAAGCAACCCTAGCCCTATATAATGGATGTGTTTGGAGTCTGGCGACAGGTGGCGGTGCGAGTGAGAGACCTCAGTTTCTTCTCCTCCACAACTCCCTGAGAGGTTCGATAAACACGTCCAATGGATCAAGAATGCCATGTGCTAAACGTCAAGCGAGATTAGTTAGGAAAAGTATCAGATTCAAACTAGCTTGGGCCCACTGAGAATAGAGTTGCACCGCCACATGTCGCCAGACTCCCCACACCTCAGTCACGTGAACCAGGACGTAATCGCCAAGACGTAATCGCGACTGATCTAACCTTATCTTATTGATTATCCAATCAGTTAATTTAGTCTTATAATTTGCAAGACATTAACTAGCTATATTAATATCATTATACAAGCAATAATACTCTACGGGGAGCTCACCAGTACTTTGTGACTACGTATACAGTACCTCAGTTTCTCAGTATTCTAATTCACCCTAACCTACGTTTTGATCCTCGCTGCATGCGCGCTAGCTAGTACTTGAGCTCATGCTAAATCGCAGAATCGCATTTTGCACAGATCACGACTACGAGAAGTTTTTTAATTTTTGGCGTTCTCTTAATGTGTTTACTTTTCGCAGACAGCTTTGACTAGTCCTTGGTCTACCTATCGACCATGTGCTGATTCGATCAGCGCGATCACCATTCGGATGCGCATATCTCGAAAGAGTCGATTACACGACTATTAAAATTGCAAGCACCCCTAAGTGCTCTCTCTGAAGATCTTGGAAAAGGGAAAGGTCTTATCTTCGGCTATTGTACATGTCAGATATGCATAGAGCTAAGGAAGGAACAAGCCAAAAGCCTAATTGGGGTAGAATAGTGTGACGAGTGATTGCTGATGACGTCGGCTAACCCCGAAGCTTGGGGTGACCAGTTCTGGAAATAAGGAGATTTGTAAGTAGAAGTGGAGATAAGGCAAAGGCAGAGGAGATCGAGAGGAAAATATCCAACATATGCGAGCTGCTGATTCTAAGCGTGAGACAGTAACTGGGTACGAAAGAATCAAAAATATATATTTATGGTATATATGCGTATAAGCCAGATTCTTGCCTTACCGCCACGTCTAATAATACCAACACGCCAATTAGCCAATTGTAACCAATTGAATCTTCTAGGTTCGATTTTCCAGATCTAAGGATGATGCGGGCTCGGTCCTGTAATTCGAAATGAAAAATCTTACAGTTCACGATAGATCAGCTATATAGCTGCCTAAACTGATTTGCTCCACCTGATCCTATTTCGTTACATTCTGCGATATATATATAGTGTAGCAACACTCTACATGTCGATTTGATCCTCCTAGCTGCAGGCGCTGGAGGGTCTCATACGGTGGGCTTCGGCAGTCTGTTTTGAGGCTCAATGTTTGAATAGGTCTACGCATTGGGATCATGTGTTGCACTGAACACCCCGCGTAAACCCCTTTGGCGCAGCAACCACTGTGATTGCTTGTGGCGTCAGCCTTCTACTATCCGTTTCTCTCCACAGCACTCTAGTATAACGACTACCGACAGCTTCGCCCCTTTTCGACAGGTAGGGCCTTGTGTCCATAGAGCCGCAATAGCACGGCAGTTTGTTAAAAAAAAAATTGGCATATCACGCGCTGACTGACTTTCCAACAGTTGCGGGGGGGGCCTGTCTGTGTTAATCTGGCTTAGCAGTGTGCTCTCTGGTAATTGCGGGTACACGTTCCAAACACAGTTTATTTCCAGCGGTTGGGCCATTCTGAAACCACTTACTCTTATTTGTTCTCCCGGAGTTTCTTAATTTCTGGGGTAGGAAGGAAGCTACCACCCATGACACGGTAGTTGATACCCATGAACCGGTTTCTGTGGTAGCGGCAGTTTGGCTGCCCGGCTGGTGGCGTTTTGAGAGCTGGATTCGGGGGTTCGGTCGGACGAACTAGAGGGGTAGGTAGTTGTTGCAGCTGTCCAACGCCTTGTTTGCTCACTGTGGTGGCTGACTAAACATGGACTGGCAAGGCCCAGCACGTCAAAGATTGACCTTTTCTGTTTCAGTCGGTAGAGTCGTTCCTGGGTGTGACGAATCCCACCTAAAATCAACGGAACGAAGAAAAGAAAACACGAAAAAGTTGGTAGTGTCTATGGAGAGTAAATAGAATTCTCCTGATAGCTCGGAAAGGGAAGAACTTTGATCTTGCTGGTTTTAATTTTTGACTTCTTAGGAAATTCGCCACCCCAGTTTCGTCGTACACCCAGGAGCGATTCTATACGTACCGTAAGCCCCAAAGTACATCTGTGTGTCTACATCAGTCGCAAAGCGGGGCGAAAATCACTGAATTAAGCAAGGACAAAGGAAAATGCAAGTCATTCGATCATAGCTCATATGCACCATTACATATATACAGAACTCGGATACCAGAATTTTAGATTCGAACAACCATGGCGAAGCCTCTTAATCACAGAAATGGATAGCATGTGGTCCCCACAGTCCCCCCTTGCAAGTTTTGGAGTGAACATAGCACCCACTGATACCTCTAGTTTCCTGTCCCACCGCCGTCACTCCACGGCCAGGGGTCTCACTTTGGTTGCTTGCACCGCTCGGCGCGTTATTTGTTTGACGCCAACCCGCAATAGCCCGTATTTGCCGCTCAGCAGTAAAACCCCTGATACCTCTCCAAAGCTCTGGGTTCGCTTGAATAACCTCGAGATCGGCCCGAGAAAATTTAGCCTGGGCATGGTCATCTTCTGGCGTCCCCGAGAACCAGCAATGATTAGCTCAGAGAATACATGAGCACCACAAGAGCTTTAGATCGGGGGGGGGAGGTTTACCTGGTAGAGCTGAAGGGTCCGGAACATAAGAAGGGATGTACGGTATTGAAGAGCGATCTCTCTTAAGCTGGGAAGATTTATTCTGGGAATGGGTTGCTGGGGAGTAACCAAGGGTATGTGATTGTACAGGTTGTTGCTGAAGCCGAGTTGAACTATGACTTCTGTTTTAATAAAATGACGGTTAACGGCAGATCACGGTTGTGATCTGGAAGACCATGAACAAACCTCTGGTTGACTTGACCATGAGCATTTCTCGATCCATCTTGCAGCTCGCAGCGGACGCGGGGGGGTTGAGCCATTGTGAAGAAAGGAACAGATATGATTTCCTTGAAGTTTGGAGTATGTGATTGTTGATGATAAAACCTTGGATGGATGTCTAGGTGGAACTGGAAGAAATAATCTTTGCTTGTAGGGACGGCACCTCTTATACCTGTAGAGAAACTATCGATACGTTCCTGCGTTCGCGTTCATAGAACGGCGAGCGCTGGACCAGGCTCGAGGGATAACCCGTCATCCTGAGGATATGGTGTCCCGGGCCAATGCTCAGGCGGCCCCCTCGGCATTAGGCTCAGCGGGCCAAAATTTAAAAGCAGGGATATTCTTAACCAATTCAATAGGTCCGGTTCAGCAGAGAGATCTGAGCACCGTTGGCATCACTTCTTCCATGTATATGGGTGGCATGGGGTGGTATGGGATGCTTGAACCATCCAACATTCCTCGGGTTCCTCGGGACGGGTTTGCTTTGTTTCGGGTGCTCCTCCAGAGAAGTACCACAAGACGGCTATATCAATGCCCATCGGATCTGCAAGGCACTCCGAGACTCCAGGGGCCCAGCCCCGGTGCTAGAACGTAGCTTGCTTCCATATCAAGTCAGCAGCAGCTGTTACCTGCGTGACAAACAAGTATAAGTATCGACGCGGAAGACACGTAATTTAGAAGAAGCAAATACGAGAATGGCTCGAGACGATTAATCATTGAACGATACACTGTAGTCGCCTCCAAGTCAGGCTTTCGCTGTCCTTCAGGCTCGAATGCATCATGTATAAGCGGGTAACATGGCGTTTTCTCCAGGCATGTTAGTAAGGCGGATTGGAACGCCCGGCTCCAGCCAGGCTCGTAGTAACTACAGCTGCGGCCGCGACAGATTCTTTGAATTTCGAACGAGCATACCCCCAAGCACACCGATCTTCAAGGTTGGTCAAATCTCCTGCTACGGCCACAGAGCTGTGGTGGTGTAAGGCATCGGGACACGGCTATCTTCGATAGAATTAGGCCTGTAGCTGCTGCAACACTGCAACTCTCGAGTGATCCATGGTATCGAGATAGGTTCAGAGTGTTGTGATTTTTAAGTTCAACTGCATTCTGTAGGGGCGACAACTGAGGCTCCGGCCGACCTGAGCCTGAATGCTTTTGAATACGACTCCTTCATCACAGGTGACTATGTTGACAGTGGATCGCGTACATTAGAACCATAACCTTAAAATGGAAGGAAAGGCTCAGACATCTATATACTTCAAATCCTCTAAATGGAAATTTCGAGTTTGTGTTTCGAAATCTGCCTCAGGCTCGTGTGTGCCAGGCTCGTGTATGCCAGGCTCATGTTTGTGCGACTTGAAGTTCGTTGCAGTGTCCTTGGCCACGTTGCAACAAGACTCCGCGAACCATCTCAGCTCCAGTTGGCCGTCTACTGACATTTCCAGTTCTCGAGCCTGACCCTCATTGCTCCTGAAATGTATATCTGATGCCCATCTCCTGGACATCTGCGAGCTGAGGTGAGTGGTGGATACGATTTCATGCCCATGCACGGGTTGGGGAGCTGAAGCACGCCCGCATACATGCAGAACCTCCATGCCGATATATCTACCCCGCTGTAGGATTTAGTGAAATTCGTTCCAGTGCCATCAGGCAAAAAATGCATAGAACATGTTGGCTTTCCATTGCTTTCCATCGCTCTCCATTACTTTCCGCCAAACCCCCCAGCAGCATCATAAACGTGCAGTATTGACAGATTATGTGCATGCCTCGTCTTAGCGCCGGGCGAATTTCTCTGAACGCGTGCTGATCTCTCGGATCTAGCGATCGTCACGGCTGTCCCTTCCTCGAGCCATGTGCATGTAAATAGGATAGCGAGAGCCTATTCCAGTCACCAGATGTAGTACTGAGTATGCAGAATACTCACGACCTTGCAATTCTCGCGCACCCCACGACGAAAGTACTCTGCTGCAACATTTATCTGGAATAGGCGATTTGAGATATGGATGCTGGGGGGGTACCATACTAATCAAGCGGGAAAGGTCCAACTGTTCCTCGATAAAATCGACACAACGACTAGTAGACGATACGGTCACATACGCATCCTCATTGGTGTACGGATCTAACGGTGCGCGCAACAGGATCCAACTCCCGACATTCCTCTGACAGCCGCATCTCTCGAGCCTAACCATGATCCAAAAGCGTGTTTCGCTGTCTCTTTCGCTAAGCTCTTTTAGGCGTTTGACGTCTCTCGGGAAATGCGTTCTTCGAGCTTGACGTGCTGGTTGGCGAAGAGGAGTAAGGGACTGCATCAATGGGGAAGACCAGAAACTCATCAACTGAAGTCATGATTGGATATCCTGCCTCGCGGGGATATCGATCTACCGATGGCATGATACACAGTACATGTACATGTAGTTATCGTGCCGTGGGGTGGTTCTGCGGAGAGGGTATTGAACCAGTGCCCTGGGTGCTCGTAGGCCCGGGCTCTTCTCATAGGCTGTCCAGGAATCTTCCTGCCCAGCACAATTTCCTTGGCAATATACATTCTGCTATGGAGTGGCTACATGTACTTACTCCAGCCATTGATCCTGAGATTGCTGATCACTCAGGGGGGATGGAGTAACTCGCAGATCTCTTCAAACGCAACACGCCAATGCTGTTACCTACCATGGTGCTGGGTCGAGATTTCCCTAGCCTCACGTATTTCTCTCTCAGCAGGGACATGACGGGGTATCGCGATGAGCGTCCATGGAATTCACTATCACCAGCAGGGGGCTTCGGATCAGAGCCGAGCGACCCAGCCACCAGGTTGATTTGTCTGCTCATCTCCAGCGTTTCAAGCAACGCCCAGGACTAAGCGAGGAGGGAGCGCTCTGGATCGCATCCTGGTCGTGCATAATACATGGGTGGATGAGTTGCAAATCAGGTTCGCGATCTGGCGCACGTGCAACCCTAACCCTAATTCCATCATGCAATATGCTTATTGAATCGTAACATATTCTCCTCCTCTTTCTGGCCTCGGGAATCTCTTTCTGGCCAGTTGCTTGCTGCTGCGCGTGCGGGTAGACGTCTGCATGTAGCCTCCAGGCGGCTCCGTGGTAGGCCAAGCTCGTAATGTGGGGGTCGTTTGACTCTACTTTGGTTGTTGATAATGCACCGAGTTTCCCGTCCAACGAGCGTCGGGGCATTTACTATATCTCCTCAAAACTTATGGACCCCGCACTCAGAATCTCCCTCCCTCAGGTGCTGACCATCAAGAAGCTACCACGACATAGCCCATACGGTGTTCAAGAAACCACTCCGAAGTCAGCTGCACGATACCTGCGAGAACTGCATTAAGCAACGTCTGAAGCAGGTAGAGAGTCTTATAGACGCCCAAGCTTACGACGACACAAATAAGAACCTTCTCTCAAACTCCCAGCCCTTTTATAACATATCTGAGAACTCTTCCATCATCTCTGTCGAAGAACTAGGCTTAGGGATGTCTGAAAGCATCTCAAGTTCCTCGGAAAGCACTTGGTCCTCGATCCAACCTCCAACGGGTTCATGGCCATCGGATAAAAAAAAAGGGTCAATCCTTGATCGTGCCGACGTTGGCAGGCTGGTGTATAAATCCGATGCGCAGACGGAGGAGAGCAGAGCAGCAAAAAAGGCACAACGAAAGGCGCAAAAGCTTCAAGCACAGGCTGAGAGAATCGCTCAACTAAAAAGCCACTATGGTGACCTCAGCTACAGTCTCTCACCGTGGGATCAATTGGCAGCTGGACCCTCCATGCCGTTACCTACACCCAAAACTCCTGCCTCAGATTCCTCAAAAGTCACCAAGCCCGCGAAATCAAGCTCACAACGCATGAACTTCAACATCTTCAGAAAACGTTCAACTTCCGGATCCACGAGCCAGCATTCTCCATCCCTGCTCGATACACCCCCCATTCCACTGTTGTCCCAAGAAAGGCTTCTCGCGGAGTCAACGCGACGTCCAGGATCTGCGGACACCTCGAGCACGGCTAAATCGTCCATCACTAGGCGCAACACGGAATCTCACAGGAGTGGTGCGATATTAGACGTCATGCCCATGACTTTTGCGGATATCTTTCTCTTCGGGCCACCTCCTAAAGCTAGATCTCGAACATCGAGCCGGCGGCATTCTTTCTCGAGTCAGAACACGAGACCAAGCATTACATCTTCCAGGCGGTCGGTAGAGTCCGTGATCCGGATGCCCCATGAAGAATTTGTATTCGAATTCAAACCTCCTTCTTCAGAGATTGACCGGCCACGCCAAGACAGCCTACTGGAGCCCGTTAGCCTCTGGGGCCAGCCGCAAAAGCCACTTCAATCCACCGTTCTACGAGATATCTTTTTGACCCTTTTAAGCGATTTTTCAGATATCTCATTTGTGTTTTCATATCCTAAATATGGCAGGGCTCGACGAAATTCTTTTTCAAGTTCACTTCGCTCAATTCCTCGCTCGACAAGGATCGATGAGGAGGAGGAGGAGGAAATAGGAAGGGCCATAGGCGGGGAAGAGAGTTTCCTGATCGACGAAAGCATTGCGACGCTTAAGGGTATCCTAGAAAAGCGAGCATGGTTTCTTATGGCGATGAGATGGCTGTCATTCGGAAGGGTGCTATTCTCGCCAGGGCATCATATAATTGAATTATGCAGCGACGCAGAGATTGGCGGAAGGAATTCGGAGGCCACTATTCTAGACCTAGACGGTAATCCTACTGGTTAGTACTCTAATTGTCTTTTGTTTTATATCACCCCCCCGCTCGGTGCCAGATCTAGAGGTGCTAACGATCAAACCCTTAAGCCGACTGGTCGTGGCACCTCGCCGACGAATACCCATTCGCAAAGATCCTCAACGTTCTCCTACCGTCCTCTCCTCGGCCGCCGAGGGGCACTGCAATCCCCCCCAATCTCGATTTCGTCACCGCTACCAGTCTCGGCAATCTCTTGGCAATACCGTCCAACAGCGTCGACGTCGTAACTTCCCACAACCTCCCCCGTCTCCTTTTCCAAGACAGGAGCCAATCTTCGGAAGAACTCCACGCCCTGCTCGCATCAATTTTTCGCGAGTGTGCAAGGATATTGAAGCCGTCCGGATACTTCGAACTCACGGTTGTCGATCCGGTGATGAATAGCATGGGTCCAAGGACACGGAATTGGATCATGGAGAATGTAGCACTGTTGCACAGTATGAAGCCCTCCAAGGTTGTCTTGGCAGCGCTAGAGCAGCTGAGTGGGCAGGGCAAGGAGGTACTGTTCACCGAGGTGAAGGAGTGCTGGGTCTGGATGCCAACGACGAGTATCGGGGATGAGCTTAGCACTGTCACGAGCATGGTAGGCAGACATCTGTATGATGACCTTTTCGCTCCTGACAGCGAAGAGGGCGAGGAAGAACAGAGGGTTGAAGTGGCATACGGCGTGTTTGGGAGGAAGGAATGCAAAATCTGGAAAGACGAGAAGATCGTAGAAGAGTGCCAGAAGGAGAACACGGCGTTTAGGTGGCTGAAGTGCTACGCTCGAAAGGCCTAGGAAGTCACAGCCTGCGGGAGTTTTGCGTTACTTTTCTGATCGTGCTAGTTTTTCTTTTGTCTTTTCTTTTTCTTTCTGTTATTTTTGTTCTGTGGGTTCTCATTATGCACGTGCACGGGTAAAGGACATCAAGAGATTCTCCTACCACACATCTATCGCTAGCTAGCAGCTGTGGTTTTATAACCATGACACTTCCCAAGCGTGAGAAAAACTGCATCCCGTCCAGCCCCCCTTCTAATTATGACTTTGAAAAATTTCTGCGAGAAAATTACTCAATCTTCGCGAGTTTTGCCAGGAAACTAGTCCCTCTTTGAACTAACTGCGAATCGATTGCTGCTTAGATTTCTTGCAGAAATACTAGCTAGCACAGCTGACGTTGACGTTAACGTTAGTCTTGCAGCGTCAACCAATCACAGTGATCCATCAAACTAGTAACGCTTAACCCACGGCCAATGCCTCTTGTTAGATTTACTATTTTCCGTTTTGGGTTTCCAGAGACAAGTCTAGCTAGTGTCACGTTACGTTACTCCCACGCCGCGACCACCTACCAAGATGGTATATAGCAATAATACAGTCTAGAAAGCTAGAAGGCGAATGAAGCGAGAGAGTAAAGGATCCACGTCGGTCTCTATGATTCAATATTAGACGCTGCTAATTAAAGGTGTGCGATAAGGGGGGGGAGAGGACGAAGTAGACGAAGTGGCGAGAGTGGGGATGGGTGATTTGGAGGTAAATCAGAGATACCGAGCCAGTGAGATCGCCACTCCGAAGGTACGGCGCTGGTGAAGGTACACCCAATCTAAAATGGTAAAAAAAAGAGAGGACGAGGACGTAGGAGCAGTTTGGGGGGGGGCAAAGCTGGAGAGGATGATTTGTCTTTTGTGTTTTTTTCCGTGCAGGTTTTGTTTTTCCGTCGTATGTGTTTGAAAGGTACCATATATATAATCCAAGGATTGAATGTGCCGAATGAAATAATTAAATTAAATTAGATATATAATTCGGCAGAATAGCCCTAACCCTATCGAGTGAGATATTGTGACTTAAATTTTATAAATCTCGCCCCGTTTTCACATCGAGTTATGGTTCGGCGAGATCAATGCCAGAGTGTCAGATCTCTAGAGTATTTTCACTGTATCTGGAATGACAAGATGTTGCAAGATCCCACGACTGGAAGGATGGGGCTTATCGGGGGCTGGCCGTGACGTCATAGGTGATAGGCACTTGATCGAGATATGGGGAGCGTAAATTCCCCGGATAGGGATTGTATTTACCGGTTTTAAGTATTCGTGTATATGCCCGAGTTGCCCAATGAGCTAAACTCGCCTGTCATGATCAGCTGTGATTTAAACTGCGAAGTTGAACGATGAACTTAAGTAGACTCGGGACTGGTTTCGAGTTGGATCAAAGCTAAGCTAGTTTGAGCCGATCTCTATTACCTGTCTTGAGTAGGCTCATGGGACACTAGTTTAGCAGCTTCTGCAAGGATTCGGTTCGTTTAATCTTAAGAATATTCTCCCATACGATAAGCATCCGATCTACGATCGAAGCCCCTACACAGGAAGCGTTGCCCGAGGAGCTGACTTTAAGTCATCGCAAGAAGATACCTAGGTCCCGTCCTCACATTTCTTGGTATCCATTGATAACAAAAACCTCAGCTAAAATCCGAAGGCCTTCATCAGGCTCTGCAGGTATTATATATCGACTTATTACCGCCGCAGGCGCCGAGAAAAGATAGTCATCTCAGCGATATCAGTATTTTCCATTGGTCCATCATCAGCATGCCCAGTTCGCTACGACCGTAGCTGCAGACAGTGGAGGGAGGGGCGAGGGTGACCCTGCGACACCTATAGTTAGCTATAGGAACCAAGGAACCCAAGAGAAGCCCTGCTTGCGTTTCCCACACAAGCCAGCTTTGCTTTAGGCCTCTAGAGGCTTATAGCGCTCGCGGTAGTATACTTTGTTATATATGGGTGGGGATTTCTTCTAGCTGTTTTCTAGCGCCAGCAATCTGTTGGAAAATTTCGGTTCCGTTGGTCTTTGCTCGTCTTTCTCTAACTCGTGTTTAGGGGATACATACCGCAAGAGCGATTCCGCCAGAAGATACCGCAGCATCTCCAGCACTTTGTATCTCCGAAGATCACTCGGCCACCTCCGCCTATAAGCTCTAGGGCCCGGACGCTCCAAGCCCCCGTGGCTTGAGCTTAAGTTGGAGAGGTAAGGAATGATCAACAGTTGCGCATCGCTTGGAGGTCTGGACCTGGATTTCGGAGCGGCGTATCCCGTATATCCCAGGCATCTTAGCTGTAAGAAAACACGGAGAATGCCGACACAGCTGTGTTATGCATGGTGCACTTACAGCTTCCAGCAGGTGGTCTCTGCAGCGTATGTATACCACCCGTTTCCCCCCCATCGCGCGATTGCAGTGAAGTTACGGCATAATCAGTTCCTCTACGTTTGCGTATTACCAAGGTTTCAGGTCACGGGTTTCTGTGCGTAGTAATGCCCCGCAAATACCACCATCCGGCTCGAGACCAGAGGAGGTTCACTCCCCATGCACGACAGTCAAGACGGTTTTGTTTTCTCTTCATGTAGATCCAAGCCACATTATGTGACTAGTTGACAACCCGTTTAGGTAGCTGCTCGCTATTCTGATCATGAGAGCAGCTTCGTATAGAGGCGCGTAGGTGGTACAATGGCACCACCTCACATCAACCTGTAGATGCGATGCCAGGCGCAAATGGAATACTAACCAGCGAATGGAGAACGCTCGCGGGCCGATAAAGCACAAGGCCACCATACCGATCCGTGGGAACGTGGGAAAGAATACGATTCAATCCTAGAGGCACAGACGCGCGGTGCAAGACGGATATGTTCCGTTTCCTCGGTATCTACCGCCAGCCAATGCCCTCGCTTCAGGCTGCGTGTGGTGATGGATCTGACGGGGTTCGTTCCTCATCCAGCAGCACCAGAAGCCCATTGATGTCCATGCTGTACAACTAAAGCAGCAGCCGTCCCCCCAAGTCTGTCTGTCCCCAGCCCCAAGATAGGCGCCAGATGCATCCCTCGTCTGCCCAAGAGATAGAGCGCTATGAACCCAATGCCACAGTTCCAATTGATGTCACTCTGCTCCATCAGCCATCATGCCACACCCGTATGTCTGTTCCTCGCCAGCATATCAACTACGGTTCTCCGATTTCCATACATCCTGTCGATTTCCGCCGTGCTCCCGGTAGCACGCCAATCGCCACTTGATCGCGCTGACCAGCACGACGCACCGCGTCCGGGGTACGCTCTCCTGGAGCGATATGTAGAAACCGTCTTCTCGAGGAACCGCTGGATGCCGAGATACGAGTCCTCGCGGGCTGTCTGGCGGAGAACTAGCTGGGGGGATAGATGTCCGCCCACAGCGACGTCGTACACCAGATTGCAGTCGCCAATCACTGCTCGGTGAAGCGCTGTCGACGCCGATCCAGGTACTCTGGGGCACTGACACGTGCGCCAGAATTAAACTTGCAGCGGAGTTCTTATCTCGATACCACGCACGCACCACGGGTAAAGTGCCGTGCGGCGAAGCGCCCAATGGAAGCGCTCTGTTGAGTGCGAGCTCAGAAGCTCGGGCTCGTCGAGGTCCAGCCATTCAATCACAGCCAGCGATGAACCCCGGAAGCCGGCCACTGCTGCCAGTCAGCGACTCTTGCACGAAACACGCAACACCGCTCCTGCTCACGTCGCCGAATTAATGTCGGTCCCGGGCTGACTAATGGGCGAGATTGGGGCTGATTGGCCAAGTCCGCCACGCGACTGACAGTAAGACGGAAATGGCTCTTGCTGGCCAGTTCTCCGGCTCTTGGACGGTTCGCGGTGAGGTTCCAGATGGCGCGACGCCACATTCCATGCACACTGCCACAAATCGAGATGCCGGGACACCCCAAAGCGATCTCGTCAGCCACAGCGCCGCCGTGATGGTTTCTGCTGCTGCCAGCGTTACGGGGGAAACAGCGCGGCCACCGAATCAGGGCCGGCGCCAGAGTCTCGACTGTCTACTTCCGCACCGCTTTTCTAGCCATCCAGACCAGACCAGACCAGACAAGGTCTCCTCCCAGCGCTGCATCATGACGTCGGTCGCACGGCAGGAGATCCCGACAGTGCCCCGCGGCTTCCCCCCCCACCTAAACTCTCCGGACAGTGTTCTGCCATCACAAAAAGGCCCTCTAATCCCGCCAACTAGGAATCCAACTCTCCCCACGTCTGCAGCACAGCTCCAACCTCATTGATCTCGCACGATTCCACGCAGTTTGCCCCGGAATTACACAGTCGCAGCAATGTCTATTGATGTTTGTATTCCTCTGGCCAATTCCACAGTTTCTCCCAGCTAAATGGTCCATTCGTGCCCAGCTACAGCGAAGAGACTCGCAGAGGGCGAGTCTCCCCTCCGCAACAACCCTCCTCTTCCAGAAAAAGAAAGAAATCAACATTTCCTTCGCCAAGCTCGGCGAGATCCTGGACCGCGACGAAGTTGCCGTCGCCGCAATCTTCTACGGCCAAGCCAGGGCTTCCGACGAGGACATCAAGCGACTGGCGAAGGCACTTGGCCTCTACGAAAGCGTGTTGCAGGCCGAATTGGGCGCATGTCCCGATCGGGGACGTGGGGTTGAAATGCCGCGTATGTCCTTCAGCTTTCCGCTGAGATTCCGTATATTTAAATCTTGATGGCTGGTGTGCTGAACAGACGGTGGTGGCGGCGAGCAGCTCGGGAGCCATTGATCTACCGCCTATTTGAAATCGTGCAGACCTACGGACAGGCCTACAAGGCCGTCCTTAACGAGAAGTTTGGCGACGGCATCATGAGCGCCATTGCATTCTCGACCAAGGTTGAGAAGGAGACCGACGATAAAGGCGTTGAGTGGGCGGTCATTACGCTGCGTGGGAAATGGTGGGTTTTACGCTTGATTGCTTCGGCTTTGGAGCCTGTCGTGTCAATTGCTGATTTATACGCCCCTTAGGCTGCCATACTCCCGTTTCTAGAGAGCAATTGCAGGACCAGAAGCACGCGCTTGGAAGTGCAGTGGTTGCGGTGCTACTTCATCAGTTGGCTGTAAAAACGTGTACTGTAACTATCGTGAGAGGATTATTGCTTGAAACGCTGCTAAACCTAACCCTATCCACGAGAGTGACAAAGGGGTTGGTCCTAAAAGCAAATCCTCAGGGCTAAGCCAAAGCAATCGCGCAATTTCAGCAGCCATTGCCTCGTTTTCTTCAACTGGCGGGCCTAGATTTGTGCACATAATAATGTTTTCTACAGTACTCACAGAACGTGAAGTCGAGCCACCAGTACGACACGCGTCTCCATATCTCAAACAGAATACCACGCACTGGCTTCACATATAATGCTTCCATGGAAGCTGCCCAGAACCAGTAGACGTGCTCTGGTACCCTGCGATTCTACGTATCCCATGTCCCTACAATGTATGCATGCATGCACAATCACGGAGCCATCGAGCTGCCGCCGGTCTGCGAAGCCCATTGCACCAGCGACCGGCCCTGCAGTCTTTCGTACATGTAATTACCGACCCCAACATCCTGAACCTCGCATTGACTGTTTCAATTGCTTTTTACGATCATAAATTTACTTTTTTGCACTGCATTACTCCAAGTTTGTGCATGATTGGTTAGAATTTTATCTCCCCAATCGTGCCAAAGATCGATACCTTCTTCGTTTGGCCCCCCCCTCTCCCCTCCCCCTTCCCCCTTCTCCCTTCCTCGAAACCCACAAGTGAAAACCATTACGTGAAAAAACTCCCCGCTCTGCAGCTGCAGCGTGCGTGCGTGCGTGCGTGGGGACGGAGAACCCCGCTTGCTCTGCCTGAGGCCCGAGCAACCACGAAAAACTGGAATTGGAATTGGAGTCCTTTGTGATCGCATATGCCCGAAAAGCCATATTTGCTTGTGTCGCGAGGACGTCCTGGTTACGGGTGCTGAGGGGCGCCCTTATAGCTGAGAGGATTAAGGCTTTAGATCCTGTCGATATGGAGAAACCTACGGAATTATAAACGAAGGCTGTACGGAGCGTATTGGGGTACGTTAAGCTTAGGGATCGTCGGTGGTTGATTGGGCTGGGCAAGCTCGTGGACACTCGCATTGTTTGTTTATCTTCTGGATTGATCTAGGCTTTGATTCTTGCTAATTGGAACGTAGAGACTTGGGGCATTGGCTATACTATCGCCTGCTCATTGGCTTAACGGCTTCTGGTCTCTAATCGTTACCCCCCAGTCGATAACCCCCCAGCAATTATAAACAAAGTATTGATCATATGCTATCACTCGTTACAATACGCCATTAACACCATCTGTGGATTTAGCCTCCGCTGTCCTTCAAGAACACCCTGGCCTCGTGTGATCTCACTTTTCTGATGGGATTAGGTATAAGGGTGTGAAGATGGGACGGAGAAATTTTCCGCGTCGCTCTATATTGGGATCACCATACGAGTAATCTGAGACCTGGACGTACTCGGATACATAATGAAGAACCTAAAAACAAGCGTATTAGGTTGACCAATCAGGAAGCCGATATAGCTAGATCCAGCCAACCAGAAACCCCGACCTAGAACATACATTTTCAGGTTCTTCATGTGGTATCCGAGTGCCATCTTCATACACACACCCCCCTCACGCACCCCCTAGTACAAACACCACTGGATCCATGGCTTATCGGGGTTACGCTACATGTATGTTTGGCTGGTGCCTAAAATTATCAACGGAGAGTCCCGTTGATGCGCATTAGTCTGTTTCGGTGGAGTATATAGAAATATGTAGTATTAAGTACATATCCGTGCATCGAGATAGCGTCACATCAGTAGGTATAGGAAATAGATCAGTTAAACGACAAACATGAACAATACTGAACACCTCACACCTCACACTTGCGCCTTGCTCGGGCGAGCAAAAATAAAGAAATAACGATAATAAAGAGAGAGAAAAAAGAAAAAGCCCCCCTAAGACACACCTGTATACAAACGAATGTAAAAAAAAAAAGGGAAAGAGAGCCCCTCAATTATAACATACATGGCCCCCCAAGCTGGCGAACAGATAGGCCTCTTTGTTTCCTGCCACCTGGCTCTCTGGTATTTTTTCGGTGAGCAGATTGGAAACGCTAGAGGAAAGCAGCAAAGCAAATAAAACACAGCCGGATAAAAGAAATTTCTCGAAACCACTATGCAGCCGTTGTACCATTCTCAGTCTCCATTCTCTCCAGCTGGCCGTAGTTGCGCTTGACAGCGTCCATAATATACTTGTGAGCCGTCATCATCGGATACTTCCCTAGTGGGCCCTGGATCTCGACATCTTTGTTGGCCTGGTTGAAGTATCTGCAGATTCCCCTCAGATTAGCACAGAATCAAACCTCGTGCAGATCTGTAAAAGTGGGGGGGGGGGCAATAAACTTACGCAATGCTGTATCTTGAACGTTGGTTTTCGCCAATCCCAGGACACCTAACCCTATGAAACAAGCTCTTGAACCGATCGTCGCTCCATGCCATCAACATATCTCCAATATTACATACAATATCCCCGGTTCGCGCCTTAACCGGTGTCCACTCGTCCCCCATTCCGAAGCTCGTGTGTGCTTCTCTGCCTGGACAGATCTCCAGTCCATCCTCCCCCGTGCGTTGGAACAGCATGGTGAGGCAATCGTAATCAGTATGTGCCCCAGCACGCCAGTAGCTGGGCGCGAACTGGGTGCCTGTGATGTCGTGGTAGTGCAAAAGGCGAAGCGTGGACTGTGCATTCGCCTTCTCGACATTGTGCGCCTTGGTAAAGAAGTCTTCTGGAAAGCCAAGCGCTATGGCGAATACAGCAAGGATCTTCATCGACAGTGCCTGGATCTTCTCCATGAAATCCGCGACACTCTCGCGGAATTCCTCAGGGATGGCTCTATCCGACGGCCATATGGCATCGTTGCGGCGGTGGTACTGTAGCTGCATGGATTCTTTCTGGTCCGGGAGACCGGTTGAGGGCCTGATCTGGGAATTTGTCTCCCAGCCGGCGTTATCGGACTTGGTGAAGGGAGTTTTCGATTTAATGGACTCTGGGAGATCGAAGAACTCCTTACTGTATACCCGCAGAACTCGTCAGTAAGCTGGGAATGATGATGGAGCGGTCTGGCTCGGTGGGTAGATTTACGTGATGCTAAACATTTTCTCGATTTCGGGGACAGACGGAGATTCCTGGTTCTCGAGAATGAAGAAGCCACTGTTCTCTGCAGCATCGATGATTTGTCTTGCGATTTCGTCCTTTCGGGCGTCGAAACTATGCAAAGAGATCCGTGGAATCGTTCTCTCTTTGGTACGCACCATCTGCTTGATTGAAACCGTCATGATGGTTATTATCTCGTTCTACTTGATCGTGTGTATGTGTCGCCGTGATATCTCGGTATCCTGTTCGGGGGGGGAGGTGGTTGAAAACTTGAGACTTGAGCTTCTGGAGGAGAAACCATGATAGATATATATAGTCGGCAATAAAAAAGCAAGAATAGATACGAGACGGACATAAGCGATCCCAGGCGATTAATTCACAGGAAAAAAAGAAAAATTAGAGACGATCTCGTAAAGTATCTGGTCACGGATAAACTCGTAATCCCTAAACGTACCTATCTGGGTTGGCAGGGGCTGCTTTGCATGAAGCTGGGGCTGCGCGCCACATGGAAAACGTGATGATCCTACTACGAGTATTCCCACTGGATATATGCCCGCGAAACCTCCAGGGGGCCCTGATAGGTGTGTGGTGGCCAGCATCGGGTGGTGATCCGCTGGACTGGACTGTCCGCATACCGTCGGTAGTCGAGTAGAGTGCTGATAACAACAGCCGCAGCACGCCCCAGCGGTGGGGGAATGGTACCCGGAATTCACTCCCCGCATCATGCATCATCACTGAAACCGCAACAATCGAAATAAAAACTCCGACACTTACCGGAGAACAATTGCGAGTTGCAGGGCAGCAATCGCAGGCTTTGGATAGGTAGATTTTAGCCTAACGAGCCGCTCCTCTCGAGGGCTGGCTGATGCCTGAGCTTCTATGATATTGCTCAAGTGCTGATGGCTTCTGACTTTTGTTTAGTATCTCTTGCATGATTAAGCACGCGCCAGCCAATCCGTGGGCCTAGATCAAGGGCTCTAACTATTGACTCGAAATTCTTCGAGATCTATGGGATCGTATCACGGTCTAATTCGTGGGTAGCACTATGACAGCTGTGCACGGGAATGAGTAACCATGAAATCTGTCTCTGTTCGTCTGGTTGTCTCGAGTTCAGTGATTAGGAAGCAAGTGTCAGTATGTACGCGCCCGTTCGCCCTGTTGTTCTAGAAATATAGCCGGAGTTGATCATTCAGCTCCGCATGAATGAGTGTGAGTATGAGGCAAAAGGAATTCCAACACCACATGCAAGTTTTAAGCAATGGTCTCCAGTCGGTAAAATAGAGTATTAATTCTCAGGTTGGTGAAGACCGTGGACTAATCTTTCAGTATGCCAAGAGACCCAGCCCAGTGCGGCGGAAGCGACGCGAAAGTCGATTCGGGATCCCAGACCAGCTAGTGCAGAAATCGCTAGCTAGATCTTGATCCTATATCAAATTCGAGTCAAAAGAACGGCACTCTTGATTACACCAGGCTGTAGCTACCTAATACTGCTGCATGTCTGTGCTCGATTCGGCTCGATGCGCGCGAAAAGTGCCGGGCCTCAGCTTGATCTTTGAACTTCTGCTGGTTTGGTTACTTCTAGGCGTCTCATCTTTAGGGAGTACCGTATACGTGGTCAATGATCCAAAGACAATATTACCCGCCTACCTGTGTGGGCTGCGTGGTTTCCGGCCATTCACAGGATCTTCCGTCTTGCCATGCGCTCTTGTCTCTCTCCTAACTTGATGGTGCCTAGACTCTGTTGTTCTGCATCAAGTCATAGCTCGAGCGTCACCAGGATCGGAGATCAGTAGATGCATGAGACTGGCAGCGCCGTTACATAACGACATTGATCAACGAATACAGAAAGGAGAAAAAGGAAGAGCAGAACAGGTTTCCGATGGTCATCCCAATAAAATACCAGCGGGTATGCCCGAAGGAAGTTAACCATGAATGGCTAGTTTTGTTTTGAAACCCCCTGCGATACAGTTGTGATTAATATTCCTGATCTGTGTATTTAATACCTGCATGGAACCTGCCCATATAGAGAATTTACCTTCGGAGAAGGGCGATGACAAGACATCTACTGTTCCGTACCCCTCAAGTACACAGCGTTCAGTAATCTTTCGCCAGCGAGACACCTACGCCCAAGATTAAGATGCAAATTACACCATGACTTCTGCTAATTTCGTGACGAGCTAAATCACGGGAAGAGTGAGTAGCGTGTTTTCTCGCTTTTGTTACTGCTGGGACTAGGTTTGTTGAATTAACGTCTGAAGGGGTAGCCTTGTATGTCAAAGACATATCTATTTTACTGGTAATTTTCGTGTGGACCACCTAATCGATAACTTAAGGCTTCCTCTTCTAGTTATATGTACAGTTTACTCTAATTATAAGATATGGTGAAAACACATGAACCCAATACCCTCGGCGGCATAGAAAAGCACTCGACCATCATTTGGTACTTATCCAATATCAATGCTCAGAATCTCCAAGCTTTCATTGCCCCGCATTTTGCATATTTTGAGGCTCCTTTTGTCTTGTATCACAGACACTCCTCGTTTGGGCGGCTACCTACGTATGCGCTCAAGTGAGTCAAATGCAGTGTAACAGTCGGGTTTCGCCCGATATCGACTAACGAACAGCCTTGCGATAGCGAGTCTCCACGGCTTTCCGATTTTATCTCTCCTTGCCATACGTTGTTTCTTAGCTCTGGGGCATTTTTTCAAGCTGCAGGGCCTTCCCTACGCATTGAATGATTTCCTGGTTATATAGAATATATATTAGTCCTGAAACTGGTGATTGGTTCAGTATTTGCTTCTTTTGGTTAGTTCGGTCAATCGCAGATGTCCGCTCGATATCCAGGGAGTGGTAGCCAACAGCATTATCCATTTCAAATCAGCCCCACTATTAGATGGGTACTAGTCTATTAGTTGCCCTATGACACCCTGCGGCCTTACCTAAGAACTTCTACCAGTCGTTACTACCAAACTACTTACCTACATGCAGCCAAGGAATTTATGCTCGCTCTGGATTGGACTACGAATATATGCACGAATCCTATTAAAGCAACTTTGTTTTATTGCTAGATATTTGATCTGCTACAGAGTGTGCTAATATTATCCTTGACTAGAAAGATTGCTTAAGACAGACACCATCACTTGGCAAAGAATACCTTACTATTAGGTTGTAACTACCGCGAAGCCTCATCTCTCCCGTCAAGATGTCTGGAATTCTGAACCCAAAGCTCCGAGCACTCTGTGCATATAAATTACCTAAGTGATAGTAGTGCATCTCGAAGCATTGGTAAACGGCATATCGGTAGCTAAGCCGCTTGATAACAAGGAAAGTTTAGACCCCACGACATTGCGTGGCTGTGTGGGAGATATCTGCCACGAAAGATGCCAACATCGTGTCTCTCCTGAGCAAATATGCTTAGGCTGACTCACTTGATTGCTAACTCTTGACTTCTATCAGAGCTTAGAACGTTATCTATGCCGCTCACGTATATGCTCCATGTATGCATCACGAACATCATGTCTGCTTTAGTCTAAGGTCGCATTTCGGCATGTGCGGTGTCAGTTAAGGTAATTATTGCGTGTCCAGTCTCTGCAATAGCATTCGTGTAGATAGCGTAGGTTCACGAATGTTATAGACACTCATTCCTAGAGAAAGGTCTGGAAGTAATATCCAGGATCAAGAGTAAGTCGTATGTTCTTAGATAGCGTTACAGTTTTCTAGTTTTCTAGTTTTGCTTTAGCTCTAGTAAAGTAAAGAACCTAGGAATCTATCCGAGAATACGCGGTTGTAGCATCGGCTTTGTGCTTATTTCTGTCTCGACCCATCTGTTGGGGACATTGTTGGAACATAGAAACGAGTAGATATTAAGCTAAAGCTAACAGTGGCTAAGAGCAGAAGGAGGGGGTGAGGGAAGGGTAAAAAAGCTAAAATCTCAGCTATATGCAACGTATAGAATGTAGGAATATCCCGTATTCTGTGCTGGCCCCTTCGCCGGTGCCTCTCCGCCCCGAAGAGGGTTAACGTGACCTGAATAGCCGCGAAATAAGCAAAGAATTGGAATTGCTAAGGAAAATAGGGCCTATAGATAGGCATATATTAGAAAGAGTATATCCCCTAACAAGAGCACTAATAATATACGCCGCCATAGCCTACGGGTTGCATGCGAGTATGAAGCATTACTATTATTAATATTATTACCAATAGTATACGAGTGATAATGTATGACGTAAAAACGGCAGGGTCATTGTCAATAAAACTGAACCAATACAACAATAATGGCTACGTATCGTCCTAGTTTCTTTATTCACTACGCACATTAACTTATCGTCCTTAAGATATATACTGGGCAATGGACGACGGACAATAAGGTTGAGTAGGGTTTAGGGTTTAGGGTTTCTGTCACAAATATGATCTTTGCTATAAAAAGTCATTAGGTCTCGATAGCTTCTGGAGCAGGTGTATCGACGGTTTCCATGTTATTGAAGGTCAGTTTAGCTATACCGATTCATAAATATTAGAATTATGTATCCCCAAACATCCAATGTCTTTGGGTGAGATCTCTGCTTCCCCCTTCGTAAAGCTGTTCGCGTTGGTGAAGTACTGTCTAGAGCTAATTGAACTACTATACGAGAAACCAACGGTATGATTTCACGGTATGATTCCACTAGAAGCTGTGATATAATCTGGGCCCGACACAATGCCCTGCGTTTGAATCCCTTCAAAGACGCAATTACTGCAATACATATGCGGCGGGGAGCCCACCTCACTCAACCCACAAACAAGACATTTTGTCAGAAAACATCGGATCTCAATGTAAAATGGCTTCTGTATATATGCTCTCAACATCGAGGAATGCCCTTATAATTTGATCCCTATTCCCCGGTTTCCTGATAGGTACATTGAACGGGTTTGGTATTTGCCAATAAGCCCAAGCGTCGCCTATTACCGACACATTTAACTATTATATATATCAATTAAAATAAGATGTCTTACCCGCTTCGATTGTTATATTAAGGTGCTATATCGCAGTACATAACCACAGTAGATGAATCGGTAGACGAAGAACGGGCTATGTAGTTCATGAAGTTCGATATAACAAGAGAAGAAAGGAACAGAGAGTAGGTCTAAAAGATGTACGTATTATTATATCTTAGTAACTAGGTGCAACAGTAACACCCAGTACGATAAACAAGGAGTGAAATAATGACTGCACACGCTGCATGTTGCTACTCAAACTCACTTCGTAGAAATACTTCCGTTCAGCACATATATGAGAGGAGCTAATATTTCTAGATGTCAGTACTGTAATACAGGGACTTACGGCCGGGCGGGAAATGCGGTCTGGTGGCGGATAAGAGTCAAGGCTTGGCGCAGAGCTATTGAGGGGGTACGGGACTATCGATAGAGCACTGATTTTCTTTTTTCTCGTAGCTTTCCTATAATCCTATACCCTCTTAACAGTCTTGTATCCTTTCAATAATCCTGACACCTATTCGCCATCAAACCTTCCCTGTACTTGTGGTTCTTTTCTGTTTTATCGCCAAGTACTAAGGCGTTTTAGTTATGTTTATTTTATTATTTATTTTATTATTTTATTATTTAGCTAGGCAGATAGGAGGCGAAGAGGTTGTTATGTTGGGGGTTTTGTTTTAGTTGTGTTTTGTTTTTGTTGTTTTGTTTTTTGTTTAGATAGTGCGATCGCCATAACCCAAGGGTTGGATGCGTAAATGAATTCTACTACTACTACTACTAAGGCGTTTTAGTCATAATCGATCACTCGCATGTTCCTGGCCTTCACATTTCTTCTACTCATTCAACGCAAGAGCATTGTCGTATATGCCTAACTTCTATCCAGCAGCATGATCGCTCCAAGTGAGCAGGCCCTCAATTTATAACTTGTCGTTTCTAGAAATAAGGGCGCTGAAGAAACTCGACTAATGGCTTGAACAAACACCATATACCCACCTACCCGTCCAAGCGGGTATGGCCTCCAAAAGTAGATCTTACGTGGCATATACCAGAGAGAAGTAGGATGGACTAAGCTTAAAATAGTCGGAATCGAAACCGAGAGCCTGCACCGACTGCAACCAAATCCTCAGACCGAGTATACCGAGTGATTAACGATGATTTAGCGTAAGCGTAGAAAGAAGAAATTAATAGCGGATGAGTTTTCCCGGTTAGATTAGCTTTGAAACTTTGCTTAACACTCATTTAGTTTTAATTCTCATAGTTAACTACATTTGTTTTTATTCCGCCATGTCGAGAGCACGGAATACACATACGTACCCCCGTTCTTGTCTCAGACCAAACTCTAGGGGCTCTATGGCTTGGTGAAATAAATTACATAAACAAGCTAAGCCTAATTGGGACTAGTTCGAGACAACACCCGTTCCTAGATCTCTCTGTAACCCCCCCTCCCGAACTACAAATTGGAGGTATTATCACCGCTACCATTCACGGTCATTCATATGGCTACACGTATTTCTTATGTGGATGTACACACAATATCACAACCCACCGCAACAACAATTAGGATCTGGTCGTATCGTATCGTATCGTATCGTCCGCAAATTTGAAAGTTTCGTACATACGATTCCACGCGATATCTTTCGAGCTTCTCTTTATGCGTTTGCTTCTCTTTTCTGCGCACATTAAATGTCTGGTACTCGTATCGCAGTACGGTCGAGTTTATCCCCACGACCGCTCTACTCTAAGCGCCCTAAAAGAAAGGAAGAAAAAAGAAACATCATCTCGCTTATATAATACACTATAGCAAATCTGAGGAGAGAATCGACATAGAAGCGAGTATTTACTTTGCGATCTTGTTTAGGCTTTACTATTCTTGCTCACCAGCATCACATCATGGACGCGAATCAAAATACAGCAAGAGGCCAGTGAATAAAAGCCTGACTTTGTGTTGGGCCACAAGGACACGTCGCAGAGCTTTATTAATCGTTCGTCTTGACTCTGTTGTAATCTTTGGCGAGTCAAGGATTGGCTCGCTGTAACGGGCACGAAGACAACAGAGGGAAAGAATCAAGAAGCGAAATAGGCATGCGTACCAAGAAATATTCCTCTCCCAACGGCGTCGTCGATGAGAAGACAGATGTTGTGCCTGAGAACTGGTATGGGTTCCTTTTTGGCGCAGGGGATTTGTCTCCCTGCGACGGGAGATCGCCAGGAGCATGATAACTTGGTTCTGGGTCTCCAGGCATTCGCTTAGCCAAGCCAAACAGCCATGATGTCATCCCGGCGGGGTACAGAAGCTGACCAAATAGCAGCCATGCATAAATAATTGCATATCCTGATTGGCCGAACATCGTATGGTCCAATCGGTGTTGCTCCGTATGTAATTTAGTCTGACATGCATCTCCTACACGATTCGCTCACAAGTCTTACACTGCACCAAATACTTCGTCCATATCAAAGGCATCGCATTACCGGATGTACCAACCCCAGTGATACTGAACAGTTTGTAGCGAGAATATAAGAAATGCCATTTATACAAAAATAAATAAATAAACAAAAAACCCTCTTATAACGCTACCCAGCCCATCTCCCGTCTCAAACATACAATCTGTAACAACGTGAAAAATAATTCAAGAAAGTACATGAGAATTACTCATGCATGCTATCGCTCAGAAAAAACTCCAGACAATAATAAAGGGAAAGTATTATCGTCGCAATACAAATGAAAATCTAAAGAAAGAGTGAACCGAATATAAAGACGCAATTCCGTTAACCATTCGACATCGAAATATTACCCCAGCTTATCGCAATAAATTTCACTAGAAAAAGTGTGATCTAGCCCGATTAAACTGCAGCCTTTACTAATAACTCTGCCGACCCCAGAACTTTGTGAACAGAGGGGTGATAGATAGGCTGGTGTTGACCAGTCCACTTTGCGATGCCGGCAGCATATCCTCCACCGATAGGCGATTTGACGGGAACCGAGCTGTAGTAATGGACAACGAGATTGAAGGTGACGAGGAAGATGGTGATACTAAGCCAGGACCTCCGTGGCGGCGAGTCGACGAGGATTTGAACAAGTCAAAACTTGATTCCGGCAACGAGAGAGGCCGGTTGGAGTTTGATCCCGGTACTGCGAACGAAAGAGGACGCTCAGGTGTATCTAGGATGTACCGGAATTCTTTCAAGACGCTTCTCGACGCGGGTCGCTGGTTCGCGTCAGGCATCAACATCCGCTCCACCAGCCTGAGGGCTCGGGGGATCATCGGCTCCGTTCGAGCGATCGGTAGTGTTCTGAGTCTGTGGATGTGCTGTGAGACCTCAAGTTTGACACGGCGTCCATCGTGGAAATAATCATTCGCCATGGTTGAGGTTACTTGTGTTAATCGGTTTTGAGCAAAGTCTCTTACTCCCTTGGCACCCATCGCAGCAAGCGTGATGAGTTCGAGCATCATGCACCCGAGGGACCAGATGTCGTAAGCTCGACCAACACCGCCATCTCTGGCCCCCGGTGGGCTATATGCTCCAAACGCTTTCCACGACGTCTTGCTCGACTGATCGACGTTCTTGAAATTAGCGAGGCCGAAATCTGCGATCACAAACTGCCCCTCGTGGACCAAGATGTTCTGAGGTTTCAAATCATGGTGGTACACCTGTAGCTGTGAGACTTTCCCATTTTCTTCGAAAGTGAAATTGTGCAGGTGGTCTAATCCCGCGATAAGATCGCAGATCTTCTCGAACAAAAACCTGACATCGAGTGTGACATCCGAGCGAAGATATTCGTAGAGCGTCTTCTCCGCAAGAGGGAATATCATGCAGAAGCGATCATCGTAGCCATAAGTAGCCAGGAGTGGTAGAATGTTCGGATGTTTGAGCTTGAGGAGCTGTTCTAATATCCTCTTCTCCTTCTCGTAATACCGTTTACCATTCTGGGGTTTGAAAACCTTCACAGCGAACCATCTGGCCTGGAGGAGTCGACCATCAGCTGCGAAGATGAATCGTGGATACTCAAAAAACATACCTCGTACCCCCCGCTCTGTGAACGCTTCAGCCGTTGGTGGTTGGCATGGATCAGTACCTTGTAAACGTCCGCGGACGCACCCTCGCCGAGATATTTGTATTTGCAGTATGGAAGGACCCATTTCGAATCCATTGGAGCGTAACTATTGCCACTGACGAAGATGGGGGCCAAGAACTCGTGTTGTTCGTAAATGAAGTCTTCGATCCACTTCTTAGGTGGAGTGTCCGGGCCAGAACCGAAGTGCTCGTTGCTAAATGGGAGCTTGTCATCGTACAGCTTCTTGTCGAGGAAGAAGGCCAAAAAGTCCTCGCTCTCCAGAGAGATCAGTATTGCAAAGACCTTCAAGGCACGGGAGTGAACCTCATTAACCCTTTTCGTGAGTTCCTCGACACTGATGGTACTATCCTGACTCAAGATGTTATGAATCTTCTCGAGTGTCAAGACAGTTGCCAGCTTGCCTTCCGGTACAAATCGCCTCCAACCCGCTGCCGAGCGCTCGCTAAGATCCTTTAAAGATCTGCGAGGGGAAAAACTGCGCGTGGAACGCATGGTGTTCCCGCCAGCAGTCGAAAATTCCAGGGCGATCTCTTTTTTAAGAAAAAAAGAGAAAAAAGAGAAAAAAAGCTCGGATGAATAGTGTGATGATAGAGGACGTGCTACAAGTATCCAGTCTTATATGAGCAGTCAGCCCTGTCTATGGGAGAGGTTGTCGACAACTACGTCAGTCGGCTGTTGTGGGTGTTGCAAGTGATAGGCAATGGGGGCTTACAGGCTACCCACCCCAAGCAAGCTTTGCACGTGCTTCGAGTGATGCGTGGTGGACAAGGCTTGTGTAACTTCGGAGGGGGATCGCAGACAACCGATGGGGGCGAAATACTTCTACGGTAAAGCAGTACTATAGAGGCGAGAGATGGAATTAATCGGCCCTATGATAAATTAATTAGTCTCCCTCAATCAAAAAAAAGAACCACAATAACTCCGGTAGGCAAACCACAATAGCTACGGTAGGCAGAAGTTAGAAAGTAAACAAAGAGGAACAGAAAGACAGACACCTACCAGTGAAGACACCAAGTTGATGTGAGTGTTTACCGAGATGAAGCGAAAGGTTGACGAGGATGGACAGGGCGAACAGGAGGAAGAAGGGAAAGCAAAGGTGATTCCAAGCAGTTAGGAATACTAGGCGAACAGGAGGAAGAAGGGAAAGCAAAGATGATTCCAAGCGGTCAAGAACACCAGACGAACAATTCCAAGATGAGGAGGATTGATGAAGAGGACGGAGACGAAGAAGGATGGATGGATGAAAGAAAGAACAGAAATAAGACAGGGTAGAAAGAGAAGTTGAGTGGTTGAGTGTTCGATGGACCCGAGGGATGCTCTGCTGGAAAGCCGGTGGGGTGGGATGAGAGGTGATGACGCTGGTCTGGCTGTAGCGTGGCGCATGGAAACGGCTTCCCTTCCCCTAACAGTTGTTGATCCCGGGGCCCTCCCATCCAAAACCCCCGATGCCACATCCTATGAAAGTGCCCGTCACTTCTGTCCGGCCCTTAGTATGATAACCAGTGTCTCTCGCTGGTTTTGCGTATGATTAGGGAACGGGGTACATGTTCTCGCTGGGAAACGGATGTAAACGAAATCTGGTTTCGAGTGCTAATATGTGATGCTTGGCGGTAAACATCACGGCGGCAGTAACTGGACGGACTGACATGCTATGGATACGAATTGTCCTGCTTCCCAGCGCTGGGTGCGTGCTCTTATATAAAAAGCTAGCAATCAGAGGTTTACCTTACCAATGCATGCATGGCTTGCTAGTTCTAGTAGAATAGCCGCCCAAACAGTTCGCACAGCCCTCTCCTCACGTTACACCACGCAGCAGATACCGTGGTTGTGTTTGTTCGAAAATGAAGCCCAAGAGCAACATCCTACTTCTCACGGTCTTCTCACGGTTGAGGCAAAGACCCAGAATACCGAGATCAATATTTACTTAGCTCTGGTTGAACTGAGAAGCTACATGTATTTTCGACCGCTCTGTTCGGTTAACTGGGGGTTGGGATCCTGTGCATTCTAAGCGCCTGCTGATTTTGCTGACAACGGATGTGTGGTGGAAAGGAGACCCAAGGCAATGTTACCTGCTACTCTCGGCCAACCAGGCGTGCCCAGAACACTGCCCAAACCAACAACAACACAGTTCGAGGTGACAACTAGCCTAGTGACAACGCACACCATTTCTTGCAAGGATCAGACAAATGGTAGCTTGGTCCAACATCTGGTCCGTTCTAAGATTAGAAACCATCCCACTCCTCCAATCTCCTGGCGCCACTCTCTCTCGCCACGCCAGATACGGACATTCAGCCCTAAGGCTAGTGTCTAGGTTTGTTGCTCCACAGATCCCCAACCAGCTCCCCCAGAATTCGGTAGATTGCGCATGCCCGTTGGCCCCACGGATCAAATAACCTTTAACGGCTTGGAAATCTCCGAGCCAGCCAGTTGTTCAAGAAGACACCCACCAATGAATCGTGTTTGCTGCTATTCTCAGCCATTCGCCAAACTCAGGTTCTATCGTTCGTCCGCAAGCGGGATAGTCGTGCGAGAATCGTCTCGTGCTCTTCAAACAGTGGTTTCTTCGTCAGCGCTCGAAGTCTGGTCTGTCCGATACGAGAATGGTCGTTTGAGGAAAGGTCATCCACGTGAGCCGTTGACCCGTTATCAAGGTAGCATGGTCCGTGCGCTACCTATCTCCCGAAAGATGTTTATCCTATCGACAGCGTCAATCTTATCAGATTCTGCCATGGGTGATTCCTCCAATGCCGAGAGCGAACACGACCCACCCACCTTAAATCCACCCACCTGTTATCTACGATACAGATTAGGTGATATAAATTGACGACTAAGCTTTTCTGAATACTGGCATGATGGTGCTGATTGTGTGCTACCTTCTTCAAATGAATTTTACAAATTTGATTTAGAGTTCCATGGAGAAAATCCTGTCGCCTGTTCCCTGCCAGGTCGACTGTCAGCACAAGATATACAAATTAGGGCCACTTCCCTTCGTTAGCACATGATTCTACCTAAGTCTTACCATTTCACCTAAATCTCACCAGAGTGCCAAGTATTTTAATATCCTCCACACCCTTCTAAATACCACGGTTCGTCTATGGATAGACGAGGGCAAATCAGCGCCTCATCAACCTTGGAGGGACGCGGACGAATAGGCTGGGGCACCACCCATCCTGTGAGATAAATCCTGGGCCTACCCTGCTGCAAGGATTACGCACACCATCCATCTGCGCCCCACCACGACATTCAGGATGGGAGGTTGAAATAAGGTTGAAGTGGGTCTGCGCGCATCTGATGCCAGGAATCTGCGACGCACAGATCGCATCGCATACCCGTTGATTACTCCCTGACAGGACATGATTTGCGGTAGGGTTAAATTTCGGGTACTAGCATCACAGGGTGCATCCACCAATAGACGAAGAGCTTAACACAGCCGCCTAGATAAGGTTTTGATCTTAGACTGGCTTGCTCTTCTGCGGTCTTGGGAGCATTTTCCCAAACGTTTCCCACGTTAGGAAGTTTCTTGGAAGAGTTAGCGTTTGCACTTCCGTACGTAACACTACCATATGCCAGTGAGCTAGCTGCAGGAGGGAAAATAGTATATTTTGTGATGGGAAAAGAGTTTCGTTTGGCATTTCGAGTATTCTATCTGATGCGAGGTAGGCAGAAAGGGTTGGAATTTAGTAGTCGATCGATTTTATGAGAAAACCCTAAAGGGTAAGCTTATACACGTGCACGTGCACGACAATAATCGCATGGGGCAGTGTGGTTATGGGCGATGCTGTTTTTGTTTGCGAGCGAAATGAGATGCATTGCTGAAAATCGCGATGGACTTCTTGTCGGCAAAACGGGTACATATATCTTCCAGCCTGTATGCCATTAAATACCCTTTACAGAGTGGCTAGCCGTTTAGTAAATAGCCCAACCTGTCTACAAAGGGTGCGGCTTAGTTGATTCGCGATCGCTAGCCCACCAGCAGAGTACTTGCCTATCAGGAGAAAACCCCGGAAAAACGGGGTGTGTGGCTTTGTATGCTATGGAACCGTGCCCGATGCTATTGGCATTAAAACCACACACCCCCTGCTTTCGGGTTCTTCTCCTGATAGGCAAGTAGCATTTGTTGATGGTTCCCTCCGAATTAAAAAAATACGAACCCTTAACTTCCATCAACTCCACAGCTTTCACACTACAGCGTACGGTAAAAAAAAAAAAGATCGATAAATGTGAGACTTAGGGCTCGGGGCTGGTATTGGCTCCCCAAAATCTCCGAGGGAGGCTCCATTGGTCGAATTCGTCATGAAGCCCTGCTAGTAGGTCCAGGTTTCTCAATCCTTTTTGCCGCACATTGTATGATCTCACCTTTCGGCTGCAGAAAGGATGACACTAGTACTCCTAGAATCAGGTACCATCAGGGAACTAAATAATTAGTACCTACACATATATCTACACTTAACTTATACGCATCATCTGGTCTCGTTCATGGGTTTGTAAAAGAATTATGATTGGTAATTGCTCAAGTTGGTGCATCGCTTTCGCTATCGTGTTAGCTTATGCAAGGTGATCTTTTTCGTTTAGAGTGATTTGATGTACGCGTGTTGGACACTAAACTCTGTTCTTCGGATATGGACTAAGTTTGAACACAAATCTTTGAAGATGAGCTAGCCCACCCGCTTTGGCCTATCTGAAAAGCTTGTAGGATACTATGTAAACGGATATTCTTGGTAAACGGGTTAAAACATGTAGAGAAGGATATGTATGTGCCTTGCGTTTTGTTTTGCTGGATAGATCAAGATGCATTGTTGGAGAAACGCCCTAATATGAGGGTCCTCTGGATGTAGCTTTGGGGGCGGGTATTAGAGAGAGACATAGACTTGAGTCCATGGGCACATAGGGAAGTTCTAGAAAAATATTATCAAGTATATAGACCTCTACAAGCGGTGGAAATGCATCATTTGGCGGTCTGCCCATATAAATGAAATGGGAAATGACACAAAATGATGCATTAATAAGGGGTGTTTTGTGTAAATGCGTCACAATATACATTTACAGACGACTTTACAACTAAATTATGCATTTACAGACGACTTAGCAATTGGAAAGTCGTTTGTAAAGTTGTAAAGGGGAAAGTCGTCGGGAAAGTCGTCAAAAAGTCACTTATTTCGACATTTCTTGAGTCAAATCATGCGAATTTAGGGACAGATTATCAAATAGGTAGTATAGGTGGTAAGAAAGCTGGCTTACCTAGTAAATAGGTTGATATACCAGCTGAACAGCACAGGTCCAACCCATGAGCCTAGCTTTTGTTTTGTTTTTTTATTGAAAGTAAGCCTAGGAAAGTCACCGTTTTCCCTAAATACACATTTACTGATGCATTTCCCATATATATCTGCATAGCAAACATGACACATTTACTGACGACTTTCCCACATAAATATACATTTACCAGCGACTTTACTGATGTCTTTACAGACGACTTACCCACACAAAGTAATAGGTGGGGAAATGATGCATTTACTGATGCATTTCCTTCGCTTGTAGAGAGGGCTTAACTTTAGCACACCTCATATCGCCCATTTGCTGAAGGTTCTAAGCGTTGGTGTTTCGCATGGATTCGGACCATGTAGACTACCCCAAAAGCGCCATGGGCGAGTTCTTGATCTTCAACAAAAGGGAATACGTGCTTTGAGTTGAGCGAAAGATGATCTGCGTCTTTGGTAAAAATCGGCGCCAGGAAGGCGTACTGTTCCAAGACAAAACGTTCGGCGGTGGAATCGTCTAGAGCCCCAGCATCTATCAGTTGTCCCTTATCGAAAGGGAGTTTATCATCATAGAGCCCCCGGCCAAGAAACTTAGGTAATAATTCTGTGACTTCCATCAAGATCAGGATCGCAAACACCTTTGATGCCCTCGAATGTACGTCATCAACAATCTCAGTGAGCTCAGCCTCGGGGCCAGTCACAAGACCGCTACTTAGGATACACCAGATCACTTCTTTAATCAAGACAGGTTCTAGGTCTCCATCTGGTACAAAGTACCTATGAATGCTTGAGGTTTGGCGAGCGCGTTTTAGAGAAGCTCGGGAAGGTGCTAGGAGAGATCTTCGAGGGGAAGTCATCAGTTTGATGAAATTGTTTGTTGAGGAAGCTATTGTACACTACTGCGAAGAATGGTTTATTAAGGGATTATAAGGAATATCAGAATGCTGCATACCGCATACCGCATACCGCATAAACTGACGAGAACCGACGAGAACCGACAACGGGCTAAGAGGTTAGAATAAGATGTGGCAATGTTGGCCAACTATTATTGGGAGTTTTCTCTTCAGAAATGTACCGTGTTTTGTGCCGCGGCGAGATTGCGCAATAGCGAGAACTAACCACATGAAGTATGCTGGTTGGTGTGATCGATTAGATTTGAGCATGTGAAAGCCTCACGACGACGTACTTGTGCTGAAAAAAAGGGCAAGGGTTTGGCCAACCAAATTTTGAAATGTTGCTGCGGAACGAATTAAAAAACGTTGCCACCAAAAAGCATTTTTAGGTACTTATGCCAGAGCACGAGCAGCGCGAAGTAAAGGCGATCCTGATGACATTTACTTAACCCACTACCCACCCACCCCCTCAGACCCTATTTGGTCAGTTCCCGCCCTTGCATAATCTCGCCACTGCACAAAACACGGTAAGCTGGGTAACAAAACCCCTCACGTAACTGCTTTTAGAGGAAATAGATTTACTTTCCCACCTATATACTCGTGGTCCAGGGTATGAACCTGAAAACATGGTTGGTGAATTTGTATGGCGAAATATCCGTGCATGACTCCATAGAATACAAAGCCACACACCCCATGTTTTCAGGTCCATACCCCGGATCACGAGTACTACACCCCTGCCATGCTCCCAAAATGGGGGCAGCGTTCTCTGCTCCCATCAGAGCGATATCTAGGGCGCTGGGCATTGAGGACAGCCTGTACAGCCAAAGGTGGAACACATCAATCTTTTTTTTAGTATTAGCGACAATCTAGATATATGAAAAGGGGAGCTTTTAGAACTTCTGGATAGTTTATCTGATTTATTTTAATCATTTTTGGTGTTTAGTTGATGATGTCTGGGTGAAGAACGATTTTTACACGTGACCCAGAATATCTTGGCACAATGGGCGTGAAATATATACAGAGTGCAGGAATCAATCGCATTCTAAGGTGATAAATAGTTGTACATAGCTATGCTCCTGTATCAAGGAATATAGACATATATAAGTTACGATAATTTTATCTTATTTAACCTTATTTAGCCTTACTTAGCCTTATATACTACATGTACATATGTAGTAATCATACTCTATACAGAAGATGGGATAGAATGGGCGGTCAAGATCTGGAAGGAGTTTAAAGAAATTGCAAGACGTATGAGGGGGGAAGAGATAAAAGAGGACAGAGAACTAGGTTGGGGATTTGGCGAGCTAGAAAGAGAGTAAAAATTGAACAGACAGAGGAAGTGGACAGTAGCAAGATTGTACGACAGAATGTTTTTATTGGTCATTAGTTAAAGTGGATGGAAGTGGGGTGTTTTATCGAGTTATGGTTGGTTATTGGTTTTAGTTTTATTTTTTATTTTTTATTTTTTTATTTTTTTATTTTTTTATTTTTATTTATTTTTATTTTTATCTTATTTATTTTTATTTATTTTTATTTATTTTTATTTATTTTTATTTATTTTTATTTTTATCTTATTTATTTTTATTTATTTTTATTTTTATCTTATTTATTTTTTTTTACTTTTTTTTTGTTTTTGTTTTTGTTTTTGTTTTAGGTTAGCTTTGGTGCGACCGCCATAACCTACGGGTTGGATGCGTGCACGTGCACGTGTATGATGAATCTATCTATCTATCTATGTAGTAATCATTCTTAGGCCTGCCCCGTCATATTAAAATCAATTCTTGCTTTATATATAATATTTTAATATATTTCCAAGATAGCAATGACATGATTTGAGTATATCTAAACCAATCTAGTTTGGTATGAGTATATTACTTTGATAGTTCGAAGTTACTTTTTAAGATTTGTTGCAATAGTTGTGAACGGTCTAACTAACTTGAACTCTTACTTTGTGATTTATCTATCACCCATAGCACTTAACAAGAAAATTTTCCTTGCTGATGCTCTTAATAAGGGCTTAAAAGTAGTAGATATGAAGTAATTATATGGGTCACAATTGTGATACTACGTATACTAGTATTGTGGCCGTTATGCGAGTGATAATTAATGATTCTACTATAAAGACCAATTTGCGCGCCAACTAACAAGTACTAACATCTACGATCAATAACATGAAGCTAGTGATTAAAACAAACAGATGCATTAGTGTCTCTGAGGATTACTAGTATCTCACAGCGAAAAAATAAACACAGCGTATAGGTGAAATAAGGCTTGAAACTATCTATATGTATTTATCTTAAGCAATACAGAGCTATACACATTAGCAAAAACCGGACTGCGCGTGGACGCATGGGCAAGCGCCCACGCGCACTGCCCAAACTCTGTGCGCCTATATGCGTCCAGGTACGTTTACACCCCTAGGACGTTGCTAGTATGAGAAACCAGCGCGTCTATTTGCGCCCGGTACGTCGGTACGTCCCACATGCTGCCCAAATTCGCACCTAGTACGTCAGTACGCCTAGTACGTTCAATACGCTGATACGCCCATACGCCCAATAGCTGCCTCGGTCGGATTCTTCCAAGTCCGAACCCTAGTCCCTTCCTCGGCTGCTTCACTATGACCTCACCCACGCCTCCAACCAACATTTCTCTTATATGAGCCACACCTCCAAACTCCTGCTTGTCCTTCTGCTCCTACCTCGGAGAACTTCGCTAACAGGTCTCCAGGTTGTATGTTGCTGTCGTTCAGTGTCCCTGCACCCCTCGGCCTTGGGCGCCTCCTATACCACCTGTATGACTGCTAGATCGACAGCCATAGGAATCCCTCTAGAGATACCCATATACTGCCTGCTTGGCTGCGCTGGGACGCCCATATTGAACCCGTTCGACAGCAGGATCGACCTCCCTAGCGACCCCCCTAGCAACTTCCCTAGAACGGCCATATAGACCCCGTTCGACAGCAGGATCGACCCCCCTAGGAAGCTCTATATGGCGTCTGTTCCACTGCAGGATCCAATGCCCTAGGAGCTCTATACCGCCTGCTTGGGCGGCTCCTTGAGAGCTTGTTTGACTGCGGGGCAGCAGAGAGGGGGGTGGGTGGGCGAGCGGAGAGCGGAGAGCGCAGAGTGCCATATATGTAAATAGCTTAGTAGATATAGAGAATTGACAATATCGCACATATTCATACACTTTGAAAGCAGCGTGACAGGAGCGTGACCGTGATGCGTCTATATAAGCCCCCAGCTCGTCCAGTGCGTAAAGTGTCCCACGCGCACATCAACGCAGACCCCTCTTTTTTTGATGATGAGTAAGCGCAGCCAATTTTTGTTTTGCTCTATGGCTCCCGAAAAACGGCAAAGGATGGAGAATACTAGTGTTGGGATTTAAACGAGCTCCAGGCCCTCGAGAAAAGAGCTGCACCGCCGCCTGTCAACAGGCATGCGAACCAGAAAACACATACAAACTCACCACCCATGTTTTCGGGTTCTTACCCTAGATCACGAGTACCCGCTAACGAGACCTATGACGCTAGAACTAATCCGAGCCACGGGCTGGTCAACGGGCAAATAATTCGGATTCATTTTTGATTAGTCAAATCCATCACGTGGCTCACATCGATTCTGGCATCACAAGCACCTGATCCAGTCTCTTTTTACCTAGTACTAGGTATTCCTTATTAGCCAAACGCTAGGAGGGTCGGCTGTGTTTCTTATTCGACAAAAACTGGTTACCCTACTGGATATAAGCTACATGCAGTTAGTTTCCTTGTCAGAATCTGTGCTCTCGCATTTGGCTGATCGGGGATCGTAATGCCTAGAATCTTGCCTGGAAACCCTTACCCAGACTGGATTAATAGTAGTTCGTATATATGTTATCCTCCGTGTTTTATTTTATATGTAATACCGTGTGGTGCATGAAAATACGATACATTACGATACGGTATTATTACACATTCGATCCCTATCGCCAACTGATCACTAGTTCCGCCATCAGGCCGGGGGGGACCTCTGTAGCATTAATTTTACTCCTTCTTTACCACTCAAGGAATTCGGGTGTGCTTGTCCACCAGTAGAAGAACTCGGAAACATGGGGTGTGGCTTTGTATGCTACGGAATCGTGCCCGATGCTATTGGCATTAAAGCCATACAACCCCTGTCTCCGGATTCTTCTCCTGGTAAGCAAGTAGATGATCGCTTTTGCAGATTATGCAGGTGCTAACTTTAGCCTCTCCGCTTTATTCCGGTTCTGTGGTTTTCCCGTCAATGCCGCTTTGCGAGATCTCTGGGAAGATGCAGCCCTAAGATCTCGATTTCGTCCACACAGATTCCCGTGCAAGGAATCGTTTTGCCTTAACCCGGCTCTCTGTCATGCTGTGATTGGATAAATTCAGCCTATAGCACAAATTTCTCTACTAGGTAGCTAGCCAAAAAGGGGTTTCCTTGCAACGGTCAGTTAGGAATATATGTAATTGGTAAAATAATACATTTCCGTTTACGGATAAAAGATGATTTTGAAACTAAGAAATTGATTTTTACTTCATATATAGTTAAATGTAGCCTCTTAGGAAATTTATGCAAAATAATCACAAAAAAACATAGGATATCTGGAGAATCAAGCTAAAACTATAGTGAGCGCATATATGCTGCCATCGCCCAACCAAAATGTCAAAATACGTAGTACATAAATATTGCTTAAGCCGGACACTGAAATCTCTAAACCATACGTTCAAGGAAAAGGGGTAGAGAAAAAACATATAAAGAAATTTAAAAAAAAGAGAAAAAGAAGAAATAAATCCACTATAAAAAGTCAGTAACTAACCCTACCATCTTATGGAAAACAAAAGTAAAAACTCACAAATTTGATATTCCCTATCTCTTGAACCGTCAATTCTTATTCAACGCCCCAAATCGTGTGCCTACAACTCTCCTCCAATGACTACGTAACGTCCAGACCCTGTCCAGACCCTCCTCCTGTCTATATCTAACCATTCTCAAAAATCCCTACATGTGTCCCCTGAGGTTGCCTCTCCAAAGTTCCTTAGTCTTCTCCGAGCGCTGTTCGACCTCCTCATGCTTCTTCCGCGCTGCTTCTCAGGGTTCACAACAACACCGCCATCGCAAGAATTCCGTGACTTGGTTGTCTTAAGAGCGAATAAATTCATGCTTTGTCCTTTTGGGTCCGTACGATACGGGTCTATGAGTACACGTCCAGCATGTACTAATTTTCCAGGAAAGGAGGTGGCGGGGGTGCTCATGCGTTTTGGGTGGAGTGGGTGAGGGCTGTAGGCATTGGCGTGGGTGGGTGTGATCGACTAATTATTGACCTTCTTGTGACCTATATCTTGGAATCTGTAATCAAATCGTTAATTACGTCATTCAGTAGGGCACCGGAAAGGTTGATTGATCAGACTCTACCCGAAAGGGGCGTTCCTACCGCTCCTGCTACACGAGACAAAGACCAACTAACCAGATTGAACTAAGCAGATTAAGGGTAATTATGGTGCTGGTTGAGATTTTTCTGATATTTCGATTGCAGTGTTACGGCTGTACGTAATGTAGAGGTATTCCTCGTTGGCGGAGTGCGTGGATTCGTCGTTGTTCTGTTTTACGGTTTGTAAGACCCAGAATACACTGAAGCAAAACATCCCCCATAAAAGAGAAATCGCTCCCCGCTTGTTGTTTACTGGTCTTGGTCGCCCCTTTTCTGATATATTTGTAGGGGTTGTTAAGTCCTCTGTGTCAGGTTTCTCTGAAAAGTCCCACGAGACTGGTGCCGTTTCTTCGACAGAGGGTTGATTCGACGTAAGATCAAATGGACCAGATACTAGCCGATTCGAGCACGGAAACGTTGAAAGCAAGGAGATACGCGGAGTTGAAAAGTCTTCAGCTTGGTGAGGTTGCAGAGATGTGGGAGCATCGTAGCTCAAGCCTAGAGACGAGGAAGAATAATCCGGCGTATTCAGAATATCTTTAAACATTGCTATAACATCTCCTAACAGCGGCCTTTGACTGGCGTCGGGTTCTAACATCTTCTCTACCAGTCCAAGGATTCGAGGGACAACCGTTTTCAATGGACCAGTTGCAAGTGATCGAAGCTCGTCAAAATGCTGTAAGATTTCCGGTTTAACTTTCGCCCCGTCGTGGAAGTAGTCGTTCTCGATACCTAGAGCTACCATCGTGGTTCGGTCTCTGCCGAATTTTTCGACTCCTTCGGCGCCTTTAGCTGCAAATGTTACAATTTCGGCCAGCACACACCCAAATGACCAAATATCATATGCCCGGCCAACATCCTCGCGTACTGCTTCTGGTGGACTATATGCCCCCGTGCTCATCCTTAATGCTGTTTTCGACGATTGGTCGATTTTCTTCAGATTAGCGAGCCCAAAGTCTGCGATCAGGAATTTTCCGTTCTGGACTAAGATGTTCTTGGGTTTGAGGTCATGGTGATATCCTAGAAACTTAAACTCCTTTCCATCTTCAACGATTTCAAAGTTATGGATGTGGCACAGCGCTTTAGCGAGGTCATAAACTCTTTGGAACAAAGGCGTTACGGGTCCATCGCAACCGGAGAGTTTATCGTCATCTAAGCGAAGGTAGTCGTGAAGTGTCATGTCCGCGAGAGGGAAGATCATGTTGAAGTGGTCATCATGTGAATAGGTAGCTAGGAGTGGCACGATATTGGGGTGCTCCAGTTTAAGCAACTGCCGCATCACGCTCTTCTCTCTCTCGAACGTTTTCCTGCAGTCGGGGGTGATTTTGAATTCCTTTCGAGCAAACCATTCGGCCTTGAGTTGACCGTCAGTCATAAACGAGGTATATGTGGGAGAGGGTTTCGACGTAAGGACTTGCGCTCTGGACGTACCTCAAACTTCCCGTTCGGTGACACTTGCAAACGCTGATGGTTCGCGTGAATCTGCATCTTGTAGACCACCCCGTATGCTCCCTGACCGATTATTTCTTCTTTTTTAAAGGGGAGAATGTACTTTGAGTTCATCGAGTCATGGCTTGCTCCTTTTCGAAAAACGGGAGCCAAAAACATATGTTGTTTGTAAATAAATTCTTCAATCCATTTCTCGCCCTGTGCTTTCAAGCCCGCGTCTGAATTCAAGTCCTGCAGGTTGAATGGAAGTTTATTGTCGTATAGCCTTCTATTAAGAAAGCGCTTGATCAGCACTCCGTCACTTTCCATCAGCACCAGCGTTGCAAACACTTTTGAAGCCTTTGAATGGACTTCATCGACCGTTTGTGGGAGATCCTCGGGACTGATGACATGGGCCTCGCTCAGGAGGCTGTGGATCACCTCTCTAGTCAAAACAGATGCTAAATAGCCGTCTGGCAAGAAGCATCTGTGGTAATGAGCCGAAAATTCTCGAAGTTTGTTGAGAGATTTGCGAACTGAATCCATTGTGGATGGGACCGGAGTGCTGCAAAAACCGAAATGGGATGGGGTGGAGATGTGGAGCACGGAGGAGCATGGAACGAGGCAGTGTGGGGATAGCTACACGTATATAGACAAGAACAAGACGACATGGGTGCGCTCTAGGCCGTGCTACACAGCCACCTTTCTGCCACTAATCTCCGCCTGGTCGATGGCTGATGCTGTGATGCAAGTGAAAGAGTTTTCATCGCCCTCACCCCTTTCGGATGCCGATGATGCAGGCCCGACTGTTCAGAAACCAATTCGGGAGAGAAGAATGGATATATAGTTGGAACATGCAAGTGAGCGATCTGATTCGCTAGATTGGAGATGAGCTAGATTGGAGATGTGCTAGGTGCCCCAGACTGGAAGGCTCTCGCTACCGCCACAGCTCCTCCACGCCAAGGTCAGATGCGGGCACCCTTCCGTTTACCCATTCCTTCATTTCAAGCACGCGGACGTCACTTCGTAGATCATTTCACCACATCTAGCTATAGGTACCACTTCATCAAGCCGTCTTAATAGGTAACTCGATTTAAGGAGACTCTGGCCATCACGGTAAGAAGCGGGATGAACAATGGGTTCACCCACATCATTGATCGAGCCCTGCCAGTAGGTCCTTCACTGGTTCATTGCTGTTCTCGAGAGGTCGAGTCGGGCTTAAGCTGTGATAGGAGGGCTCTCCTTCCCACCCCAGCTATACGTATGTATCTGTTTCCGGTATAAATCCCATGTGTGACAGAAAGCTACGACGTGAAAAGGATTCAGACCATTTCAAGCTTTGGTAGGTACCATGTGGGCAGAAGGGTATGCGCTCGCAATTCCATACTCTAGATACAGGACGACGACTTTGGGCATAGCCTTTCGATAGCGATCATCTCCCAGCGGCTATACGTTCGCTGATTCACTCCTTGCGTAGAACCCTTGTGTTGGACCATGGCGGCTACAGGCAGAGACAGCAAACACTTACGCGTTCTTGACTTCCTAGAGCCCGTCTGTGTGCCCCACCCCACATCGAGGACCTGCCTGCTTGCCTGCTTGCCTGCCACTCGGGCTCAAGGGCCCTCGACCGCGTGTAAGAGAAGTCTTGACACCCGGCACAGTCACTGTCACCCAGTGCAGTCGCTCACGGGGGACGGCGAATCCTGTCTGATGGCAAACAGGGGTCCGGTCGGAAATTACCATTGCTGGTTTAGTGCTTGGCCCTTACAACCCTTGTTCGCCGTTGCCTCGTGGCCGTCTCGCTAGTTAGATGGGGTGCTAGGACTTTTCTCGCACGGGGGCTACACGATTCTAACTAATTCTACCGATGGAGCGACGGCGAAAACATTGCACGCGCGTGATATTTCGTGAGTAACAAAAATAACCAGACGAGAAAACCTTTTCAATGCAAGCGTACTATCCACAAACACCTTTAGAACACCATCCAACACCGAGCACAACCAGAGACACACGGAACCCTCTGCCTAAACCGCACACACAGCGCACCACCATATTATTCCTACTCCCCAAGCCTAAGGGTTTGAACAAATTAAATTAAACAAGTAATAATTAGATGCATTTAGCGATGGGAACCCTTTAGGTCAGCGTGTATGGTCCTGCCGGACATTGTTTGGTTTAAGCGAGGCGCATTTGGGGCAGCTGGGGCAGCTGGAGCTTGGGGAGAAGCTTGGGGAGACGATGTGCTCGAAGTGTTACTAAATCTAGGGATTTTGATCAATAGCAGGGCTGTTTATGTGATAGGCGGAGGGGTTCCGTGTGTCTCTGGTTGCGCTCGGTGTTGGATGGTATTCTAATGGTGTTTGGCCAGCACGCTGGCATTGGAAAGGTTTTCTCAATTTCGAACGGTATTCTGCTAGGATCGGGCTATCAAGTTCACACTAAGCGCTGGTACATCACCATCCGCCTCAATTCCCACCCAAGAAAGAAAGAAGAGGGGAGGGATGGAACCTAAACATGAACGGCGTGGGATCTCACCTCGCCCATCATCCATTGGTGCGAGAGCGAACACGTAGCAACGCTTGGAAAGATCGAGAAGCCGTTCCAAAAGTGCAACTTTTTCTTCAAGTGTTTGGTGATGGCTTAATATTGTTCATGGACATGAACAATAAGTGCAGTCGCTCCTGGTCACTCGACGAAATTAGTTGACAAACAAGGCGAAAGCTAGATGCTTCAGTTTCTTAGTACCGTGCTGCCCAGAACCACGAGAATTCGGTGTTGCAAGAACCAGCACCCTGATGGGCTAAATCTGTTTAAGGCGTTGAATTTGTGTGGGGGCTCTCGCAACACCAGATTCTCGATACCCTGGGCAACACGGTAATCCAAACTCCTGTCCGTCGACTAGCCAGTTTCGTCGAGCGACCGAGAGCGACCGTAATCTTTGGCCTAGTGCCCAGGATGCAAGAAAAGGGCTGTGAAGCGTGAGTGGCAACGTTCTGTTTGGGAATATCTGTAATTCTCACGACGTTTTTAAAACGGGCTAGGTCCGCATATCATACAAACTACCCTGAACGTACTCGGGTCAGGGGTGAAGTATTGGGACTTACTAGGGTGTCACGGATCTGAGCGGTCACAGTATCACTCTGTTGTTTTCACCGTGCCCTACTGCATTTCGTAATATTTCGCTACGTCACGGCGTTGTTCTCCCTTTCCAGGGTGTCCCAATACTTCGCCCCTGACCCGAGTACCTATTTTATACTCTATGGGATATGGAGGTAGCCCGTTTTAATAACGCCATGAGAACACGAGTACTCAGAAAAACAAGGGATATCCTTGAGCAGGAACGATTGGCCAGAAGAACTTGAAGCCAAGAATCGTAGGTTTCCCACCCGCCGCAGGGATACCCAAATTTCTTCCGTGACCCAATTGCCCACGTTGCCGACACTCGAGTCTGTCTTGGCACCGGTTATTCTGCCACTAACTGATCACTTGACAGACTCGGGCCCATTAGATGTAGGGATACATCCGTTTTGGGGATTCCACGTTTCAGCCGTTGGATCCCCGCGCTCTGGTTCAGGGACGGATGCGCGTCATCATGTTTTTCGCTTAGAACCGCTCTGGCCCGTCCGCCAATATAGACTTTGCGCTTTTGAGCTAACCCTGGTTTTTTTAACCAACCTGAAGCTGCTCTGCACCAATTAAATTGCTATTGATAGAGCCCTTCACCAATGGTCCATGGGTGCTCACCCACCATCAAAGAGCCCCAGGCCATAAGTTATTTCCGGAGATGAGACCAGCCGACCAAGAACGGTCCGATCAGTCAACTGAGGCAATAACCTATACAAAGAACGCTAAGAAACCCCGGTTGGATCTGTGCTGAATTCGCGAAATCTGGCACCAGGTCTTGCCAGATGTTCTAGGGCCTAGGGCTTAGGGGTCTCTACTGGGTGGAGCTAAGGTTTAGGAATGAAAGGGTGACGTAATAAGGGACTTGTATAAAGAGAGGAGGGGGAGAGGGATTTCTAGAGATTGGAGCATCCTTAGCAATAAAACTTTCTCAATTCAATAAGATACAGAATTTCTTGTTAATAAAAAGGAGAATTTCGCTATATGTGCTCGCGAAGTACGACCCAGCTCTACCCCGTGGCTTACGCAGGGAACAAGCTTCTAGACTCTGTAGCTTAGATTCTTTTTCGCCAAGCTCGATACTACATCAAGTTTAGCTTAGGGCGAAACTGGGCTGTATTTTACGAGTGCATACGGTAGTGAAATCGCCTCTGTAACCATCTGAAAGAACCGGTCTCTCCTGGTGGAAATAGACGGTATGTATGACAGTTGCGTCCAGCAAGTCCCTGTGGTTTTTGAAGTACCGCAATGTAATGAAGTGATACTAAATCTTCTTAATAAAAAACTAGACTTCATGATCAGCAGTGCAATACATCCTCGTCAAAGGGGTTCCTATCGCCAAATTATTTATTTACTATTTACTACTTTATACTACCTATCTTGTCCTAAGACCCGAGACCTAAGAATGTAGAAGCACACAGCAGTAAACTGTGGGGGGGGCGGGTTTAGGCAGAGGTTTCCGTGTTTCTAGTTGTGGCTTGCACCTGGTGCTGTAAAGCGTTTCTCCTTTGGAAATGATAATCTTGAGGGAAACATAATCCTAGATGAGGATCATGCGCTAGCCCCAAAGCGACGTAATGACACCGAGACGTTTGGTTTAGGTTTAAACATTTTAGCCTATTAAGGCGAGTCCCACCTTTCCCAAAAATAGATTAGCGGGATCTCCGAGTCCCAAACTGCATTATGTTCCAATCGCCAAAAGGAAATACCTCCAGCCTTAATGGTAGAACCCAGGGTTTGGGTTGAACATACCTATTTATTTACTGGCCAGCGCTGAGCCTCAAGCAGTCGCACCAATTATGCTACTCGTTCTATCGTGTTGTCCCAGTCCAGGCCAATTCGTTATGACCAAGTTTTTACGGTATACCTTCTCTAATCTGGCGATCGCTGGCTACTCGAGCAACAAAACCTAACCCAGCCAAAGTCAGAGCCGCTTTGTCTACTCGAGAGAAATTCAAGCTTGGTATCTTGGCATCCGAATACTTAAATTTCGAGTAACGTAGCGAGCCAGTAGGATGGGCCTGGTACTGCAGGGGTGCCCATATGGTACATGTGATTATCTAGATAGCGTACAGTGACCTATCACCAGATGGTGGTAAAAGGTTGGCTACTGCCGGCATCCGCGAACTTCCAGCTGTGGCTGGCTCTTGGATAGAAGCTGAATAAATTGAGATACTGCTTAGTCTACAAATGAGCTGAAAGTGAGCTGGAGCTGAAAGTTGGAGTGGGGTTTCTCCTCCACTTTTATTCAATTATACTAGTAGACTCAATCTAAATACATGTAGACACGGGAAGCTCTCTCTTGTATCTTCTTCGTGAGCTCCGACCCTATCTTTACGCTTGCCAGTTAGATATTATTTTTCTTCACCCTTTCCCAGAAATAGCCACTGCGCGGACAAGTCAAGATGGCGACAGAAGCTGAAACCATCACAAGATGTGAGTTACCCCCTCTTCTAGGGTAGATAACAACTAATCTCATCGTAAAAGATGGTGTAATCATGGATGCTAGATCGAGTGGAACTCGTGTCTATGTCTACCAGTGGGAAGTTAGGAGTGACGACAACCCCAATTCCCCGGCGCTCCCGGAGAAAATTGTTCCGCCCAAGGCTGGAGGGACGATGAAGAAAGTGGTAAAAAGATGAAGGTGGGATCCGGAGAGAGTTTGTACCCATCTCAGCACAGTCCAATGTAGTGGAACAAGAGAATTTTCAAGTTCTAACGGGATTCCAACTTCAAGTAAAAGGCATCTATGAGCTTGCCCCCAAGGTTCCCACCAGACCTTACGTCGATATTAACGGCGATAACGACCTTGGGATCGACGAGGAAACAGCAGGTACGATCGTTGGCGTAATTGACAAGCTCAGCACCGGAAAGAAGGACGGCCCGACCGTCAAAAGAATCTCCAAAGAAGTTGCAGATGGTGTCCGTGAATACCTCGCGCCTCTATTTAACTACGCGGACAAATTCCTGGGAAGAATAGAACGCAGCTCGGACCCATTTTTCCTCCTGGCCACGGCGGGTATGCGGCGTCTCAAGCAGACCAACTATGAGGGGCACATGATCCCTCGGAAAGCGATAACCGATCACATCAGTGGAAAAGGGTTCAAGGATCCCGTGTACAACACGATTTCCGGAGATTACGAAGGGCTCTACGGATGGATTACAGTAAACCAGATAGAACATCGCTTCTAGACAGAACAAGTCTTGCACGGCTTCATGGAAATGGACGGAGAGTGCTCAGATTGCCTTTTGCCTCAGCAGTAACAACTGTACTAATTATCACGGGATATTGACGCGAGTGAAAGTGGGGAAAAAGGTCTATGATGTTTTTTCGAAGACGTAGCTCGGACTTAGGGCAAACACTGCATATAGAAGCTATGAGAAGACACTGCGTGGTAAGGAGGAAAACCTAGTGCGTGATCCATGTCTACCGAAGGGCTACTCTTATAAGCTCAACAACAGCCGGAAGATTATAGTTGGCACTGGTGGATTCGACGAGTGTTTGGCCAAGACGCACTTGCTACCAGGCTGCAAAGACAGTTGCACGATAAACGAGAGCTGTGCCTCCAAGGGAAAGGCTGGATGCCTCCTTCAGGATGCCCCGGATCTCGGGCTTGGTGGCGCAGAACAATGTCAATTCTTTGGCATTTCTGGTTCTGGCACGCAACGCATGGTATTTTCGGGTCTGATGACCCACTTGGGGAGAGTGCTTGCAAGAGGTCACTGAACTGTATGCGAAGAGTTGGACTGATATTAAAACTGACAGACCGAGAGAGGTGGTGAACAAATATCAGCGTTTGCTCAAAGCCTTTTTCAGAGCTGGATTGATTATAAACATCTTCCGCCGCGGTTTCGGGGTGCCTGTCTCCTCTAAGGAACTCGAATCTTCGTTAAACGCTGAGGCGGCTATCCTACTTTCGATTCCTTTTGTTGGAATGGTGTTTAGTATAGCTGCGGAATTGTCGGGCAGACTGTGCCCGAGTTGATCGCTAGTATGAAAGGTCGCAACAAAGCATTCGACACTCTCGAAAAAGTTACTTAGACCCTCGGTAGATTCGTCCTTTGCGCCGTCAACAGCGAACCTCAATTCCTGACTCGCGATGGTTGGATGAAGCCTGTTGAGCAACCCGAGTCTGCGGCAGGTTAATAATTGACAAAGGGAGGAGAGCAACTTTATGGAAGGAGTGAGGTCGGTGGCCCTCGTGGGGCCGATTTTGAACAGTTTTCAAAGGGGTTTCGCGAGATAGCATCGATCTATGTCTTGACTTGGGATGCTCTTGGGAATCTTTTAATTCGAGTATGTGATACAGGCGGTGTGTAGGTCTTGACGGGGATCATTGGTTTATGAGTAAATGTTTAATATCCTCTGCCCTATAAGATAGGGACCGGACTTGTAATAATACCGTATCGTAATGTACTGTATATATTCTATGTACTAGGGGTAGGGGTATGAAGATGGTATAGGTCTTACATTATTTCTATGATGACCTCACAGAACGGAAAACCTTGGAGTTCCATCTCTACACCCCTACCTCCAGTATTACAAGATAAAATACGGTGGATAAAATACATACCAGTACTGACATAGGTTAAGGTATGGCTAACTGCCAGTTTTTGGGGTTCTAGGCCTCAACGGGGAAAAAAGGGCCTAGTTAGGCAGCCCCGGCTTGGGAGTGGTCTGTGCGGGTATGTATCGTATTATTGATACAGTAAAATACTTGTAAAATACGGTACTTTATTATAAAATATGTATTTTTACCGATCCCTACTATAAGAGTTGTAAGGAAGACCACTCTCGTGTTCTATTACTCAAAACTAAGTGTTGCAGCAAGGACTAGACCACCCGATTTTTTTAGCCTAGTCTACTCAAAGTCAACCCAACAAGATCGCAGATTGATAGCCACATCTTGCCCGTCCAATACTGATCTGTGAAATCTTAAATTGCTATACCGCTTTTTTTTGTATTCTCTCTGTCTTGTTAGCCAGCAATATCAAAGTCCTACTATTCGCTGAGCAAGTATTCCAAGCGTTAAAAAATTGGTTGTGTCTGGATAGAGAGAGAAATGCATACTTTATCCTTGCTCACTCCAAATAGCCTTCTGCCCATCTAGATACTATTGTTGCATGAAGTGAATAATTACCGGCTTATTCCCTCGATACAAGATGGTTTGTTTTAATAGTAGACACGTAGATAATTCAAATCAATCGATTATCTACTTGCTTGGCAAAGGCTTTGCCTCCCCCCTCTATGTGCTACTTCTTCGTGCCTACAAGGTACCCGTACTTTCCCTATTCCTGTACTTCCGCCGAGCCCGTCGAGAGCCACCCTCTGACCTTCACACAAGACTGCGACTCCAAGCGCCAGAGTCAATACATATTAGAAAGCTATATCTAATGGTCATAAGAGCACCATTCGTTTTGGGCTGAATGTGCCTAGCGAGTCGATAAGTAAATAGCATGGCCCGTTGGATATACTAGTACTTTTAGGTTCCGCTCGGCCAAAACGTGCACAGTCATGCGCACAACCCTTTGCCCTAGGGTTCATAGTGTTATAGTACTGGGTAGTATAAATTATGTATGTCTTGGATCATGTACTATTGCAATTATCACTTTCTACCTGTCGCCTAATATGTGGCCTGTTGAATGTACGGTATATACATGCATCTATAGGCTTCGAATTCCTAGGGTTCGCGTTGTCTCGAACCAAACTCCAAACAGCTTACTGAAGTAAATTACATAAACAAGCTAAGCCTAATTAGGATTAGTTCGAGATAAGGGTTCAGTACTCAAAGAACCTCTATAACCTGGTTCTTACAGCTTTCTCGTATATATATAGGGATTTGATACCTATGCTTAGGTAGTTTTTCTCTCTTCTCTTCTCTCGCTTAGCGTAGGTATACGAGTACATTCATTATTCACAGCATAGCGATAGGGTGATTATCGAATAATACTTCGTGAATTAAGAGCAAGAACATTCGACAGATTCCATCTAGGAAGCCCCGATTCTATATACAGTGTAATCCTCGAGTCAAAATCTGACGATACTGGAAATTGCAACTGAAACGCAGGCGGTTGTGGTGAAGAGCTGAGAGCCCTGCCTTCGTTGTCGATACGCCATCAATGTGTAGAGTAATAGTTGCAACCTCCAGACATCGATGATCGTCAGTAGCTTTTGAAAAAAATAAAAGTTGCATTGGGGCTGCACAGCTGTATAGGCTTTACTGGCCATGACGTTGCCGATCGGAAAAATTTAGTGTTACCACCAATCGATGAAGCCACGATCTCTTATCGACAAAAGTGTTGTTTCAGGTTTGCATTGGGTATTTTTCTAGAAGCTCAGTCGTCCTACCGTATTATCTACCCAAGGTAAATTCGATCTACTGCAACAAGGTGGAATGCGTATTAGCAGACGTTGGAACAGTTGGAGCCATGGAATTTCGGGGTGCTAGGATAGAAAAGGTATGCACTTGCACTAATTCAGTTGTATTTTTCATTTTTTGTGATGGTTAATGCGCATTATGTGTATTTCTCCCTGTTGCTGGTCGAATTTACCTAGATAATATGGTACGACTGTATTATAAGGAAAAAAGAAAACATTTAGTACTCGCAACAGGCATAAAGAACCCGAAAATGATTTTTGCTGGCAATGGTTTTTGGTTCACTCCAATCCAGCACACACACAACTTGGTTGGTTGACTCCCATTTGCATTTTTGGGTTCTTTATGTCTGCTGCGAGTATAATAAGCGATTTTATTACATCAGCTATTACAAGGCTAGGCTCACGTGTGAACACGGCCGTACGCGTATTCAGATGATTGTCCCCCTTCGATCTCATCCTGTACTTGCTTTCCGTGTCTGATTGAGACCTTCTCGAAATTGTATTCTATTGTTCGTGAGAGCACTCGACTGTGAACTGCTTTTGGCTTTAGAAATTCCCGTATTTTGTAGGTCCGTACCATATTATCTCGCCTATAGTGAACACGACTGACCGGGGGTAGCTCAGGCCAAATCAATATTCGATATAATTTTCAGGGTTAGGGTTTGGATCTATCAATTCAACAACAACAGGATGAAGATCAATGCCCCTGAATTCGCAAAAATTTATAGATGCTTTGTCTGTTGTAATATACAAACAGGAGAAAGGTTTGGTGAAGATTTGGTAAAGGACTTGAAGACTTGAAGTCAGTGCTTCAGCCAATATTGTTGAACAGCATTGCTTGAAGTTAAAAGCCAGCCTGGTAATGTTGATTTGGCCTATCAAAAACTGACCAGTTGCCAACAACCCTCGGTCGGTCGTGTTCACTATAGGCGAGATAATACGGTACTTATACTCTGTTGGCTGAATGCAGAAGCAGCCCGAATACCAACTCATAAGCATAATATATGCGAATCCGGCTGGAGTTACAGTTTGCGAACCAACCCGCAGCTGGATTATGCATCGTTGAAGATACCCCGCTTTTGAGAGGGGAATCTGTTTCAGTAGCCGATATTCTAATATTATGCAGCAGGTTAAGGTAACCATGCGAACTGCTTAACGCGCAGTAATCGGTGGGGTTTCACTACAGCCTCTCATCATGATGCGCAGGGAAGTGTTTCATGATGTTTTTAAGAGTTCAAAAACCCAAGAGTAGCCCAAGTTAGTGTTGTCTTGACCAAGAGTTTAAGCTAGATCACAACAAGCTTAAGAGGCACCAACCCCCAAATTTTCAACCTCTACATATCCAAACAGCCACACGATGCTTACCCAGGTGATCGAAAATACGTACATCGATGTAGTTGAGCTTGACAAGCTTTTAGACGATTTATTCGGCAGAGGCAACTACTCAATCCTAGTAAGTCTAAAGCAGAATATTCCAGCAAGATGCCTATAATCGAAGAGCGCTTGCACCAAAATCGCAACGGAGCGTTGTTTTTTGGGCAGAGCTGTTTCTTTAAAAGGCTAACATATTTGCAGGACCAATGCGGGAGATTCAGGATCACAGCTCCCAGAGAAATTACCAAGGTATTTTGCTTCCATGCACCAATATATCTACTCCGGGTGAATTGCTAAGACCTCGAAGAACGAATTGAAGTCGATTTATCCAGAGGCTTCTCTTTAGAGATGTGATTATTTGATTTGTGCTCGTGCGGTGGTTATAAAGGCAATCATCTTTTTATTATGTATCTTTTATTGTTCCGATAATTTATGGCCTATCAAAGGTTTATTCTTGTTAAACAGCCTTATAAATCTACAAAATTACATCGAAAAACTTTGCCAAGATTGCCACATCATTTCCAACCTTCCTGCAGGAGTATCTTTAACTACATTAGGGCACATATAACGATTTGGTTGCATTTGACGCAGACCTAACCCTGTTCATAAAACCCAGCAACCTGAGGGTAAGTTTAGGCCCACCACAAATCGGATTGCTGGATCCTTCTTTGCCTTAATTGGCCTACTTCATCTTTTTTCTCTGGCCATTGCATTAGTACACGTTTGTAGAGTAGGTAGTCCATTTAGTTACTTCGATCTAAGAGAATTCTCGAGCCGAGGGGCTCGACATAATTGGCTTCTAACTAATCGGCAAGGCTTTGTGCATCACCATCACCTGCTTCGCGTGCATTTTGCTGTGCCCCGAGAGAAAGCCTCAGGACAAGGCGGTTTAACAGTAGACCAAGAAACTAAGGCGGTTTATTCTAGTTGATCTAGCGTAGAGATATCTTTTATGACGATACTCGTTGATTGGACACTATTCCTAAGTGTTATCGTCGACGTCAACGTGGCAACGTACAATATGTAGCAAGGCTGAAAATACTTATGTTAATACTTATACGAGCCCTGAAGCAATATTCATCTACACAACTACTAACACACTTGCCTACAAACTAGACAAAGAACCATGAGCTTTAAAGACGGTCACCTAGAATCGCTGAGATATCCGCCATATATCGATCTACTTCAGCAAAATAGAGAGGCCTATAGCCAACGGCTGATCGATGAATCGGAAACTCTTTTTTCAAATGATGGACCCCCAGTGTTGGAGGTCTTCGAAGCGAAAGACAGCAGTGGTAAGGCTTCAGGCTCATTTCTCAATTACACCAACTCCCTCTGATTATCACACTAGGAAATCGGCATCAAGAGACTATAAACAGTACGGACTCGCTCAGTTCATACATAAAAAAGGTATGGTTAATGATCGTTCCATCTGGTAGGCTGAACAATCAAATTAAATATACGTTAGAGTGGAGAAAAGCAGACATCGCGAATTTTGTAGGTTCACGTGCTGGTCTTGGCCTCATTTGGTGAAAGTATATGAAGTTAACGAATTCCTATCTCAAGCTATATTGCTCGGAAAAATTCCATGAGCCCCCTTCAAATCAATAAAGAGATGGCCCTAGGACTCCTCAACCATTTTGAGATATTCCAGGGGTTCTTGGATCTCTTTTTTGAATTCGGGGAGAAAGATCGACGTTCGTATAGTTGCATGACCACCTTCCGGGATTCAGGCTATATCAGTCCCAACTATTGGGGTACGTGCTAAATTTAACTATTTCCTCTTGGCAACTTGTCTGAGCAAAATTACTTCCTCACATTATCTACTTCAAAGTTACTACGGCACAAATGTCTCAAGAGCGCCGCTATACCGTTTGTTCTGAGACACCTACAGTCTTTCCTCTTTTTTTCTCCCAAATTCATAGGCATAGATAATCATATTTATAACTAGATCTCTAGAGCTAATAGGAGCCGTATAGAACTTTGCTACGGACTAAACTTCGTCGAACGACACGGTAGGGCACGGCAATCGGATCCTTGGTCCGTTCGACGAACCGGCATCTACCAAAAGCACAATTTCCAGACTCAGGAAAATACATGGTGTCTATTGCACCCTTCTGCCGAGATAAAAAGGAGGTTGAAATCAACTTATGATCTATTTCAATCAGGGCCTGAATGGGAACCTTTGCAGAAGGTAGCGCATTTGCACATTCTTTTCGCATCGCATGCGACAGAAAACTGGAACTTGTATATTGCGTTTCTGGAGGAAACATTTGTTAAAATGGCATGGTGCTCCTGTGGACTTTATTCCGTATGCATTATAGCTAACCTGTAACCAGAGAGATAAAGCTCTCATGTGCCAGGTCGGACCGCAGGGTTGCGAAAATTCCGACTTCAAGGTCACGTTCGTCGACAGCCAGAATGCCCACAGCTTTGAAGAAAAGGTTTCCATTGTACTCGCTACACTGCAGTCTAACTACGAGGCTCTATCCTCCCTGCGAAAGAAGCTGGAGCCGTACTGGAGCATCGATATAAGCAATTCCACATCGGACCCGAAAATCCGAGCGAGAAATGACAGTTCCTTGGATCCACTATCCTTCCACTTGGCCCAACATAGATTGAATATAGAAAGCTTAACCTCGCTGCTGGGACGTATTCAAGGAATATCTGGGCTAGTAAGTCATCCGACACTTGTACACTGTAATTGGTGTGGATCTATTGACAACGGGTTGGTACTATCATAGTTCCATAGGATCCACGAGTTTGGAAACAATAAGCTCCTAGAGAAGTTACTCCAAGACCATCGCGATGAGATGAAGAAACTGTACACTTTGCAGCATTCGGAAGCCGCAAAACTAAGCACCGAGACAGAAAAGCGAAACCTCGAGGCTAAAACTATGACCAACTTGGCGAAAAAAAGCCTTAAAGAGGCCGCAACCATGCGGAAGTTAACTTTCATTGGTAGTATCTTCTTCCTGCCAACCACCACTACCGCGGTAAGCCCCACCGTTATTATTAATTGAAATGGGGGCAGGAACTTTTCTAATCCGTTTTCTTCTCCGCTCAGACCCTGTTTTCCATGGGTTATTTACACATGAGTTCCTGGCACAAAATTAAGTTTGACGAGGAGATGGTGGGATATATTTTTGCGACTCTGATCCTTACTATGATCACTTCGATTATTTTGTTTTTGTGTTGTCGTGGGTTTCAGCAGAGACAAGGGGGGAAGCTAGAAGATCCGGAGAGTGCAAGTTCTTCGCAAGAGTCTTTGGTTAAGGGTTAAGACTTCCGGGTACTATCCCTTTTTTCATAATTTAAGGGCTACCATTTTGGACCTTCAATTTCATGTTTCTTTCTTTTTCTCTTTTTGTCACTAGGCTAGCTTATTTTACATTCCAGATTGTTTTTTTAACCCCAAGTAAGTAGTTGTCATATTAAATCATCCAATCAGGCCAGTCGCCTAAAAATACCACCCCCTTCTATAGATTTAATCCTTGGGAAATTGATACTTATACTTCCTAATTTGTATAGTCTATGTAGCTTAGAAGAAACCGGTACTTAGAGGGTGATCAGGAAGAAGCAAATTATTTACCCTGAAACCCAAACGTAGCTAGCATGTAGAAACAGCGAGCACACACACGGCATAGCGATCGCATTGTGGTTGGTAGGCAACTCAACCCTAAGCAAATACTTTTTAGTGACGAGAAACCCTTTTCAGTGCCCGCAAACTTGGCGCATACCTCTACAATGCCCTGTCTCATAAAATATGCCAGCAAAAAGACCGCGAACTGCGAAACCTTTGCCCAAGACACACGCACTCACCCCCCAATACCAAGTAGGCGAGGTCACAAGGAGCTATTAGGCTACCACTACATACTACAGAGCCTCAGCCAGACGCTCAATTAGTCTCCCCCAGCAGCCTCTCATGGTCACTACTGGGCCGGGCCCAGATATTTTTAAAATACTTTCCGGTTCTTTTTTATTTGTTCTTGCTATTGAGCAATATTTATTGTAAATTCTCTGCATAATAGTTCCTGCAATGTGGTCCATTACGTTGTTTGGTTGTGACTATAAATACTTTGGTAGATATAAGAATTCGTTGGGTTCTTGAGGTTACTCCTGGTCATTAACATACAGAACCTAGCCCTTCGGTCACCACAAAGAGTGATATTTTTGCAGAGAGTATGATAAATGTTTGGAAGAGACATAGGCAAGTCCCTCGCATATTCTAGTTAATTAGTCATGATGTGGAGAAGGGGTATATTGATGTCTAATAGTAGTTTTAGCGAAGGAAAAAGCGAGTGCTTGCTCATGAACCTCGCTCACTTCTGCAACTTATTGTAGGAACTATTATTTAGAGAATTTATAATAGTTATCGGCCTAATAACAAGAATAAATAAAAAAACCGCAAAACATTCTAAAGAATACCTAGACCCGGCCCAGCAGTGGTCATGGTGGGCATTGGGGGAGGCCATTGGGGAGCTGTTTTTGCGCGCATTGGCCAATTGAGACCCTGTAGAGTGCGCTGTAGCAGCTTAGCAGCTCCTTGTGACCTCACCTACTTAGTATTAAGGGGTGGGTGCGTGTGTCTTGGGCAAAGGTTTTGCAGTTCATAGTCTTTTTGCTAGCATATTTTATAAGATAGGGCGTTGCAGAGGTATGCGCTAAGTTTACGAGTATTGTAAAGGGTTTCTCTTTAGTCGACACTCACGTAAGGAGACTGTGGTTATCAAGAGGTGGTCCGTGCAGAGGCGATCCCTTGATTGGGGTTAGGGTTAAATACTCGAGTGGCCACAATCCACACGCCAACGCCTACTCTTCTTAGAAACCAGTATTACTCTACGAGATTACATGCAGCTAAAAGCGTTCTCATCTACGTAGTTCATCCTTCGTACCATAGCAAAAAAAGGCTATCAAGTGATCTAGACAGTTACTCATAATCACTAATCCTTTTATTCAAATAATAGCCTATTACCGTTTGGTATAAAAGTCCTTACCAAAAAACACCAAATACCGCATACACAGAAACAGACAAAGACAAAGACAAAGTGAGAAGAAGGCTTCCAACCGAACCAATAAGTGTAACATCACATGTATCCACCAACTTAAGTATAAATCGTTTCCGTCAAAGCGTTCACTACACCAAGTCAGCACTGCACCCATCACATCTCCAAAAGGAGGGAAAGAGGAAAAAACTCACATTCCAGCCCTTCCTTTGCGATATCTTCCTCCCTCAAAAACTCTAACGGCATCTCCACCAGGTTACCTCTGATACGACTCAGCAATTCCTTCAGCTCCCTCACACCCTGCTGGCCCTCAGAAAACTCCGCCTTCACAACATGGCCCCATGGAATCAACGGCTTCGGTTTCTCGCCCTCCAGTTTCGCCTTCTCCGTCGCTAGCCCCTTCAGCACTGCTTCCTCAGCAGTCTCCTTCTTAGCAGGAATGCCTGGCGCGGGCGTCTTTTCCTTGTTGATCTTATCAACACGGGCTTTCTCCGCTTTGCTCGGCGCAAACCATATACTCCACCATTCTTCGTATTGTTTCCAGTTCTGCACACAGTCGTTAGGAACGGTGTGGAATGCTTTTCCAAAGGCGTCCGTGTTGGTCTTAGCAGTGACGTTCCAGAATTCCCAGAATTGGTCGCCGAGCGGGTCCGCGACCAGTCTATCTTCTGCCGAGTCAAAGTCGTAGATGTTAGGCACGGGCACTGGCTCCATGTTTTCGTCCAAGTTCTGAAGGTTTTGCGCAGGGATGAGACCGAGATGTTTCCTGAATATCTGTCGTCTAAGAGTAGCTGCAAAATGAGATGCCTGGTAGTGAGCTCCGTTCATAACTGAAGGGAGCGGTGTGGGATCGTCAATAACAATTGCAATCTCAGAATCGTGGTCTCCCAACTGAGAACGGTCGTTAAGATTTGCAGAACCGCAGATAACAATGCTATCATCAGCGATGAGGAGTTTAGAGTGGATATACAGTTCTTCAGAGACGAAGCTATCCATTTCCTTTGCTGGGTCACCGGTCCATGGGACTTGGCGGATGTCGCCACCATTGAGCATAGCGCATCTAGCAACGCTGTCCAACTCGGTGCTGCCGCCTGGGGCTGCTCTCTGATAACGAGCATACTCATCTCCTTGAGGCTGAGGGTACCCAAAAGCCGCTGGAGTATATCCACCGCCGACTTGCTGATCCAGCGCTGCGGCAGCGGTATTGTAGTTGACGCCTGCTGCTTGCTGAGTTTGGCTCATAGCCCCAGATGTGTTAATTCTATCGTAGTTTCTTAGGTTATAGAAGCGGATATATTGCTTTGGATCTACTCCAGCCTTCGCAATCTGCTCCATGATAGAGAATCCCCTATCGTTGTTAATAGAGCGATACTGAAATTCCATAATCGCCCTCGTCCCCAAGCTCGACTCGGCCTGTAAATCACCTGCAAATGCAGGAATGGCTGGCATAACAACAATGATCCTAAACTTCTGCCTCTCCCGCGCAGCACGGAGAATCCGATCGACAATCGCACGACCAATCTTGTTCATGATCGGATTCTGCTTATCGTCTGTAGCAGTAATAAAGAACTGATTCTCGATGTAAACAAAGTGCTTCGCAGCAGTGATAATTTCGATATATGCATGTGCGATTGAGTGCTCTGTCGCAGGGAGATTATGGGACCACTTTGAGGCGGAACGGACAATTTGGCACTGAACCCCTGCCAAGTCATCGAAGCGTCCGCTATTGTCGTGCCCATACGCTCGCTCTTCTTGTTCCTGTTCGTAGCGGCCTGTACCCTCAAGGAACGCGCGGCCTACACCGTGAATTTTCTGTTTAATTTGCTGTCTATGGTAGCCGTGTCCTTGGATGAGCCGTTCATCGAGAGGCTGATAACGATCCACCTTGCGTACCGCGTACTTCGAATTGTAGATGAAATTCCAACGGTCGAAGAAGTGACGTTGGAGGTCTTTAACGCAAGGCCCGATGAGTGAGAGGGCAATGTCGGACCAACCCATGCGGGAGTTCTCGGTGCGGAGAACTTTATTTTGTTCCCAGTTACTGACGTTGTTGAAATCCATTAACCTGTTACGCCACCCAATTAACAACTATCCGCTCTAAACGTATCCCTGAAAGGCAATCACCTGGCGTTGTTAAAATCCTGCCCCGGAAACACGATCCCGTTAAGATCAGTTGGGTGAGCGTCAGCAATAGGATGATGGTTCATATCCCAACGACCAAAGCAAAGATCCAATCCTCCCATAAAAGCGATTTCGCCATCGACCAAGCAAAGTTTTTCATGATGAGCCCAGTAAAGGACAATTCCATCTTTCATACCATACAAACCCTTCAAACCATCTCCGAGTGTGTATGTCCCCGTCGTAAACTTGCTAAAGATATCACTCTGAATTGTTGCTCGGTCCGGTGTATGATCGGGATGCCTGAAGACGGTAATATTCGTATGCAATGACTCGAGATAGATCTTTGTGTGGTGAGAATCGACTGTGAGAATCCCAGAGGAGTCAGAGGGGTACAGGCATTTGGCTTCGAGTTTTTCGAGGCCGTGGAAAGCAAGGGGGAGCGCAACACTACAAGCAACAGAAGATAGGAAGGAAAGAGGCTTGGGAGAAGATGGAGTGGATTGTGAAATGAGTGAGGAAATGAGTGGGGAGAGAACGGGTTTGAGAAACTCACGCGTTAGTGCCTTCTCTACTTCTTTGTACACAATAATGTTGACGCGAACACCTCGCTCGGCCGCCGCCTTGAGCATACGGTCAAGGCGATAGTTTTGGTGGAGTGCTGGCGGCCTTCGTAAATAGAGCTCGGGGCTCAACCACCCTGCCATGGAACGTTAGTTCACCGCAATGCCATGCCAGTAAGGACAGCTGCAACATACAGTCCATGATCCAGATACTCTTTTCTGCTCTCTCCAGAGCTGTGCTGACGGCATACATGTAATCCTTCCCATCAACATACCACTTGACACCATTTCCTCCTCTCACAGGTGCGAATGAATCAAACCTATTCCCCGTCCTTTGAGCTGGAGCACCACTATCTCCAGACGCTCCAATGTCACCTGCAGGTGTGTGAGTACTCGTCGCCGGAAAGAGTGTTCTAGCATACGAATGCAATGCTGAGTTCAATCCTGTGGTGAAAGTACTCAGTGCGGATACAGAAAATCCACCCGCGGTCGGTTTTCCAGGGCTCGCTGGGTTAAGGCTTGATGTCGATATCGTCGCCGTCGGTTGTAAAGGTACTGTCCCGGCACCGTAGGGAGCTGAACCATACTTATTCGGACCCTGTGGTTCGTATTGCTGTTGAGCAGAATGATGCTGTGGTTTGTACGCGTGGACACCTTCGCTCGCGCCATACCCAGCAGGTCCGCTGTAGGTGGCGCCACCACCCGGCGGGATGTAGGGTGGGTTTGGAGGCGGAGAGTGATATCCCGGCGTACCGGCGGGGGGACCAGGCGAAGGTTGGTATCCTTGGCCATATTGTCCTTGCTCGTGTCCATACGGTGCCGGCTGAGGTGGTGGGGGTGGAAACAAACCACCGTAGGCAGCAGGTTGTTCTTGAGGACGGTAGTCGGACTGGTGGTAGCCATATGCCTGCGGAGGAGGCGGCCCAGGCGGAGGCGGATATCCCTGATTATAAGCACCTCCATAGCCAACTGGTGGCTGGTGCGGTGGTGACTGGTAGGATCCGCTATACGCACCACCATCACCATAAGCAGGTTGCTGATAGGCAGGAGGTTGATACTGTACTGGGGGCGGCGAGGTCGGTTGGTACGCATACACTCCATGACCACTCCCATATGCGTCCTGACCATACACACCACCCTGAGGGGGTTGAGAGGGTTGGTACGTTTGCGGTTGAGTTCCATATCCCGGATGGCCATAAGTCTGGACATTCGGGCGCTCGCCCCAGCCTTGACTTTCTTGGTACCGCCCATAATGCTCCACGGGGAAGCTACGGTCGCGCTCGCTACTTTGGGGTCTGCTTCTGGGCCTCCCATGCTCACCAGATCTATTTTCGTCGCCGAGATAGCCTCTCTCCTTCTTCTTCTCCTTCCTTTCGCGCCTCTCATCGTCTGAGTCTCTCTTGTAGTGGCTGCGAGACTCACGATTGGGAGAGCCCTGACGCCTGCGACTCCGGTCGCGAGAGCGAGAGCGAGAGCGATGTCCGTCTGGTTTCCCCATGAGCGGCAACTAGTCAGATATTTTTTGACCAGAGCTTTAGAGCCCTACTCTGGAGTGGGGGGAGTGAGAAAAGATATGTAACGGATATCTTAGAAGTGAATAGATGTTTTTAATGGAGCGAGAACAGGAGCAGGAACAGGAGCAGGAACAAGAACGAGAACGTTGGCGATGATGAAGCGGGGATAAGGATGAGATGAGGAGTGGGGTCTCGGGAGAGATGACGTTGACAAGCTGTAACCAGCTAGGTAAGACACGGAATGAACCCCTCCTTGCCCAGCTGAAGAGCTGAAGGGCTGACAACCGAGAGCTGAGAACGGCTATCGGCTTCCGAGGGATGGAATGTAATCTGCGTGCTGGACATGACATTGCAATGCTCTAGCCATCCTGTGGATTCCCAAGTCTAAGTATTTCTTCTCTCGCTTCAAGTTAGTCGACACGTGAGGAATAGCTATCTACCGGTGGTAAAGATCCGTTCGTTTCAAAACAATTGGTTTCCCTGGTTGACCGAAACAACTGGTTTGGTTTGCGGGGTCTGGAGCCTGGTGGGGCTCGAGTGCATATCAACGGTAGCCTCATCGAGCGACATGCATCCATTGCATGATTTCTAGCTTAGGCAACAGGCGAACACCTAAGACGAGATCTCTCCAATCACGTGATGTCACAATCAGCCTCGAGGACAACCATTGAAGATGGAAGAGATTCTCTGGGATGAGGTGGGATGAGACGGGGGATGAGACGGAGGATTGAGGTCTGGAGCCATCAGGCTACCATCAGATAAACCCTAACCCTCGGGTGGCTCCAGCAACCCCACCACCCCACCATCATCACAACCTACAGCCTCCATTCATCATCCACCTCTTCTCCATATTACAGCAGGATTGAATCCATCCAATTTGCGATATTATACAAGTTCAAAACCAGAGGGCATGCTATGCCTCATCTATTAATAAATATTTCCGTCCCCCCATCGACAACAGCACCAAAACTCAATTCAACCCTCCACTACCACCTTTGCAACAGTAGCATTGGTCGGCCTAATCACATACTGGTATAAAAATTGGAGCATGGAAGAAGTTGATTCATCCACGACTGCCGCGCTACATTCTACAAACAAGAACATTAACAGCTAAGATTCCAAAGCTTTGATTAAAGGAAATTCAAAGGTACCTTGAGCGAGGATCCCAAGAACTACCAGCCGAGGACATTTCGGAACCACACCTTCACCAACCCTTTGCGTCGATAGATACTCATCATATGAAGAATGCCTAAGCAATTGGACTTTTAAGATATACAATTACGTATATCACAACGCTCTAAACTTTCGGCACTATTGACTAATACCAGGAGCGCTCGGGATAGGCGTTCCCCTAAAATATTCATCTGACTCACACAACAGCGAGTCTTACGAAAATAGTGACTCTGATGTTCATTTCCAGCTTGCTAATTGTGTGGCATATTATCAGATCCCGATTCAGAAAAATGCTGTCTATGTACCTATTTGGTCTCAATGAAAAATCGCCCATTTCATAGATACAGTGGTCCCCTCTATTCTTTAATAAAAATACTAATAAAATCATAGCGAAATGAAACACAAACGCAATAGAACAAGCTCATTATTGACTCCAGCACAAGCCAACAATCAGTCTGACGTTTAATATGCCCAAGAATAAAAAAGAGAAATACCCTGGTGGCTTATTATAGGTCTCTGTAGGAAATTCGTATTAATCTCCTCTAAATAGATATATGGATAACTAACACAATATTTGAATACGGTATGCTTCTCTAGAGTATCTAGAACCTCGGAAGTATGCTGATGCAAGCCATATTCTAACAAAAACCTCTCCTGGTTCAGCTGTTGGAATCTCAAGACTACAATTGCAGACCAAACCCGACATGAAAACTCGGGGCAATATATTCGTCAATAACCTCTACGCCCCACCTGGGAGAGGAACACCGCTCTTCGGAAATCTATCGGCCTGGCTCTGGGATAGAGGCTCCATACTACCCAGAGTTACCCAGACACATTGAGTGAAAGGGGATGACGTCGGTTTTATGAAGTATGGTGATCACCGTTTAGTTTGATATTAGATGAGTTGGAAGGCAGGATATATTCTATAGCGCCAGCGGCGGAGAATTTACCTTCTGACTTCAGTGGTTTGGGTATTGACGCCAGAACTGCTAGGCTTAAATTTTTTTGCAAATCATTCATCAATGTTACTCAAACGAATTAGCGCAGATCGCTTCAGGTGGTGGGGTTGCTATAATAGAAAAGGGAGATTCGACATGAATATAAATAAGCCCTCAGAAGCCAGCATTTACTGTTTAGGCTAAATTCCCTGCTGATAACGTAAAGGATCAAAGACTGTGAGTAAACATTGAGATCGGTGAAGACTGGGATGAATACGAGGGTTGTCGGAGAATTATGCACGATCGAAAGGTCGGGGGCCATCAACAAGATAACGATGTATAGTAAGAGGATCTCTCTGAGAGTTTGTTTAGAACGGCCTCCCCAGCGAAAGATTAGGATAAAGCTGGAAGACGTGCTATGCCTCGCGAAAGCTTATCGAGCCAGTGAGCCTGCGACCCAGGAAGCAAAATACTTTTGATAGCTAGCAATTCAAAATAGATAAGTATCTCCTGCGGGTTAAGTTTAGCTATTATTCATCCGTATCTAACTATCCGTTATCGTAGTCTATGGCAAAGAAACGCAAATACAGAAATTCTGTTTGATTGCTGCGTGAGTCCGGTAATCGCTACGTCCGAATTCTTGTTTGCTATCGCAGTCATATTAGCAAATCCGCACAACGATTGCAGAGGTCACTGCTAATCAATCGAATCTGGCGCAGTGGCTTGTTAGAAATCCACATTCTCCAATGTGATACATTTGCCACTGCTACTTTTGGAATACCAGTTCACCAACGAACCCAAATCCTACTGCCTGGCCAGTAAAATACCCAAAATCAACAAACATATGCATGTCAGGATTAGGTTGGCACGATTCCCCACGCTGAATAAGTCCCCGAACCGGTGACCATCTCAGCTACATGCAGCAACATATTGCGCAACTGTGAATGGTGTAACGCGGGTTGGTGCTATTTTACCTCCATTACTCTATATTATCACTAGAGTAGAAGTGTCAAGATGGCGGGACGGGCCACCTGTCTGCAGATCCTTGCCGCAAAGCCCCCCCATTTTGGTGTTCCCATCCATGTGGGGGTATGAATTCCCTTCCAGGTAGGAAATCCTGCAGCGGGTGTGAACCTTCCCAGCGGTGCCGTGCGCGTGCTGCGCGCCCAGGCCCTAGCCGCATGTCAATCATAAATCAGCGAGAACTCTCCGTCACATTACAGCGCATAATACATAAAGCCCATCCGTTATATTCTCCGTTATAAAAAAAACCGGTCTAGCTTACACTCAACCAGCAAGCGCTGGGTAACACCCCCCCACTCTGAAATATTTACACAATCGTTTATCTGACAGCACCCAGTTACCATCTCCCTACGCCCACACCTAGAAGATACGCAATCGCTAGTAGCAATTACGAACTGCCCCCGCGTTTCTTGGAGCCGCCAATTTCTTGGAGATAGACTCGCGCGGAAGCGCTGGCTCAATTGTCGGTGGTGCTATACGAGTCGCTGGCAGTGCTGCATGGGTAGTTGGCGATGCTATGCGGGCGTTTGGCGTCTGCACTGTTGTCGTATACACCCTTGGCGGGCTAGACCAGTAATCTATAACAAAAGGACTGAACGACAGCTCAGGCTTCGATGTGGGCTAGGTGGTGTCAACTAGTGTATCTCACCAACTGTCCTCCCTCCTCTTCCGCGATCGGGGCTGGCCTCGGTACTGGCTTTGGTACTGGCTTTGGGCCTCGGGATCTGGAACCGGTCGCGTCCATCATGCCCATCCCCGGGAAGGGACCTGAGAGAAGCCAGTAACTCGAGCTGGAGCTCGAGGATCCGAATGAATCATCTACATCGATATCACAGTTGCTGCTGTAAGAGTGACTACACGCCAATATTCCCGCACTGTAAGCCGATACACATCATCCGAGCCCTCAAGTGTAACATGCTCGCTCTCGGAACCCGAAGAGTATTGCCTGCAATAGGAGCGGTCTTCCCGCCATCCTCCTCCAGATCCAATAAAAAGTCACCATAACCACCAATAAAAGCAGCACTATCGCTATGTATTCGTGACGTAAGCATCTACGCGGGGGGTGAAAAAGAGATTTTTCATACCTTCCTGAAAGAGGTCAGGGTCATCAGACGCGAAGTCAGGGCAGGTCTGGGCGATTTGCGGCACCACCGTCCACCACGAGGTGACATGTTCCCTTTTCTTGTTTGCTTTTTTTTGTGTGGGTGTGTGTGTGATGTTGGTTTGTGGGGTACCTTTGCGTTTGTAGGGATGCTTTGTGGAGAAAGCCCTGAGTGGTGAATCGTGATGCTGCGATCAATCGCACACACTCTGGTCGCATTTGCAGAGTGCATATTGTGACGGTTCAGGGAGATTTGGGTAGGGAGGGGATGGGAGGGCTTTGGGGGGAGATGTGCTCGGCTGCAATGTTTTCTCTAAAACGTGGGTGGACAGAGATTACACGAAGCAAGCAAGCGTAGGCTCGATCGGAATCATGGATTGTCACTCGTTGCAGCATCTTCCTCGCTGCTACCTATTCGCTGGGAATGCTGGCCTATAGGAAGCCCAATCGTGAACAATACCTACCACAACTCTGTATTTCCCCAATAATTCAAGTATTTATTAAAGCCATTCAAAAAATAAACAATTCGTATCCCTTTTTTTTAAACATTCCCAAAAGTAACAAAGAAAAATAAAATAAAATCCCTTAATCCGTGAAAATAAACGTTTCCTTTTCTTTCTTTCGTATCTCCTGCATATGCATGCAAAACCTCCCCCCCCCCCAATCCAATCAACGCATTATATACAAACACCTACTCATGCTTCGCACCCCCCTCCTCTCTTTCCTCCACCATCGGCAGTTTCTTCACTGCCGTCTGCGCACCCTTCGGCTCAGGCATAATCGCGTTCAGCGTGCACGCCACAAACGCAACTACACAATACGCAGTCTGCACAATCAGCCCAACGCCGTCGTAGAATCCCTGCGCGCCGGTGCTCGCGCCCGAGGGCATTAAGAACGCGGCCCAGTTCGGCACGACGAGGTCGCTGACGCCGAGCGTGAGCGCCGCAGTCGCAATGAACCTGTTCCGGCGTGTCCAGGGCACGGCGGAGAGGATGCGCAGACCGCTGACGACGATGGTGGTGAAGAGGAAGGTTGTCATCCCGCCGATGACGCTGGGCGGGAGGGCGACTATCGCGGCGCCGAATTTGGAGGCGATGCCGGCGATGAGGAGGAATAGGCAGCAGGCGTAGCCGGCGCGGCGGGAGGCGCAGCCGGTCAGCACTATCACGCCCTGTTTACGTGGGAGAGTTAGAAACTCCCAGAGATCTGGTAGAGGGAGTGGTAGAAGACGTGGGGGGGGGATATACATTATTCTGAGCAAAACAGACAGTCGGCGTACAGGTAGCCAGGGCAGCCAACACACTCCAAATGCCGTCCGCCGTCAAGCCGCCCTGCACCCGTTTATCCAGATCCCCGTTCTCCTCCTCTCCGTCCTCAATATTGATCCCCGAGACCTCCGCCGTGGCCACAATGTCCCCCAGACAGCTGATGCTCGTGGTAATGCAGCACGCAATCAGCGGCAACACCAGGCTCCCATCCACTCCCAGCGGGAACGTCTTCACCCACAGAAACGTCCCGCTCGGCGCCGCCCTCACTCCCGCACCATCAATATACCCCGTCGCGCCCGCAATAACCGCACCCACCGCCAGCCCCACCGCAACACTGCAATTCCGGATCAACGGCGCGCCAAACATCTCCACCGCCAGTATCGTAACATAGACGGCGAACCCCAGCCCCAGGAACGCCGGTGACCCCCACGCGTGCGCCTGCGGCGCCGCAGCGCTCGGACACAGCCTGAAGACGCCGTCCTTCGGCCGCGCCATACACGGCCCGCTGCCGCCCGCCCACGACTTGATCCCCGACGCGGTCAGGCCCGCGCCAATACACACCATGACCATGCCCGTGACCAGGTTCGGGAAGATCCTCATCAGCGTGCGCGGGCGCACGAGCGAGATCGCAATCTGGAACAACATGACGACGGCGACGGAGCCGATGAAGCGGCCGTACGCTTCCGGACACGGCAGCTTCGCGCCCGACGCCGCGCTGGTGGCGCACCGCCCCGCTTTGTATTGGTTTGCAAAGTATGCTTGCGCGATGGGGACCACGGCGAAGGCTTCGCCGACGACGGTCAGCATCCCGGTCCCGATCCAGAGGCCGGTGTTGAAGATTTGGAAACGCATTATTTGCAGGAAGGAGAAGATGCCGGAGAGGATGAGGGACGAGGAGACGAGGTAGGAGAGCGTTGCCGGGGAGAGGTTGGCGCCTGATGCGCCGGCGATTAGGAGTGGGGGGGTTACGACTGGTGGGCTGGGTTAGCTATGGTGTTTAACGGGGGGAGGGGGGAAACGCACCACCGCCAATCATGGCTAATGCATGTTGCAGACCCAGTAGGACTGTGAGCAGGAGCGGTATCCGGTCGTTGATGCCGTAGAACGGCTGTGCTCGGTCTTGGTATTTCCGGTTGAACGGCGGGATATCGGGCGTGAGAAGCCATAGGTAGCTATCCGGACGTCAGCTTTGATGGGATTACTGAGGGTTGGGGAACTTGCTCGTAGTCCCCGAGCAATCCCTCCTTTGTCGTGAACAGGAAGACCATTTCCTCCTTCGCCCGGTGGGGCCAGCTGCCCTCTGAATGGGGATTTCCATGGGGCGAGTATGGTTCGACCGCCGACGTACTGGTGTGTTTATCGCCTGGCTGTTCTTCGCGCGAAGCTGTGCTGATGGAAGTCGACATTGCGAGAATTCCCTGGCCGTAGCTGCAACCAAGACTAGATAGAGTTCAGTGTGGTGGTGGTGGTAGTGTTGGTGATGGTAGTAGTAGCAGTAGTAGCAGTAGTAGCAGTAGTAGCAGTAGCAATAGTACCAGCACCTAGTAATACTACACTTTGCTACTGCGCGTGAAAGCAGACCTGCAACCAAAAAGACCGCGGGAAAGCCCACCGAATATATCAATGCCCACCCCGTCCGTGCTGACAGTAGTTGAGCGCGTGTAACAGACAGTCCAGGATGTTACTGCACATCTGCCTTTTCTTCTCTTCTTCTGTCCTGCCGTCGCGACATCTACCCACGATCGGCTCCGCTGCCTTCCCAGAGATGGAAAGAAGGAGCGCGAACGTGTGGATGGACATTCTGGAACCCACGCAGAGACATCCCGGAATAGCACCCCCACAAACGATCAGAGCGGCGACTCCCTCCCCGTCACACAGAATGCCCATTGCCCCCCGCAAATACGTACTGTATTGTGGTAGAGGCTTCAACTGCAGTGACAGTTCAACAGCCAGCCAGCCGTTGTCATCAAGCTACCCCTGTCTCCGTGCGCCTTGTCTCCGTGCACCCTCTCTGCTCTCTCCCGGCCTGCTTCTTCCAACGCTGTGGCACCCGTCCTGGTTGATCCGTCATGCGGGTAGACGCGACGAGCACGGCCATTGGCGCCGCGCACAAATTTCGCAAGAGGCAGCCGTGCGGGAAGCCGAGGCAGGGATTCGAGCCAACGTGGCGTCCAGATACGCGGTAGCAGCGGGTGTTTATCGCGCTAAACAAGCTCCCGCACGCACGCACGCACGCACGGGAGTAGAAGAAGAAAAAGAAAAAGAAAAAGAGAGGGAGAGGGAGCAGGGCAAGCCTTGTGGTCCCCAGCAAGGCTCGAGTCTTTTGTCAGAGAATGTTTTAATTTACAGCGAAGGATGAATGTGGGCTTCGAGTAGACAGACAGATAGATAGATAGACCCGCCGAAGCGAACTTGCGGATCCTTAAAGCGCTTTGATTTCTAGCCCCTGGACAATCTCCAGGCCCAGGGTCCAGATCTCAATATGCCTGCGTGTACTACGATATGGATATATATATATACATGTAGCTATAGGCAGCACATAGACCGACTGCAGAACACTGGAACCTCGCTACCAGCTCTGTCCTTCTGGCGCAATCTCGACAGGCCAGAAGAGGAAAACGTCTCCCGCCTGGCTGACGGTACGGTCCACTGATCTGCCGGCACCGTCATTTCGGCTGCTGGGTCTCGCGTGGGGGGGGGGTCTCAGAGTCGGTGTAACGGCCGGGAGGGAAGGAAGCCGGGGAAACCCAGCAAAGGACTGATCTTTTGAAGCCGTGGCATCGGGGAGGCTGCATTCATCTCGGTGTCTACTGGTCTCGGTGTCCAGTTGGTCGGCGACTCAGAGTGCTGTGAATATGGATTCTGTCAATCACAGCCCCATAGCTGTCTCGAGATAAACGGCCCACCACAGTACATGTCTTGTGGAACACCATGCATTCTTACAGCCGCTATTCTCACACCTTGCCAAAGATAGGGCGGGACGCCAAGATAAGAACTGCGAGCCTGAGACTGCGCTTTTCGTCTGATACCAGCCCGCACGTGGCTATACGGTCATCGTGCAAGAGGCCTGAATGGTGCATCCGCTGGGGTCGCTGCACCAAATCGTGTGGAACCCTGGGCAGAGCGCTTGGTCCAGTCTCACGAAACACCGGAGAACTCACGCAGCAAAAGAGGTATGTACTGAACCCTCCCTCGAGCGTTTCACCGCGACCGCCCTATCTCCACACCAACAGGAGCACGTTTCAACTAAGGCTCGGCCCGAACCGGTGGGCTAGGGAATGTGGGATGGGATGTTTTGACGCGGTGCGTGGTTCGGGATTTCTTGATCAGGGCGCTGCGCCGGATGCCTGTGCTGTGGTGCGGCTACTTGGATTGGTGGGGATGCCGATAGGGCGTGCTCTGAGATATAAAGGCACGAGAGTGTCTATGGAGTGTTCTACAGAGGGAGGAGGGGAAGGGAAGGCTGAATGTGGCATCTCCGAAATAGTAATCAATCAATGAACACCCTCCCCCTCCTCGCAATTATTCACTAAACGCCACAATACATCAAGGTCCTGATTCATTTGGCAATCTGCCCCATATTCACTCCTCTCGAACCTGCAGCACACAGTGCAGCTTCTCCCCCCGAACAGTCGGTAGCCAGTGCTCCACGATCTGTATCCCAGCCCCTTCATGCCCGTGAAGCTGCATCTTGAACCTCCTCACCACTTTCGCAAACGCAATGTAGAGCTCCGCCATTGCAAGACTGCCACATTGTCAGCCCTGTGCTGGGTGTCACATAGCGTGGAGAATGTAGACCTACTTGGTCCCTAGACACTGTCTCGTGCCGCTCGAGAAGCTCACTAGATATTTCTCCAGCTCCTTCGAATTCGGAGCCAGCCACCGGTCAGGATTGAAAGTGTGGCTGTCGGGGAAGATGTCTTCGTTGTGGTGGATCGAATAGTTGTCCATCACAACCACCGTCTGCCCTCCCCCACACACAGCGCAATTAGCAAAACACCACAACCTCACCGCGGAAACCCAACAACCTACATCCCCTGGGAACCTCTCTCCCGCAATCACCGCACCGGCAGATGGAACCACGCGAGGCAGCGGCCCAACAACTCCATACGACAATCGAAGCGCCTCTTTAATCACCGCGCTCTACACCCTCCCCCCAAATCAGCCACATCCACATCTACAGCCACAACCACAGCCATCCCTCACCAGGGTATCTTACCAGATACGGCAACTTCTCAAGCACTGTATACGCCACCCCATCCCCCCTCAACGGAACCACGTCCCTCAGCTCCTCCAGCATCCGCTCCTCGATCGCCGGATTCTGCAGGACATGCACGGTGCCTACGCAGAGCGCGTGTCGTGTCGTGTGCGTCCCCGCACTAACCACCGTCATGCCCTCCTTCCCCAGATCCTGCACCGTTGCCGCGTCCGCGTCCGGGTACGCCTCTACCAGCCGGTTAAAGATCGTGGTGTGTCCACCACCGTCGCCTTCTTTCTTCTTCTTCTCCAAAGCGCTAGGGTGGTTCGCGAGTAGACGCTTGATCTGCGCTTCGCAGTCCTGCTGCATCTCGAGGAAGCCGGCGCCCTCGGGCATGAGCAGGTTGGCGACGCGGTACGGGAGCGAGGTCAGCAGGACGCTGAGAACGCGGAAGTGCTTGAATACCAGGAAGGCTTCTTGCTGTTTATCGAATGCGTCCATTGCGCGGGAGCGGAAGGCGTCGTTGTCCAGGACGCTGTGCGTGGGAGGTTAGTTAAGTGTAGATTTCTAGGGGCGAGCGAGAGGGGGGGGGAACTTGTAGGATGTGGCAAAGGCAAAGTCAGTCACGGTGTCGATCGTTAATGCTTGATACGCGTTATGCATGTTTGCGGCTTTCCCGGCAGCGGCGTAGGCTTCGAGCTTGCTGCACAGTTTGTCGACTTTGGAGTGGATCAGCGGCTCGAGCTCCAGGATCGTGCGCCGCGAGAAGGACGGGTTCAGGGCGGAGCGCTTGGCTTTGTGGAGGTCGGGCTCGATCACGCCGAAGACGGAGTTGGCGAGGCCGAAGAGCTGGTAGAAGCCGTGGTGCTTTATGAACGGTGTGCCCATGCGGTAGATCTGCGGGGGGGGGGTTGTTTGTTCGCCTGCTAGAATGGAGGTGAAGTACGGGAGGGGGCTATACGCACCTCGTGGTAGGCGACTGGGTCGTTGATATGGACTTCGTTGGGAGTCGTACGGACGAAAGGACCTGGAGCTGTGTTAAACGTGTTTTTAAGCAAGCTGTATGGTCTGTTTAGAATCCTTTTACCGTAGCGTTTGTGGAGCTCTTGCGCATGGAATGTCATTTGCCCATCTTTCACAATCTTTGGTACAAATCGTGTCAGCTCGGTGGCCGCTTCACCCCATAAAGTGAGGATACTCTGTGTTTATCCGGATACCTACGTCGTAATACATCTGGTATAAAGACGTCGCTGCCGCCAGGCGCGGTCCAGGGAATTTGGCGAGAGGATGGAGGGTAAGTCGATAAATGATCAATCCTCCCCGGTAGATAGCCCAGGCCATCACCAAGCTGCCTAGGATACTACCAATACTGCTGTCCATATTGAGGGGGTTCGAACTGCTATGGTTTTTTTTTTTTTCCAGTACTTTATTCGAGTTTTTTTTTTCCACACAGAGCCGACTAAGGCGAGAACAAGGCTTTTAAATCCCCGAGCCCAAACACGCGGGGGAGGGGGGGATAGCTAGCTGTCAGGATAGCACCATTCTTATCTACATGACCCCATGTTCTCTGCACAGAATCGATATCGTATTGGCACCTTCGCCAGCAGCACCGACCGGTTCCCACTTCAGCGACCTACATCTGCCGAGCTAGCAAACATGTCCGCTGAGTAACCTTAGTAAACAGCTACTTTTGGTGGGTGGGTGGGTGGGGGAGGGGGGGGAATCGTAGACATGGTATATATTGCTCGACACCTAGAGTATTGCTCGACACCTAGTTGCTAACCCTGTCTCGATCTATCGTCCGGATTGTTTCCTATTGTTACACGACAGCTGTCAAAGTGGTCCTCGTTGACTAATGGAGTTGGGTGGATGTGTACTTGCTGACAAATTTAAGCTGGATTGCTGTGTACACATGGGTACACGGTAACCACCAAACCTCGTGAACTCGAATAATAATCATTAAGGCAGCCAAATAGTCTATAGAATACCTTAAATGGGATAGAATAGCTAAAGATAGGATGGAGATTCTAAATATTCGATTGGTTTTTTTTAACCAATCTTAGTTGATTGTGGATTCTGGTAAGTCCTAGATTCTAATGGGGCTTGGTTCTTGTACATGTTACGTACTCAGCTAGCAACGGCTGATAGGTTAGGTGAGATTTCGCTGCATGGCATATCACTCGCCCACAGTGACCAATTGGAGGAGCTCCTCCATATCAGTCCAGATGAAGGGGTTCACTCGAAGTTAGTGGCTTATTGATAAGTAATGCTTCTGCTAGGGAATAAAAATCCACCCCCCTTCAATTGCAGGGGTTTTATGTTTGGAGTATCTATTCCCATCACCTCATTGCAATTCTGTACAAATCAGGAAATGATCTGCATCAATAAACCTTGCCCCAAGAGCGTGATATCCGCGCAACACAGAGCGCAAAAAGGCCAAATCCACTGTTTTCGTAAATTCCCTTGCCTCGTCTCACATAAGAGGGGGCAAGGGATCTGTAATAAGAGGCTGGCGCGCCCCTGTCCTCTAGGGTTTTTGGTGAGGTTCGAACTTGAACCACTAGCTGCGATGAAGTGTAGGGCTTAACCCCCTCCTCTGACTGGGAGCATATGCTTTTGGAAATGCTTTTTCAAGCAGCTTTCCCCACAACCATCACTTTCGCAGCGGCATATTCAGTGACAGTGGATTCCAAGAATCGAGTCACGAACCGAGTATCTCCACTAACTCGTTGGCTGACAGCGTTATTAAAAAATTTTTAACAGCTGCGTTACGGATCGTGCACTGGGCGGCATCGAATGGACACAGCAGTTTTAGATTTTGTCGTGTTTGGTGTATTTATTCGCGGGGGTATTTTCGGCCGGTTATAGTCGTCTATGTAACGCTTTAAACTGTTCTACAAATTGAGCCTTAAGCATGCTCATCTCTCAAGATGACTGTTAAAGGATAGAAGAAACGATCTTAATATACGGAGAGCGATAGATGGCTCCTTTTCGTAGATGGATTAGGTGTAACCTCTCGATCTATGTAGAGTAGATTTACACGAATCGACAGCTGTGCAGTATGTAAAAAAGAGTGATAGCTTGTACTTCAATTCCACGACTATTATCACTATCCCCATAGCAAATTCTCATCCCTAATAATACCTACTCCTACCCTGGAGTATACTCTACCCTATGTATACCAAATTTATCAAAGATTTATAACTCACCGTAATCAATTGACCCTACTATCTTAAGGGAATTTACTGCTGAAGCTAGAAGCTAGAAGCTAGAAGCTAGAAGCTAGAAGCTAGAAGCTAGAAGCTAGAAGCTAGAAGCTAGAAGCTAGAAGCTAGAGAGCTAGAGAGCTAGAGAGCTACATTACCGTCTGAAAACTTTCCATCTCCCCAAGTAAAAGATAGCATAAAGATACTGGCACCTACCCCAGTTATATCAAGTTTAATCAAAGCACCACCTCAGAGCTACCTTTCATCACCCCCCAATACGTCAAAGCATTTCCAACACAAGAAAGCACCTCCAATAGCGAAAGTGACAATAAAAATCACCATGCCAAACACACGCATCCTACCAACAGTTGAAATAGCCCAGCACAATCCATAGCAAAAACGCCATCCCAGCTAAAAGAAACCAACCTGACGAAAACAATCCTATGAAAGCCAACAATAATATCCTACACAATCAGTTCCAACCCCCAATACCGCCTTGCCACTAACGCAGCTAGCGCCACTACGAGCGCCCATATGAATTTATCAAGCCACGGAGTCTCAACGCGCTGCGCTGGGACCGGCTCGGGGAGGGGTGCATATAGCGGGTGTAAATACGCCGGAAGCTGCGCAGGCAGATCCAGCGGCTGGGGCTGGGGCTGCGGAATAGGAGTAGCTGGGGGAACCGGAGTCGCCGGCCCCGGTGTCGCAGGAACCGACGTTGTAAACGCAGCCGGTGTAAGAGCCGATGATCCAGCTTCCTCTGTATCTTCCTCCTGTGGAATCTCGTCTTTATAGCCCAGCTTCAACCCCTCCGGTACCGCTTCCTCAACAACCTTCTGCCCCGCGTCTTCGAGCTCCTTTGCGCGCGCTGCACTCTCGCTTAGTATTTCCTCACAACTCATACCACCGCATCCGTCGCATCGCCATGTCGCGCTCTCGCTCGCTATCTTTACGCGTACTTCTGCCGAACACTCCATCCCGCCGAGCTGCCCACCAGCTTCGCCTTCCATGAATCCACGTAGTGCGACTACGGCGGTTCGTATACCCCATGCAGGCTGCCAGGTGTCTTCGTGGTGTCCGGAGATGCTGAGGCAGATTTCACGGTTGACTTCGAAGCGGCCACTAGGTGTTAGGAAGCGGAATGAGGGCGGGCGGTGAGGGTATTGTGGGGGGAGGGTGATGCGGCCGTGGTAGATTCCGGTGGAGTAGGGTGTGGACGGTGGACCGCGTAGGGTGAAGTGCCATTCGAAGAGGTTCGAGTCGAGGGGCGCGGCGTGGTAGTCCGGGGATGGAGAGGAGGCTAGTTCAGCGGCTTCACGGACTGTGGGGATGGTTAGTGTGTGTGTGGTGGGGAAGACAGGGATGGCGAGGACTCACGAATGCGTTTCACGGGGGGAGACTTTTTGTTGAAGGTTTGCGACATTGTTGATGAGCTGATGCAGGTGAGAGGGAGAAAAGAGATTTAGTGTAACTTGATAGAGGAGTTAGAAGACGGCCGGCGTGTTGGATGGAATAGTGAATAGTGGAGATGGATGGAGTTGAGGTTGAGGCCACATGTTTATTATCCAAGATCGTGTTCCTGTCTTTCTATTCTTAGCAACACTGCCTTTACCCGGCCGTTGACGTCATCTGGCAGTTTCGACGACATGGACACAGCACTTTGGGGAATACGAATGGTGGAGTAGCGGCATAACGTGTAATGCTGTAGGTGCATTTAATGAGCTTGGGTTGGGGTAGCCGGAGTGACCAGGACCTGTGGGAGATGGTGTAGTGGGAGTGGGGGATGGGGACTCTGTGGATGTTAATTCACGTAGAGTAACTTTTGTAAGCTCTACTGAAGAAACTGAGGAATATTGATAATACTGATCCATGAGCTAAATGGTATATCACGATAGAACGTGTGGGACACCTATAGTGTCAATAAAACTACACATTGAACGGTCGGTGTCCGATTAAACTGCGATTTATTAGAGAATCTCACTATACTCCCACATTATAGATCGCCATTACGGTATACTGCATAGAAGAGCTCTGTATCTGATCTAATTCCTTTCGCTACTGTACCGGTGTATATTTGAGAAGTTAGCTGTCGAGCAAGCGACTATACGGGCTCTAAAACAAGGGCGAGCCAGCGCATAGAGAAACCTTCAGATTTCCAGCTTTTTGCGTCTACGGCCATCTATAGCATCAATATGAAGACTTACAGGTACCCGTTAGTCTCCCAGCGCTGTCAAAAACCCATGGCGGGCAAGCTTCTAGCGATATTACTTCCGCTCCAGCCCGCCAAGAATGCCAAGATCGAGTGATGTTTCATGAATATTAATAACTTAGATTCAAGGTAAGGTTTATTTATTTCTATTACATTAGGCGGATCCAGCCTATAGTATATGATGCTCATAAGACGGGAGTTAAATTATGGGAATGCGAACCGGATCGTCTAGAACCAAGGCAATACCTAATGAGTGTCTTACTTAATTTTGTGGGATGTGGGGATCATAACCGCAATTCTACGCAACTACCAGCCTTTGTATCCAAAAAGACAGGGAGTTGGACATCACGCGTAAGGGGATGCGGGAGGTTGATAGATTTGGGAATTTCCCCCGAAATCTCGGGGTTTATAATAGCGATTTGATATTTCATCCCAGTTGATATATTTCTATTACCCCGAGTTTCTCTTGGGGTGTGTGACACGATCGTTAAACTTCACGTGGTATTCAAAATATCAAAAATTCGATTCGCTTCATGAAAGGCTGTCTTATGTTCAACATATATACATCCCATCCAAAACCAACCCCAGCCCAGAACGTATAATTTTTGATAACGCCCGCTAGTACCAGCCGGCCATAAACATAGCTCATTAAAGCAACCCTCTTAACCAGACCAAACAGCTGGTCCGGGAATGGTGTAGCTTGTAGCTGTAATAAAACGGTTAGCACATATACACATACTGAGACGGTGGTAGTATGGAACTTACGAATGGGCCAGTAGATATTGATCAAGATACCGGACTCGTTTCCGGTGTATACGCCCGGGATTGCAACCTTTGGGCTTGGGGATCCGGAGCCACCGCCGGTGACAGTGACCTGTGCGCAGGAGATGTAGAACTGGGCGCCGCCGAACGAAGATGCGCTATGGAGGGCGATGTGTTCGATACGGATCAGGTAATCTCCGTTAGGGAGGGATTTGGGAATCGTGAAGGTGAAGGTGCTTGAAGCTAGGTTTTGTTAGTATGTAAGTTTTGTTTCTCGGTGGGAGGGGGACTGACTGGTATCGAAAGTGATGGCAGAGGTAGTGATGGATGTAGTGCCCTTCTCCCACACTTTGAACCATACAGTGCCAGACCCGTCGAAAGATGCAGCAGTGCTAGGTGCTTTGGCCATATAGACGGTGAATGGGCCTGGGTGGAAGACTGCAATGTCGGATTGGAAACCAACGGTTGAGCCGGCAGTCACTGCGATTGTTGAAGTTGTAGCAGCATTCGCTTGCGCGCCGACGTTACATCTCATATCCGTGGAAGTTACATCCACGACTGGGGAGTTGGTGTTGGTGTTTTGCCGGATTCCGACATATTCACCACCAACGACACCAGCGTTGATGAACTTGTAAAAACGGTCTGTATAGGTTAGTGTTTTTTATATTCTATTCTCTTCTGATGGATTTTAGAGGGGATTTACAATGGGCAAGCGTTTGGTCGACAAACGCTGCGCTGAGAAGGAGAGCAACCGAAAGGAATTTCATCGTGAGTATAAAATTGAGGCTGTAGACACTGCAGAGTCCTAGGCTGATGAGTATAAATCAGTTGAGGATATTCACATCTTTTTATACCCAGGCGGAGGAGCCGAAATGCAGAAAAAGCTCGTCATAGGACCTTCTTAGCAAACAAGGATCAAAGTTTTTCGAGGTTTACCATCGTTTCTCCTTGATCCCCAAGCAAATGAAGCCATCCCGTCAAAATCACGTTTTAATTGAAGATCATCGGTGTTTCCCCAGTATTAAAGTACAACTTAGGCAACTGCAACGGCAATCAGGGCCGACGGTGGTGTTGGTGATCCTAACCGTACCGTAGACATGGTTCGGAAGATGCCTTAGTTACCATTTCAGGGGTATAATTAATCTTTAACCCCGCAACGCATCCCCGACATTTCCGAATGCCCCCTGCTCATTGGTTGCGTGGTCCTTCAATTTAGAGTTGAAGCGCCGGATGTAACCGCCCGACTACTTATAACAGTATAGATCCATCTCATATAATATGGACACGTTATCTCGCTGTATAGTGACGAAGACTTATCAAGGGAAAAATAGAATTGAAGTGTATGGCGATTGTATGGCACGAGGTATCATTGATATTAACACTCAGTTAGGGACCCTAGGCTGGTGCGTGCTTCACTCTCCTATTCAGGCCCACCGAGTCTTGGTTATCTATGCGTGTGGAAAAAAATGTTTTTTCTGGGTTCTGGTTTACTTTATTGCAATTGGGGTCTACATGCATATGCGGAGGATCCTGTTCAGGCCGCGATTGTCATTGCGGTTCTTGCTGGACTTCTAAAACTTATTTATCACTATAGGCCGACCAAGTTTCTTGGAAAGGAAATTAATATAGAAAAAAGATAAAATCTTGCTTTGCTGATGCATCCAAGAAAAAAGTTAGATCTTTGAGCAGCACGTGTCCTCAAATCACTTTTTCGGTGGAGTTTCCGTAGCCGCGTGAATAGAAACTGGGGTATTACACTCTATTGCTACGTGCGGATCTTCGGATGAGTATCCCCACAGAACCAGGGAATTCTTTTGTGCACACTCTCTCGGGCATGCCGGTGAAGTATGTGGAGGTTGCTTAGGTGCGGTGGGGTTCGCCGAGGGCTTATAGTGATGGTTATATAGTTGTGAGGTCTAGATTTATTTGGACGCAGCCAGTTTTGTTGAGTATAAGTTCTTTGCTAGAATTTATGTTTCTTCTGGTATACAAGTTGTAGCGTGTTGTGCTCTAGCGCATTATGTGTGCGAAAATAGCAAGATTTCATGAGAAGTATGTATTCAGTAGAGTGTTGATTTCGTCTTGAAGGTATTTGATTGCGAAGGTACTCTCTCAAACTAGGCAATGTTTGGTTTTAGCTAGGCTTTCTAATGGAGGCTCATGGAATAGACGAAACGTCGAGATTACTTATCTTTATAGTGACATTCGAGAACCGGCTTCTTTAGCCGTCGAATAGGGTTCCCCGCCAAACATAAACTTTCAAGATGTCCATGTATAGTGAGTTTAGCCTCGTGCCGAGTCTATCCTTGTAGACTGCCTAGGATGTGTGGAATCTGTAGACGGAAAGTGAGTGAATGTGTGCATGAATTGGGACAATAGATTGGTAACGTGATAGTGAATTTAACGTTTATGATTGCTTGCATATGCAGCTTTTTCTGTAACACTGAACTATGATAGACACATAAGATTTGGTTGTTTTGCAGGTTAGCAGTATACGTATTTGCTAGTCAGATTCTAGTGAAATAGTGAACGAATTAGCTATTTATCTGTCTTGTAACGAAGAGGGAGGATGTTAACGATTTAAAATAACGAGTGATATTTGAATTTAGTCGCTCGGTATTCTAAGAATCTTGGCGCTCCTGTAGGATGATTGGTGCTCCGCCCGTACGTAGTATCTTTGGAGTATCATCCCGAAACAGCTCAGGAATAATGTTGGTTGGCTGTAGGAAGAACGGTGGGAATGAGCCACGCAGTCTCGTGTGCATTGGCGTATCTGAATATTGTGCCACCTAATTAGGACCGCAGAAGCTATTTAGAGATAGTGGATGCGATCTAATAAAGCAGTTACTAATTCTCCTCTCTCCACCTTTCTCATTCGTGTCATCGCAAAATCAACTATTGCTCGCCGCTCTGACATCGTAATCGGAAATCTTCGGTATTTGAGTCGACTAAGTAATGTTATAACCTCATCTTCAACCCATTAATAGCCCTTCGGTGCTCACTCGGGTGTCTGCCGCAGCGTAAAAGAAGAGAGATGGGGAAAAGGCCCAGAATCTGCTGCTGTATGTGAGCCTTTCTAGAAGTAATCTCGACAGCATGTTGCCGTTTCATGCATCGTCCTTTATGATCCACGACATCGATTCTGAATCTTAGGGAAATCTAACTGTCGCTTGACGTTAGCTTAGTTTTGAATGACTTGCTATTACCCTCCGTTCTGTGTCTACTGAAAATTCCTCCTATTCTTGATTCGGTGTCGTCGTGAAAATATTTTCACTCCATACTTGGATCCCACATGTTTAGTGGGATATGAATTGGGTGATCTCACAAGGCACCCAATCGATTTCTTGCTTTAGCTATAGGTTGTTAGCATCGAATAAAAATAACGGACGAAGATTTAGTTTTTAGGAGATCGATAATAACGCCTATTTCAATTAAAGTCCGCCAAAGACTTAGCAGCTGGCTCATGGCCGCTGCTCTCTGGCCTGTTCTGGTCTGGAGGTGGGCTAATTGAGTGTGGGGTGTGGTATATATCCTGTCTGTGGTGAATACATATACCTAGTAAAACGTTTCATATTTAGTCCCCTGCGGAGTCATTAGCTCTTGTCAAGTAATCTTCAGCAGACACAAACTTCAATCCTCTAGTTAATGGCACTCGCTGAGAGCCTTGAGCTAATTCTGCTGTGGTAATTAATGTCGTATTTATCGACCCTATTCTCTATAAGAACTTGATTTTTCATAGTACTCTTCCCCGTGAGTTGTGTGGATCATAGAAAAATATCGTTAAATTCGTATTCTGGTTTGGACTCTCTGATGGGATGTATGGTTGTAAATGGGTGTTTGTGCGGGAAGGCAGCGGGGTGGGAGAATCTGGAGTTATACCACAACTAGTACGCTACGGAAATAAACGTAGGTAGTGGGGTCTCACAGGATGTATTCGCCCGGGGTCATTTCTAGAAATCAACATAATCTACTATAATGTTGTCAGTTTCTATCTCGATCTGCTTTAATATGTACGTGAGAGGAGGGGGGTTTCGGCGGTAAACTTGAGGACGAAGACGTGGTATTTGAATTTGAAATCTAAGGAAAGCAGCAGGGTAATAGATTGACGTATCGACGTGAGTTAAAGTTGCTACAGTAAATGCTGGAGAGATTAACGGTGTAGATTGATTATTCTAAGCTGGCCATGTAATTTCCGGCGAATATGAATGTTGAGGGGATGAGCGACAGGGTGTACTAGAATGAAAGTAGCCCTTTGATAGCACTAAAAATTAGAGAGAGTAAATGCTAGATTAAAGATTAGCTTGAAACTAAATCAGGATGCTTCCTTCTTCCGTAATAGGAGTCTCAGGTTGGGAGATCGATGTTTAAGCTTCCTGTCCATTTCGGAATTAGAATGACTAGGGGAAATGTTGAATAGTGCTGGAGGGATGGTAAGCGGTGTGTTATGAATGAAGATTTGTCAGGGAAATGATGAATTAATGCCGAAAAGCTGTAGGATTGACTTGTGTATATACAGCAAGGGAGAGGGAGGATTAATATGTCCGAACCTGAAAGCGGGGGAACTCGGGAGAAAAACTCATTATCGGATGGCTAAAACTTAACGATCAAACTTGTATGTAGGGGAGATATTGAAAGAGAGGGGAGTGAAGGTGAACGGGAGGAAGATAAATTTGTTTATGGATCCAGATGGTGCAGAAGAGGAAGTCGACACGACGGTGATAACTGAGAAGGTTTGAGGTGGGGGGGGATTGACTGAGGTGTTCGGGCTTAAGATTCGTACGTACAGGAAGTAAAGATATTTCGACTATATGGGCCGCGACCGTACAGTTGGCTTCTTGCCCTAGCGGGCAAGAAATGTGTACGGTATGGATATCTTCGTACATTTATTACTAGCGTACTGTGTCACGTGATCCGAGTGACTTTTTGTGGTTACCACTATGAAATCCATTCGAATTCGCATATGCCTCTGTATTCGGGGCTGACCTTCTCATACCACATTCGAGCATCTGCATCAAGATATGTATCATTAATGAGTAACGGTACTGCGTACATGTAGTGGTAGGCCATTCACACACTGGGTGAATTCATAGGGGTGCAAAAATTTATTGGAGTCATGATGAAAACTACTCAAAAGGAAGTTGCACAAAATATTGATATCCAAGTCACCTCTGTTATTTTGCTATTAGATATTCATCCTGAATTCCATCAGCATAGCTATTAAATGTTCGGCACTTCTTAAGTATCTGTAATTATTCTAACTCACAACTTATATAGTTCTGTCGACATGGTCCTCTGCTCCTAACACTACACCCTTCGGTCTTTCTTACCAATATTTCTATACAAGCCCCTTAGAGACAATCTCTTTCTTCACCATTCCCAGTGTGTCATCTTCTAATCTAATACCAACTGTCGGACCTGGAGAAACTGTAGCAACTCCACTAGCCACTAGCCCCCTAGAAGTTGAACTCACTATTACTTTAAGTAATACCTCATCCCCCCTCTGAGCCCTTTAATCAGATCTACATCCTTCTGACGCACCGCATCTCTAATCGAGACCGCCATGGATAACACAACACTAGCATATTTTGATAACGGTCTCGGCGAGCCGCCTGGCGGTTTTGTCCCACCCTATACGCGCTACCCTGGACCAGAAGAAATCCACTTTTGGCAAGTTGGATGCCGCAGCCAGTTTCCGCGGCGGGATCCATTGCCAGAAGGTCTGAGCGAAGAGGAGTATCTCGCCCTGCAGCGTCCTGTTGTAGCTGGTATCCCGGTTTTAGAATTGCGCGCGAGGCGTCCTGGTAAAGTGAAGGCCTTCATAAGGAAGCTTGTATTGAAAATTAGGAGTTTGAGAATATAGAAGCCTTTAGGTTGTGAATCGGCGGGTTAGATTCGAGATTGATTTCTTTTCCGCTCTTCAGGGTTTGTAGTCCAGTTTAGGTATGACTGGTGTGTAAATTATGTACGATTCACATATGGGCTTAAATGAAGGAATCTAGGAGTGTAAGCTGAGGGCAATGAAGTCGTCTGTGAAACGATTGATAAAGCATGAAAATATTGAACAGCAATGAGGTATAGAAAATAGCATTGGAAACAACTCAGTAAATCTTCCTTAGGGAACTACCCAACAAATTAAAACAGAAAAAAACCCCTCTGCGATCTCTATATCCACCCCGCCCGTTAAATTCCCCAATTACACTTAAGTGTCAATCTCGACTCCAGCTCGAAATACCAATCCTATCAGCCTTGTAGGCCAGGTTCGTTGGCGTTTTGTACTTTGATAGATGTGCCATAAAATAGATGACCTAAGCTTTAGCTGACTAACGTGACCTAATCTACGGTGGATGTCGAGAAATTGGACGAATTAGGGCTTAGGTCGCGTTGAGATGATTGTTAAGTAGAAGTATATTTCTTGGTACCTATCAAAGAACAAAACGCCCACGAGCCCGGTCTACGAGACTACGATCCTATAGCTAATTAGGTTACCCAGGAAGCTTTCAACGCCTATTAAAATAGAAATGAAACCCTTGTCGCCATGGACCATAGTGACAGGTAGTTGTGGTTGGGTAGAGCCTCGGTTGTAGAAATAAAATGGGATAGAAAGTAGAACACTCTAAGAGATGTTATTCGAGTGTTCAAATATACGTAGCGCATCTTGAATATTTAAGCTCACAAGTTCAGATTTCCAGGGATATTGCCTGAGAGGCACAAGGGGTAGATATATTCTGTTTGGAAAACTCTCTTGGGAAATGATTGGGGGTTTGGCATACCTACATGTACGTGTTAACTTGCTATGAACTTAGGCTACTAAACAAGGTTTAGTATGGTATTATTTGTCGATGACGAGCAGTCATTCGCCGTTAAAATCATAATTATATGTAGTTATCTGCCTAGAAGATGGTGACTAGAAGCCAACACTCTCACTTGACGGAATGCCAATAAAGTAGATCTCCTGTTGGAGATGCTTCCTAATACGGGGTGCTTCCACGGGCATGGCTTCGGAGTCGGAAATGATCGAGAGACAGGTATCCGAGTACTCGGGCACTCGGGCACCCGAAGAGCTATTTAGATAGGGGCCGTATGTCCACCTCAAGCAATACAAGCAATTGAGTTTTCTATTCCTCCCTACGTGCCCCAATATTACAGCATCTCTGTTGGAGAACGGCTTCCTAACTAGGGGCGCATTTGGGCAAAGCAGTGAACTTGAATAAAGGACCGGAGATTGTGAGTTATGAGTTCTTTGTATTCGGGAGACAAAGACTTTCTTAGCACAAATACTGAGTATTAGAGCTCGCTAGTAGAGAATTAGCAAGCTTACTATTCGAGATAATGCAACAATCTCCGTTTGGATAAACTCGAGTGATACAGTATGATAGAATTTACCAATCCATAACACAAATTAGCGCAAACTTACATGTCAACTCCTTACTTTAAAATTACGAGAAAAGTCCGACACAGCTAATAATATGCGATAAAACCCATATAGCAAGAGCCATCGTGTATATTCCGACAATTCTTAACCGTCGGTAGATTTACATCATTTACCCACTACTCTAACAGCGCAACGACATCACCACAAAACATGAAGACCTTAATGAACAGATTTGCCAAGAGTAGAAAATAGGCTTGAAAATTTTTTAACTCCAAGATTATTCATAGATTTCCCAACCTTCCAAACTTTCCATTGACGCCCTAGTTACTGCATGTAGTAGCGACACTCACTAAAATGGTATCATGATGTGATCTAGTCACTAGCTTCTACTTCGACGCTATCTTCTCCCCATCTCATCTCTTCACCTTTAGACTGACCCCACCCTAAATATTCATCCACCTTCTCATTAGCTTCGTCAGGTGTCGTATCGATAGCCTCGTCTCTGTCCTCCTCATTCGCGTCGTAACAGTTAATTTCTCTACGAGGCTTATACCAGGTCATAAGTATAGGTATGTCATCATCTTCCCATTCTTCTTCTCCGCGATACACTGTACCATTTTTTCCAACACGGAGAATGGAAGATTCTGGAACATCGGGATTGTCATCGTTCCTGAGGATGTCATTGTGGATACTCATTTTTTGGGTTGCCTTTGCTTTCCCCTTCCCCTTATTCTTGCCCTCGGAAGTGGGATTGAAGGCGCTGAAGGCAGCAGATTCCGCATCAACTTCAATTCCCCAGACGGCGACCGTATGGAGTTTTAAAGGCTTCCACCTCTCCCCGCTCTGTAGGTCGCCATCATCATTATGATACCAGTGCCCAAACTGATCATCTTCTGTGTCACGCGTATAGTCTTCGTGATCGCTTCCCGTAGAAGCACAATCGCCGCCCTCATCCCATGCTCCCCAGAAGCTATCTGGGTCGGTTGGAGACTCCAGCACTGGATGTGGCACAGGAGGGCTAAAAACAATGTCTTTTTCATATGCGCGATTGTCGGATACGGTATAGAAGTTGTTCGACGCATTGGTGATCGATTTAATAACCGCATATCTCTCGCTATGTTTAAGCAGGACAGTGATTTCCTCCTCGCTCTCAAACCAGGGGCCAGCCGCATTTTCGCCACCATTAGTAGTGTCAATGACCTTCATCCACTTTCCTTCATCTTTTATTTCTGGAATACCTGTGAAGGACATAAAGCCCTCCGGCATAGAAGTACTGAGAATGTGGTAGAAAATATCGTAGTGGAAGTGACATGCTCTTTTGATTTGGTAGGAATCCTCCCAAATCTTGTGAGCACTAATAGCTAACTTCACTACCTCAACTCTCTCAGGTTTCATACCACCCATAATTTCTGTCTGTGCTTTGATCCTACGGGCTTCATTTTCGTTTTCTTCTCGTCTCGCAATCTTTCTCTCCCGAAGGACTTCCGCTGTTGGAGGCTCAAAAAAATCGTAAGGGTCGATATCCATGTTTTCTGTGGCAGGCTTGTAACGGATTCCTGCAGCTTCCGCCTTGCGCGCACGTCTTTCACGAATAAGAATCGCGGGGGTCTTTTGCCATTCCTCTAGTACCATAGCTGGAACGTAGTTAATGAAGTTGGCTTGCATCATCTCCATGATGCGCCAATAGTTCGGTGGAAATTCCTCATTTTTCACCCATGGGTAGGAGTAATGACAAACTAGGCGAATGTCAGGCGCCGCAAAGTATGGGAGAGAGAACCAGTTGTCGGGCGTCATTAGAAGCGCCCCCCATGTATCTGGTGAAATTGGTTCGGCAGTCCCCTCACCCCTGGACCCAGAGCGAATTCTCACATTAGGTGCTGTGTTAGCCGTGGTTGGGAAACCTTGCACTTCATCCCATTCCTTCTCGACATCTTGCTTGATCACAAAGACGGCAATCTGAGAGCAGTCCCCAAATACGGCCCTTGCTCTTCTCCCGAGTGAACTTAAACCATCCACTTGCGAGGCAAAGAGATCCTCAAACACACTACATAGCTCTAAATCTTCGCCAGTGTCGCCTTCAGCTCCATCATCGAGGAACTCATTAGTTGCATCTGCTAGGCTCTTATTGATGGCATAACCAGTGCCGCCAATAACGTTCATTCCACGATCAAGACCACCTACACCAGTGAAGGAAACATCATAGCCAAATTGTTCTGCAGAAGTGCGAGCCCAGGCACGGAACTCGGCGCGGGTCCACTCAAACCGGTGGTCGTGATGACGCATGGGATAAGGTATTCCGGGACGCCAATAACGGGACTCAGAATCACCAGGTATGTTACTTGGTTCTGGCTGATTTGGAGGAGAGGGGGCGCGACTCGGAGGGTCTTCGAACATTGCTTCCATATCAACACTATCCACGAGTAACTTGGCAGCAGCTTCGAGAGTTTGGATTAGGCTGTGACCAGCAGCGGCGCGAGCCTGAGGCTGGTCAAGAGAACCTTGCACACCTTCCATGATGCTATCCATGTTGGGGAGGTTTGTATCCTCAGCCACTGGCTTTACCAAGGGGCTACAGTCAAGTGGTGTGAATGGAATCTCAAAAACTTTGTTAAAATCTCTGTTGGGGGTGGTGATGACACAAATTTTGGGTTTCATTTTCCCAAGCAAGACAGGCGCAAACTGAGAGAGTGGCTGAGGGTCGAGATGTTCGATTACTACAGATGTATTAGCGAACAGCTTACGGTTTTTGAGCGAGTGATCATCTATGAAGATAATTACCTTCAGTAGAAACGATAATGTCGTGCCTCGGGACTGTCTTGGGTGTTAGATGCACGAATGAGCCTGGCAATCAGTATCATTAGTTTTCCATCTTGCTATGTATTATCGTGTAGCTAATTTATATACCTTGCAATAAACTAACATCCAGCGCCCTCCATCTATCCTCTGCATCTCCCTTCCCCCCATATGATCCTGGTGCCAAACTCTCCGCCACATCTGGTGCAAAAAGCTCCTCGTCAAAATCGATCCCTGTAATCCTTTCTAGCGGCAAATCATCCTCGCACGGGATAAGTGTCCGAAGAAGAAAGCAATCTGGCCCACAACCGACATCGAGAACGCTGCGGAGCTTTCCGGCGAAGCGGGGTGAGCGGGAAAGATTGCGTAGGATGTTCTGGATGGCAGTGCGGCGTTGGATGTAGAGTGCAGGGTTAAAGGCGACGCGGGGAGGGGTTTCTGGTGGTGATGGTGGGAGAGGCGGAGACGGTGGGGAGGGGTTACTAGTTGCCGCCATAGCAAGGTATTGAACCTGCAGATGGAGATTGGATGCAGATGGAAATAGCACTCTAGAGGGGATGGTGGTGGGGTGATGGATGCTGGATGTGGGGCGTAGTTGTTTGCGGGGAACTGGTCGTTCGCGAGGGTTGTCTGTGGTGGTGCTGAGGTGGTGTTACGACTTCATGCTGGGCGTGGCTGCGCACGTGCCGCATTCTATTGAATTTAGGCGGCAGCGACATATCATCTCACTCGGATGAGCCGGGCCCAAAAGGAAATATAAAAATTTACTATGATGAAGGAGTAAATTTTTCATAATAATTATATAAATACAGTATTTACATACCCACCCAGCGAGTCTCCTCCGATGGCCCTTATTTGTTATATATACAACCGCTATAAGAAGCTCCCATTCTGCAATCACTTCCCGTCCTGGTCCTTCGCATTCTTTTCTTCTTCAATTTTCTTCAATATCTCCTCCCTCACGTTCACTTCAGGTCCCTTCTTCTTATCCTTCTGATCACGATCCCGCTGTTCCCACACATCCCAAATCTGCTCCATGATCAAGCTCCCATAGCTCGACGCCTCCTCCTCACGTGGTCTATACTCTTTAATAATCTTCTCACCCTTCCACCCACCAACCTTCACTCCGTCCACCTCCGGCTTCTGCGCCAGTTTCAACGCAACATCCTCCCTCCGCTGGAACCCGTGGAACATGTCTCGTCCGTGCGCAGCGCTAACTTCACTTAAGCAGTAGAGCCACGCAGAGCCGAGACCAAAGGTGTACCAGTCGAGCTTACGAGGTGGAATGAGGGCGAGAGCGGGACAGCCGATAAGGAGCCCAAGCGACACTTTGTAGCGGAGGTCCTCGTAGCGTTGCTGCTGTCGGATGAATTCTCGCTCAAATTCATACTTGGGATCTGGGGGTGCTGGATCGGTGAGACGTTTCGTTGCTTCTTCAGGTGTGGTGATGTTATCGATTGGCATTGTGGTAGTGGCGGGGCTAGGTTGTTAGTGAGGGGCCGGGAGTAGAGAGTGGGGATGAGGCTACCGGCTGCGTATGTGCAATAGTTTTCCCAACCGATTCAGATGATCTGTGGAATTGGAGGTGAGAAATAGCAATTGGCGATCACAAACAGTGGTGAGTGTCAGATGAGTGCCCCTCTGGAGCATTTATAGTCGAAAGACAACGATGAGGTCAACACCCGCAAAAAAGCTTTAGTTGAATCTGGTGTGACGTAGGGTTAGGTTTGGCGCTCTCGCTTAGAATGGGTTAGAGCTATAATGAGCAACGTTAACCCCCCCAACCTCACTTGGACCTTTTAACTACACGATCCATACACTCCTCTACCAATAGAATTACTGGTCTAAAATACTAGCCTAAACTTGAGATATTTAAGCTAGTAATCGAAGTTTAGTTTATGTGTACCGTTCACTCAAGTATTGGCAGCGACATTATTTTGCCGGAAGGTCAAAATCGTAGCTGCATGTAGTGGTGATTCTATATCTCATATTTACTAGATAATGGAGTGAGGAATATATAAGTCTCCTTTCGATACTCTTCGGTGAGAGTCTTGTTTAGGTTTTTGTTTGTGTTAACTATTTCCTTTACATGTTTGACTATGGTAAACAATACACGTAAGCAAACCAGCTACAACTTTTCGGGTACTAGACGGCAATCCGTACGGCGGGGTTATGTATTGCTTACTCTTTTATTTCTCAAAACTACACCTAGAGCTTCTGAGAATTACATAAGTACATCGGAGGGTTCCTTGGATAAATGTTGGCAGCATTGAAGCACCAGTGAATGGGATACCGAAGTCTCACAAAAGACCTTTTCAATATCGTGATCTTTAAGCTATCACAAATAACCCATTAAAAAAATCAACTATCGCCCTGGGCCCAGAACCTTCTGCTAATCCCTAGGCTCGTGTTGCGTGATTCAGATGGTGGGAGACTTGGTAAACTCATGTTGTAAGACTACCATGGAAGTGATAAAAGGGTTAGTTTTAAACTTTCGAGGTTTCTTGCGAGTGATCACGAATTCTCTTTGCCGTATCTTAACGCGCTCCCAATCTAGTGTCGCGCCAGACCTGTCATAGCGATTTGATAAGATCTTAGATAAGAATATTGCCGAAAACAATCAAACGCTAGAGTCCTCCCTAGGGGTATGGCACGCCTGGGTATGGCACAAAACAAGGTGAACACAGCTCTCGAGCTGAAGCACAGACTTTTACGCTCCCAGATTACAAGATCTAGGGAATCTTACTTAGTCACGATATTTCATGAAGTTTTGATTTAGTTTTGATGTAGCATAAAGCTGTTGTGACATTGTCGCGCCATACCCCCAGGAACGACTCTAGTAGAGTAAAATCCAATTTATCATCAGCCACCCTGTCTTATGCCCGGCCCACGACTCTTGACGCCAAGGTTCGAGCCTCATGCATCTTCAATTTTCTTAGGATCATTTATGGACCACAGACACGTGTATCAACCAATCACAAGAAGTCTAGGCACGAGACAGTCAGTCACCTAAATTCGTGAAAATTCTTATGACCGAAGCGAATAGACGTTGCGGCGAGTATCGTTCGTGGGTGGGGTTTCTTATGAAGCCCGAAGCCCTTTGAAACCAAATTGGACACGATCTCCCCAGCCCTGCTGGTGAGAATCCACTTTCGATTGGAAGCGAACCTAACACTGACGATCAATGTCGTATATTTCTCAGGTATATGTAGTCTTGTGCTCGACCACATACCCAAAATTGCTGCTACCATAGCAATTAAGTTCATAGGTGATGCAGACGAGCTTACTTCTTAGTTGCTGATTCGGCTTAGTGATCGTAGCTACTCGTAATGTTCTATAAATCAATAAGACTGGTAATACGTTGAATGATATGAGGGATAAAGGGCCTAGGGCTCCAAGTATGTCACGCGGAATCACAATCGGTAAAGGACAATGGCCTGGTGTCTCTTTTTTGGCGAAGTGGGTCCTAAAACAATGGACAGATCCAATTCTATGGTGTGAATTTCCTATATAGACTAACTTTCACGTCCAGTCAATTTCGTTCACTCGTCAAATCTATATTTTAAATCTATAACCTCATCCATCATACTTTGATCAAAACGCCAATCGTTAGCACACATTCTCATCAATGAAGTCCTACCTCACCCTCGTTCTCGTTTTCTTCTCAATCACTCTTGTTTGCGCTCAAAAAACCAATACTAAAGATACTGAGGTCGAGTTTACTTCTAATTCTGCCAGTTTTCAGATGGCCATGGTGTTCCTTTCTAATCACAGCCATATCACGCCCCAAAAAAGTCAGCCAACAGCCAAGGAAGATACTAAAGTCATCTGCGAGACTACCGGCCGCTTCCCCCTCGTAGGCGACATCGAAAAGGTTGCGAAAGAACTCGTTAGCCGGGGCTCCAACTAGTGCCGTCAAACCAAGTGCTTCGGCTCTAAATGCCACACCATCGCTGCCCAAGACACAGCTAGCGTCGCTATTTATGCGGCATGTTGGTTGATGATCGAGTGCTACTTTGCGGGGAATTCGGCCACCAATATCCAAAATGGTGTAAAGTGTTAGTTAACGGAACGTGGAGGGCAGGAGGAAAGGCGGCGCATTCGCATGGTGGTAGTATTGAGGCTTTCCATACTTAGAGTGTGTCATGAACTTTTGTGATAGATTTTGCGTATAACAAAATTTGGATTCACTTGCGCGCGGCTCTCTCCAGCATGTCTACGTAGCGAATAGAAATTGGTTTGGCAGACAGAATTCGTTCGTTTAGAGTGCATTTCCCCCTAATTCCAGACTGCTAGTTGTCTGTTACATTAAAATTTCAACGGATATTACATAATAAATGTGCCTAAATCATAGTGAGGACAACGGGCCTAGGATTGCTTATTGAGAAGACGAGTTTGGTCACGGAATATCACTCGAATAAATTAGCGCCGGATAGTAGCGATTACCTGTAATTTGTTACAGTTGTGATCGAAAACTATGAAAATAAGTACGTGTGTTAGGTAAGTACTATAACTTCATTATGGGGTGTTTTGATATCTTCTCACGGAAATGCACATACCCGAATTGGCAAATATCCACATCACGTACAGCACGGCTGAATTTTAAAAGTCAGAGGGTATTTCTATTTGATAATTTCTTGTGAGATGGAACGGCTAAGTTACTTTGTAACTTGTTGCCTCCTGATCACCCTCTTAAGTGCTGCATTCGAAGACGAGGGTCCTACATAGAACAAAGACGGGAAACGGGTAGGTGCTTCGTTCAGTACTTGAAGTTGTGGTGCCGACATCGGTCCGTTCATCTCATCTCGTTATATTTTCTTCAGATACTTTTTCTGCGGCGTAGCCGCAGCTACTCGAACTCTTATTTCACCTTTTGTCTGGGCGACACTATGTTCATCAGTTATAAACTTCGGGTTTGTTCCAATCTTTGATGCTCTCTATCCGCTAGAGCTCACCAAAACTAGAAGGCCGACGATTCTGCTCTAAATCTTTCTCCCAACAAGTAACTTGAAGCATGTCCAATTCAATACCTACCGGCTTCTCAAATCTCACCGACTATATATCAACAGACCTTGATATGGAAATTCCACCTTCATCCCAAATCCCCCAGATTGACCGCCAACAGACACCCCGGCCTCACCAAAACCAAACTTCGAACGTCCTAGATCAACTCCAATTCCAAGCCCATCATGACCAAAATACGCTTGTCATTGGCGTTTTGGCGTATCTAGATCGGGTTGAGCGGGAGCTCAACCAAATGAAAGGGTTCATACATGCTGGGTACAAGAAATTGAACGATGCGGGCGATGAAGGTAACCTACTTGGGAAAGTCGAAGGGTGAGCTCCCCCTAAACATCACTATTTGTGCTCCCATATTCGAAACCGAATGTTTACACAGCGACAGTGTGAGACTCCAAGCAAGGAATTGGAATAAACTCAATGTTACCGAGCTTGAGGAGCCATTTCGGATTCTACCACTATCGAATGGAGAGTTCCCGAACGGGATTCCGAGCCTTGGGTCTATCCTGAGAACTATCAACCGTTAGTTTTATTTATTCGTGTTGTTGGATAGCTCATTCAATCTTTGCTGATCGCGAGGTTCTTTGGATTATAGATAAAGCAATTGATTACTTGCTAGATCTTTATGATATCCCTTTCGTCCCCACAATGTTCTTGCTGGAAAAAAAGATCATATATCTTCACTTTATGGGCGCAAATCAGGTTGTTATGCATCGTATTCTGGATTGATATGAGGATGGAGATGAGATTTGTTAGTGTAATTAGTGTTTTATTATACAGTTTTGTGCACCTACAGCAATAAGTACATGTAGCGTAACTGAGGATAGTTTTAGATACATGTAGCCACTTGTGTTTCATAAGCTGTGGCGCCTGGATGAAAACGATTATGATGTCATCTATCTCTGTGGCAGTGCAGGTCGCGAACCCCTCTCCTAATCGATTGAGCCTCATCCCTATCGCGTACTCCATCAACCAAACCTCCAACCAACAACAGGAATTGCCAAATTTATCATTATGGAGAGAATGGTCACCATTGAAAAGGCCATAGCTGCCATAAAAACAGCAGCCGAAGAGATTCCTGTAACATCCCCGTCCACCTAGCGAGAAGCAGAGCTAATCGTTGAAACGGGAACTTTAAGGCAGAAGATTTCCTCTCCTACTCAACAATCTTGGATGTCCATCTTTCCTTTGCACACGAGTTTTTCTCCCCTGAAGAACAGCATCAGCTTTTAGAAGTCTTGGCTGAGATATTGAATACTCATGTAAGCATATAGCCCTACTCCTACTTGAGCTGGAGCTAGGCTTATAGGGATTCCAGGAAGATCTAGCCCGCGATATTTCGTGGGACCTGGTCTCAGTTCTTCTTCCCTTTCTCGAATCTTCGTCTCCAATAACCCTTCAAACCGCGGAATCGCTTATTGCATCTGCAGCTGCGAAGGGGAATCCCAGAGAAGTGTTCATTAAAGTTCTTGAATCGCTCTCGTCTCTTAGCTGGGCACCACGGTCGGGAGCTGGAGAATACGGAGATGATAATATTGATGAAGATGAAGACAAAGCTACTTACTCAGGGGATGAGGATAGGGATGAGATCCCAGAGGAGGAAGGAAAGCAGGAGGGAGAGGGATTGCTGCATAAACATTCTCTCAAGAAATTTCACGCCCTTCTTTCAGCCCTATCTATCGTACATCCCAGAATAGCTGCAAAGTTCCCATCTCGATTTCTCTCAACCGAGTTAACGACATTATTGGGAGTTTTCATGAAGGCTATTCAATGGCTCGAAAGGGCAGACTTTGATGGTATTTTAAGGGCTATTTTGAAATTCGTCAGACTAGCTAAGCCGGAGCTGCGACAGCCAAGGAAACAGAGCCTAGCGAAAGGGGAGAAGCCACCGCTACCACCTAGGGTTTCAACGACTGATAGTCTGCCAACGTTGTCGAGTATCTCGACTGAAGATTCTTCGGAGTCACTCCTTCAATCGAGACTTTTGCAGTCGTTCCTGTCGCACGTATTGGAGATTTATCTTCTTCGTACTCGAATCCGTTACAATGAATTACCCACCAACCATCCTGAGAAGACGAATGATCACGACCACGACCACGCAAACCTAGCTGAAGATACTGAAGAAAGGGGGCTAGTTTTAGGATGGGCTGGCGACTACGATGAACAGGTTGTCAGGAAAGAGAAGAGCAAAGTTCCTGGAGGACAAACCCTCATTGACGATGAAAGAATAGCAAGAGCAAGTAGAGGAGATGTCAAACAGATAGTTAAAGATATTGCGACTTTATGTGAAGGACTAGGATTGAAGACGGATGAACTTTTAAGAGTATGCGAAACTGTTGAAGGTCTGTGGCTCTCAACCGAAGAAGTTTTGAAGCTTGCTGATATGGTTAGAAACAAACGAAAACGCCAATGAAGAAGGCGAAAATACAGAAGTTTCCGCCCCTGCTTCCGCAGAAGAGGTACCTCTTTCGAAAGTTGGATCCCTATTTCTCCTAGCCGAGCGATTCACTGCCGTTCCAATTTCCTCAATCACGATTTTCCCAGATCACGAAGCGATATCCCGCAACTATCTTGTCCTAGGATCAGTGCAAACCCAACCACCAGTTGTAGATGCTGTGCTGTTCCTTGGTGCTTTTGCAATTCACCAAGGAGGGGGGCTTGGTGAAGTTCCGGTGGAGCTAGAGGACTTTTTGATGTATTTGCAAACATTCGCTGCTATCTCTGCCACCGCCTCGTCGCCCCAGATGAGATTTTTGGCACACTACCACGTCGCCACTGTTCTGAAACAGCATCCCGATGAAGCTGTGAGGCTAGCGTATATTAAAGATACGCTTGAGCATTGCCCTTTCGAGTCGTTGAAGGAAAGGGTTGTGTTAATACTCAAGGACGAGATAATATATGCCACTTCTACCAACGAAACGCGATTTGAGTTGAGCAGACACAAAAATAGCGAGCATCTGGTCTGTACTGCGTGTAAACATACCACCGTTCGAAAAGACAACATGATGGATCATGTAGAGCGCAAACACCCGGACCTTGATATCAGCTCTACAATGCATGAGATCATGACCATTGCAAGACCTGGGATTTCAGACTCCGAAAGCTCTATTTTCGGCAGCCCAGTAGTTTTGGAGGAACTCTTTCCTGTTCTCTTTCCAGACCTCGGCGAGTTGCTCGATAGTGGTGACTCGCAGAGCTGGGAGGCGTTCAAGAACCACTACCCGACACTAGTGGCGACGGTGAATTTCTATTATTTCCTTCTCAAATCACCGCTCACACAGGAACGCCTGGGCGTATGCAACAAAGAACATGTGGAAAGGGTAGAAAGCCGGTTCTTTCGTCCTCTGGCTAAGGCTGTTGAAGGGTTTAAGGCTAGGAAAGGCGTCGAAGAAGCTGATGCGACAATGGAATCTGAGCTGGATATCTTGGCCGAAGTTCTCGAGAGGGTTGCAGATGCAAGGAAGAGTTTTATTCAGTGAAAGAGTTTGCTTGCCATCTTTCAACATATCATTTTCCTTGTCCCATAGCGAGTAGTTCTGTTATTACCATCCTGAAGGCAATATTTCTAATTTGCTCTGTATGTGTTTTTTTATGTTCGGGTTTGAGATAGCGAGAAAATCGATAATAAATGGAGAGTCTAGGCAAATTAGCCCGTAACTCTTGCTGGGGTTTCCTCGGTACTAATTTTCTGGAAACTTTAGGATATTTGATCCCGTACCATCCGCCCTGGCTATTTAATTCGAACAAGGCCGGAGTCAGTTTATTATCATAAGATCTAGCGGCTAACAAGGCTTGATAGAATGTGATCAATTATTTAAAACCTCGGAAGTCTTTATCATTGATGCCAAGCGCCGTGTTTGTCTGCACAATGTTAAGACTTTTAGTGTTGCTTAGCATTGTCCCTGCAACCACAAGCATTTCCCTATACAATGTAACCACCTCCACCCCCTCGAGAAAATTTTCGGAACTGCAATGATGTTGATTTTTAAATGAGTCCTTTATCGGTTTAGTGGCTTCATTACCTTTGTTAACCACATATGTTAGCTTCTTATTCGTGACAGTTTTCGTTCTGGAAAGACACCCTCATAGTGCCTTTTTGTATTGTTTCTCACATTCTGGGAACTACCTACTGGCTGTGTGCCACCTGGTGCAGCCATTGTAGAATATTGTATTTTCTTTATCTCCACTTCTACGGATTTTATAGGAAGCCGATATAAGTTTAAGCTAGGACCCTGTGGCAGCAGCACTTCTTTTTATCCACCGTTCTCAAAAGAGGAATATTTGCAACTGCTATCATCAAATATCGCTGATACTCAGTTCCTATATCCCTGATCTACTTCCTCTTCTTCGATAGAAGAAAGATCTATATCGGCAAAATGCAGCCTATCGCTCTTGCAATAATGAAACCTGCAGTCCCAGAAGATGAGGAACTGGTAGATGAACGTGGTAAATATTCTCTCTATTTCACTAGCTGTTGCATTTTTGGATTTGGAAAACCTGTGCTAATAACTTCGATTTAGGTGCAACATGGTATCAGTGTGTGATTTGTTAGTTGCCCACAAGACCTGACACCATTCCTATCATTTCCATTTGTCGATAATTCGCCGGCCATTATTCGTCCTCGATCAATTCATTTCCTACCTGCTCAATGGAAATCTACGGATTTAATGAACCATCGCAAGATCCACTTCTTCACCGCGTTTTCTTTCTTTCTCTTACCTCACTTATGGATCTCAACTAAACCCGTTGAGAACTGCCCTCCAAAAATAAGCCGTTAACCTCATTCTAACTTGGCTCTCACACTCTCGACAAAAAACTCTCCACAGACCTTTAAAGAAAGAACAAATACGACCAATATTACTACTACTTCTTACAATCTCGACTCTAGCGGTGATGCCCGTGCAGGGACATCATTACTACTTGGGCTGTTGTTGAACGGAGGTACCATAGCATCTGAAAGTGGATTATACGATGGAGTTTCCTTTTTTTATTTATCTTTGATTTCTAGTCTTCCATTATTCGACGACTGATTTTCTTCTTCTCAATTTTCTTCTTACTGGAATTCTGCTGGTGTATGCGAGATAGGGGGGAAATGACCTTTCCTTGGTGGTTATTTTTTTGGGGGGAGGAGGATATTGGGGGCTCATTTGTGTGTGATGCGATTTGACTTATGGCAATTGAGAGAGAGACCTTAAATACATGGAAGCGGGCCATCTTTTTTGACCCGAAGGCACGCTTTGAGACTTTGTTTATACTGACCCGTATGTGAGGACACAGTTTTGATACTAGAGTCTTTTTTGCCTTGTTCACGTCTCCTAGGCCCCAGTCTGCTGCGCACCGTATGATTCGACGAGCTGCGTGGAGAGGTAAGAGATGCTAGGCACAAGACTTTTGCAATACCGAACACAATGGTCGGGCTATTATATCGCGGGGAGAGCTACCAACTTCTAGTAGGAGGTGGCCTATACGGTAAATTACGCCAAAAAGCGATTATCGTAGTATCGTCTGGCCGCTCCATGACCATATAGTATAATAGGCGTACGTCGCAACATGTGCAGAGAGCATTTACCCGATATTCTATACATGGGCAATAACTACCCACCACTCTGAATCCTCTTTCTAATGAGTTTTTAGTGTAACTACTCAGTTCAGTGAAAATTGTAGCAATACCGCATTGAAACCATTCAAAATTTAAAAGCTCGAGCATTGCTAGTGCATAGAAGCGAACGGCTTAAGTGTGCGCTATCTTTGGATAAGATTCCCAGACGTTATTTAAGGGAAACCTTAGCAGCGGAATTCACTCTACCTGCTATGCATTAACCATGTACCCTACAGACTGGCTGTTCTTGTCCCGGTTCTTACGTTTATAAAGGCTAGCGTATTTATAATCCCTTGTTGGTATGCATTCGTGATGAACAATACTCAAGAGCGAATTTTCTATCATAGGAGTTATTATTTACATTACCTACACCCAGTTTACATAAAAACATCAGGAGATTCCAGTAGCTTTCCCGCAGTTTTCTTTAAGAATTTATCCCAGGGCGTGAATAGTTTGCAAAACCCCAAAAACAAAACGGGACAAAAGTATTTTATTTTTATCTTATGCGACGTGACCGAGATTCAAGACAAGACATAAAATATGACATCTCAACACTAACTTGAACAAGACTCCTACAGAGGATTCCTACAACACTCTCCATCAACAAATTTCGAAAGAAAATGTAATGCAATGGGTCACCCCTTGGATAGGAAATCATCACCTAGTGCGCAGGATTAGTATGCTCAGAAGATTATTCCGCCGGTCAAACTCCTAGTGACATCATGAGCCTGCGAGGTTTCATTGATTCTGCAACTTCCGGACTCTATATGCTGTAAGAGCGCAGACGCTGACCTGTAACGATCACAACAAGTCGGGCAACTATCGTATCCAGATACACGTCAGCACGCTCGACTCATAAATCAGGGTTGCAACAAGAACCTACCGGAAAACCTTCCTAGCATGCGTAGCGCTCATCATATGCTGCAAAATAGCATTCGCATTCCGAAACTTCTTCTTGCAAGAGTTGTGAGGACACTGGAAAAGCCTCAACTCGTCCAGCCAGAACTTCCCCATTTCATTCAACGTGAACTCCTCCACTTCATCCTGTTTTCCAAGACCGTCGGTGTAGTCGATCACAGACGGCTTATTCCTATTCAAATTCGTGTTTGTGGGAACTATGCTCATGCTCACGCTCTTAGCGCTACGCACAGGACCCTGTGAACCCTGATGCCACGTCGGCATCAGATCTTCCGCATCCTTCTTCGCCATAGTGCGGGAATTGAGGGGCGCGCTGCCATTAGGGTGCTCTTCTTGCATGCGTTTTTTGAGTTCGGGTGGAATGATCCCGTCACGCCAAAGATGCGTGGTTGTGGTATTGGGCTTTTGGCGAGGGTCGATGTCGTAAATGGCAGTGGGATCGCTGGATTGAATGATTTTTCGAGTGAGGACTGCGTTGTTGAGGCCGGCGTTGCAGCCGTTTCCTTCGATGTGCTGGGTTATCCCGGAAGCGTTGTTGAAGACGGCGTTGCAGCCGGGGCAGTGGAGTGGTTGGGAGACTCGATGCATCTGTTTGTGCGGAAGATTGGTTTCTTAGCGATCCATTTATTGTGGAAGACAATAAGTAGTAGATGGAGTTATCTAGAAGAGATGGATGGGGAACGAACCTGCCTACGATGACCTTGAAGCCCTCCGTTGCTCTTAAACTCCTTGAAACAATCCACGCAAACAATATGCAGCGGACTCTTGAGCAAGTGGATCTGCAAGTCCGCATGGGTCTCAAAATCACGATCACAGTCTGCACAGAACTCATGATGTTCCGGATCTCTGGTTTTGTGAGTTCTGAGCTCTTTAGCAGTCTTGAAGCTGGCTTTGCAGACTGCGCATTCGTAGGTTGCTACCTCAGTCTCAGCAGCTAAGATAGTTCTAGTTATAGAACCCCTAACACTGCGAGATGCTACGGGGACTGGAATATCGTCCTCGCTATCTTCGGAGTCGTCAGAAGCATACCGCCTAAAATATCGCGATTAGCTATGGGACACTCAAGGAACTAACTCTCAGGTAGATGACTTACTCCCAGATATTTTTCTGTGCCATTGGGTCTTTGTTGTTCTGTCGGGCTGTCTGTGGTTCAAAGGTAGGGGCTGCTGATGGGTATGTGATAAAGAAAACGTACGGAAGAAGAGAGAACTTTACAGAGCAGAGGGAGCGGGGAGCATGGGACGTTGTGGTTGCATGGGACGTTGGGTTGCTCGTTACCCGTGCGCTGGACTGTCTTGGCAATGTACCGAGTGAGACCTAGTGATTTATATAGAATGCATAAACCCCTCCGCCAACGAAATAGCCTAGGTATACACATGAGGAACCCCAAGCCGGGGACGCCAAGATGCTTTTTCTCTCTAGATCGGTTGTGGGTCACACAAATATCGAGGGTGGAGGCCTGAATTCGCTGTATCCCACTTCCTTTTAGGACCGTCACGTGGTTGGTCAACACGTTTATATAATGCTGCATAAGAAGGTTGCAACGAAAATGATCCTTTTTGGAGATAGAATACCATTAGTACCCAACCACCAACTTAATCTGAATGGATTTTTTCTTTTGTATTGGATGGCATACGATTTCATCCATGCAATAACTACTCGCATTTATAGCACTTCGAGAACAAATGATATGTTTGTCGATGAGAAAAGTGTCCGTAGATCTATCGCGCTCCATTTGGCTAAGCTTAAGGCCACCCATCTACGCATGAGGAAATGTTGTAAATCGATGTAGGAAAGCAGCAAGAGCGGCGAGAAGTATCGGTGACCTTGCCGCGATCGAAACTAGTAGAAGCAGGCTTGGAGTATTGGTTAAGTCTACAGAATATGTCTTTTATTGTTCTCATAAGTTGGCAGTGTGAGCGGTGCTCGGGGCAGGCATGAATAGCCTGAACATGCAAATGCGAATTGACCAATCAATCCGTCAATGTGTCAGATGAGGGCGAATCAAAAATTGCTACCAACAAAAGATATGTTCAAGTTCTTCATGTCTGCTTTGAGTAGTTTTCATTAATCATGTTATTTCCTATAGCTAAAACGTGTGATGCCTGTCTTGGGTTTCCGAAATCCTTCACGCATCTTTAAATCACTTCCGGCTATTCACGTGGATTTAAAAAGATACTATTATCTTGTAGCAGTGCCGACTGCTGGCGGGTGGGTGTTTTACTCGTCACACGTTTTAGAGGAACATTAAGGCAGTAAGACGAGCGCGAAGTCTATATATACATGTATTGAGATGAACAGCTAAAAGCCAATCTACAGTTCTTGTCACCTATAGACGAGTGGAAATAGCTAGCAATACTCGCTTCGGGCAAGAAGTTTGGAAAAACAAGGGAGATCCCTGGGGGCACCGATTGAGTAGAAGACTTGGAAGTCACGAATTCCAGACACCCTATTCGCCGCAAGTATTCCCTTTGTTTTTCCAAACTTCTGGACAAAAGTATAGAGATGCGCAAGGGAGTAAACAGGATAGCTGGTATGAGGGAGATACCGTATAAGATTGATAATGAGCTATCCTACTCCTAAAGCTTGTACTTAAAGAAAACCCCCCACTGCGATACCCATTGCCACATAACCCGCTGCAGCACAACACCTCCCCCACCTCGGTATAACATTCTATCCATAGCGAAACAACCAGTTACCCGCGCCGGGGTATTTTATTTCCGATCACATGATAGACACGTGAGTCTTACTCTAACACTTCTTACCTGACGCGAGTAGCTCTGAGGCTCAGGGGAACTGATCTCCATTAATAAAATGTATAGTGGGGGGGACCACAATCGTACTGATAAATTCTCTAAAAGAGGGTGACAGGCCCTCCTGTAGCCTCCAATCCGATAGTGTATCTACAGTCGTTCACGGGGTGACGGCGAACCTTGTCTGATGACCAACAAGGGTTTTGGGCCAATAGATGACCAGGTTAAGATGATAACTCTGCAGCTCCATACTTAACTATACTTTGAAAATCTCTGCTTGTCATCAGATAAGATTCGCCGTCACCCCGTGAACAACTGTGGAACTGGAGCAGTCTTCTGGACGAATCTGCTGGCACTGCTCGTAGTATCATTGTCGGAAGTTCTACTAGTACAGGATCCGGCGATAAAAATTGTCGAGAGTAGCCGTAGAAGATAGATACCAGCGGGAAAAAACCGGCGAAACTCCTTATTTCACCTGGGTCGCCACTTGCAAGTTTTACCTAAGGCTAGAAAAAGCTGAACACAGCATTCATACCTGTCAGAATGGGTGCAGGTTTCTTACTTCCACCTTCACTAAAATCTCGTACCTCCGGTCATTGCCGATATGGGTGCGCTAACCCACGTTGCCAAGGCGGGAAGACGACCAGGATAGCCAGGGTTAGGGGACATATTTAAAGCCCCTGGTTGTTGGGGCTTGTCTTCCCCAACGTCATTCTATCACTTGCGACAGCAGAGCCTCGAATCCTCCCCGTATTTGCGCTCCAACGCGTCCCCCCAACCATACCAATCGTCACTCCATTGCGCCAAAACACTTTTCTCAAATTCTATCCTCGCTGGTCGCTGCTTCTGCAAGCACAGAGTTGTTACTGCTCAGGACAAGTGTTGCGCCCACGGTCTGCTGATTGTGTGCTGCTGTTGGCTGGCTGGCTGGAAACCATTGTATACCATTGTATCTGTATCGGCGTGCCAATTGGTATGTACATGTATTCCCCAGGCGCTCGTTTTCTCCCCCCGTTTTTTCCTCAGCCTTTCCTTCCTTCCTTGACACCATCCTTCGTGACTGATCACGAATCCTTTGGCCCATCCCTCCATCAATTCTTACCATTGATTTCTTCCAACAATCTAAATACTGCCAATCATGGCTAACATTCTTGGTGTCCTTACCAGCCTCTGGGGAATTTTGTCCCCCAGCCCTGCAACCTCATTTCCTGCTACTCCACCAGCTTCGGCTCATCATCGAAAGAGCGAGTTTTACACTGGTTCACCAGCCATCACCCGCCATTCATCTTTTGGTACTCCTAGTCACCGCTCATCCCGTTTCACTGCTAGTACTTTAGCCAAATTTCCTTCCTATCATCTAGGGGTTAGACTAGCATTCTATCCACCATCTTCTCCCTCAATCTACGCTAAAGTTTCTTCTCCGTCCTCTACTTTCTCTACTTCTCCTGCTTCACCTATTTCTCCCATCCTCACCAGTCATCTCAACATCCCCACCTCCGAGACGGAATCTAAAATGGCTGCCGAGAAACCAGCAACCACTGCCGCAGCTGCAACTTCCCAATCCGAGAAGAAGAACCCCAGCAACTCATCCACGAACGATATCCCATGGCGCGAAATCTACATCGCGCATCTCTCCCAGTTACGCGGACACCTCAAATTTCTAGTGATGCTCTCCTCTAAAGCTGAAGGGAAAGGCAAACTAGTACAACGTTCGTATCTCCTCCCCCCTCCGCCCTATTTTCAATCACTCTAACACACTGCAGAAATCAATACCGCCAAAAAGCTCATCAGCGAAGCTAAAGCTGCTGCTAAAATCGCTGGTGTCGTCACTGATGAACCTCTAGAAAAGAGCCTCACGAAACGTAAGAGTCGTCTATCGGTTACGTTTGCAAATCACGACGAGGTGTTTGTGGGGAAGAAGATAAAGGTGAGGCATGCTAGGGGGAACAAGGAACAGCGGAAACCGACCGCTGAAGCGCTGGCTACGCTTCGTTCGCGACTGGGTAAACGTGGTCGTGACGAGGCTGGGGCTTCTGTAGAAGACGATGATGAAGTAAAACCGGAGAAGGCGATGAAGAGGAGCCGGCTGGCTTATTTGCAGAAAGGCGATCCGCCGGGAGAGTTTGTTAGTGAAGATGACGACGACGACGACGACGACGACGACGACGAAGATTATCAGGATTGTGAAGAGACTAGGTCGGCGGCTGAGGATTCATCTACTTCTTCTTCGTCGAGCTCTTCGTTTTCTTCCGCTGCTGCATCTCCTGCTCCGGCTTCGAGTACCAAGATCGATAGCCCTGCCCCCCCCGTATCTACCGCGTCCGCCGACAAGCTCGCTTCAACTGAGAAGCCCGCATCCGCTAAGAAGCCCGCTGAGAAACCCACCAAGAAGCCTGTAGAGAAGCCTACTAACGCAAAACCTTCCACCACAACCCCCAACCCAACATCCACCAAAAAGACTATTGACCACCCTGCCCCATCTACAGCCACCCCAACCTCCTCCGCCAAAAAGATCAAGACCGCAAGCACCACCTCACCTCCAGCGCCTCCACCAACCTCAACTCGTACCAGAACCCGCAGCCAATCATCGACCACATCAGATCCATCCCACCCTATCGATGACGAGGAGAACGCCACCCCGAAATCGGCAAAAAAGCAGAAACAGAACCCTAAACCATCAAAACATTCTACGGATGAAGTAGAATCAGCGACGCAGAACTCGGCGAAGAAGCATAAGAAGGACCACTATGAGTGTGTTGGTGGTGTTTGGAGCAGGTATGATGGGTATGAATAGGACTGTTATAGAAACGAATGCTGGGAGTATGGTTCTTTTTGGGAGAGTATTATGCGAATGGACTGATGAAATGAGGAAGGTTGGTATGGGTTAATTGGGATTGAATTCGAGGAGCGGTTTGGTTCGTGGAAGTGCAGTGGTACCTAGTCGTTTAATGAGGCGACAGCAACAAAACCACGCCCTAACAATATGGGCAATCTCTCCACGCTCATGACAGAGTTCAGAAAAATACATGAAATAGAGACATGTTTTTTGTATTACTACCTATTTGGCTTATTTCTATATCCGAACTTCATAGTGTGCATGGAGAAATTGCCCATATTTCTGGGCGTTGCTTTGCAGCTGTCGCCTCATTAAATGACTGCTACTGTACATATCAGGAATGCGTATGTACGATTAACGCCTTTTTTTTTCATTTCTCCTTTCCCCCCCCCCTGTTCTATTTCACGGTTTTTTGGGAGGGGTGTGGGTAGGTGGGCGCGTAGACTAGGTTTAACGAAGGTTCATATGGATGTAGTACCTCCTTATGGCGGTGGTGGAGTAGTCGTAGCTTTGTATAGGATATGTGTATAGTGATTTTGTTTTCGAATTTCTGGTAGTTATCCATTTACTTTTTTTTTCACTATGGTCACCGGAGCTTATGACTTGGCTTTTTGTGTGCTTGCGGGTTCCTCTTTCGTCTTTGTTATTGTGACTTACAGCGTAAAGTATGATTCTTTCTTGACGAGTTGATGTCTATCTTTGCTGATGATGGTGTTCAGAATTCTAGAAAGTTTTGACAGGCGCACTTCTTGCCAGGGTTGTTCATGATTTTTGATCACTGAGTATGAGGTTGTGTTTTAGGTTCTTTCCCCTTCCGAATACAAAATATTGTACTTAAAAAAATTCAAGGAATTTTCGCTAGCCAATGATATTCGTCCATAGAAAAATGCAAATACATAACATTACCTAGGAAACAGAAAATACAAACTAGGAAGCGAGATTATTAGAAATCGATATCCGAAAGAAAGAACGCGAAATAAAGGAACCAAATAAGAATACGTTATTCCACCACTGCGAGTCTCCAGTACCATTAAGAAAAAAGAACCTTCCCGTTTGCATTCATGCATACTTTACCTACCGCACTCTGTCATAAACCCCCCTGAAAGCTGCATATATTTCACTCCGCCTCTTTTGCCTCGGAGACATCGCTCTGGAAAGAGATGAATCGCTCTGTGCTGAATCTGCTCTTGGCAGGGAACTGTTGCCCGCTCCTACACTTGAAGACACTCTAGTCGGAGATCGCGACTCAGCTGGTGGATCGTCCTGTACTAGCGCAGAGCTGGAGGTTGCTGGAACTGGTGAGCCAGCTCTTCCACTATCTCTCCGCATCCATGCGGTCATTATGTTCGACAATGGCAGGTGGATTCCTTCGCGGCCACCCTTGACTGCTTTCTGCGGCCCCGTCGGCCCGGCTTTGGGCAATTGTAGACCATCGGATTCGTTTTTAACTTCTGAAGATAGCAATAGAGCACTACTGCCGGTGACCAGCGGCAAAGGGTTGATATCCTCCGCATCCAAAGAAGGCAGACTGGTTCCTTCACGATCGTTCTCGACTACTGGCTGTGGCTCTGCTGGCTCATCTTCTAGGACTTTTGGTAGGAGGTTGCGCTCGGCTTCTGACTTTGAAGGCAGCAAGTCGTTGTTCCTATCATTTCCTCCTACCGATTGTGGCATCTCCCGCCTATCTCCCAGTACTTGAGAATTGGGCCTGGTACCAGTTTTATCAGGCGATAAGCTGTCTTCCTCGGGCTCATCTCCTGCTGATTGAGATTTCCCAGACCCAACTTCTGGTGCTCGCGAAGGATTAATCTTGTCCTCCATCTTCAAGCTGGCCCCCTTGTCATCAACCCCCTTTTCTAGTCGTTGCTCCTTTGATCCGTCATTTGCTTTTGGCAAAAGGATGTTTTGGTTTCCGGTTTCTAGGGCCGACAACCGCAATATTTCTCCGCCACCACTCGCCCCTGGTTGCTGCCCACCTTTCGATGCCGGCCACGAGCCTGGATTGTCCGGATCACCTTCTACTACTATTTGATTCTTTGGCCCGTTTCTTGACTGTGTCGGAGATCCAAGATTGCTTTGGGCTTTGGGGTCGACCGCCATGCTACCACTTCCTTCTACCGCTTGCTCCTCATTTAACCCACCCTTCGACGTTGATTGAAGATCGGGCCTGCTTTGGGTCCTCGAATCAACCCCTTCATTACTAGGCTGTTGCAATACTTGCGGAAGGTTAGCATCAGGTTAAGTGTTCAAAGGGAACGGAATGTCTTCTTCTTTCTCACCTTCACTTCCTGCCGTACCAGGCGGGACTGGGGATGCTGGAACTGCTGAAGTCTTTGAAAACAGCTGGATAGTGCTTGGTCTGCCGGCCTTTTTCGCAATACTACGCGCAGCTCGCCGAGTATCGTCATCCACTGGCCGAGCCAAAATTAGCTGGACTATGTCGTCAAAGCCGCTATGCGTCGCCACCTCTAGTGCTGATGGTAGAGAATTGACGTCTGCCTCATTATCTAAAAGCAGTCGAACAATGGGTTCGTGGTTAGCCTGCGCTGCTGCGTATAGTGCCGTTGGGTGAACATTTTCCACTTCTTCCCTCCGACTAAACACATTCCGCAAATTTCTCATGCGGTTTATCTGTTGTTGTCCAAAGTTGACTGCTGCTTTTTTCTCCAAGAGTAATCGGACAACCTCTTCATGGCCGGCCTTTGCTGCTGCCTGTAGCGCAGTCCGTTTAGGACTGCCACCTAGGGCATCTACGCCAGCGCCGGCGTTCAACAAAAACTGGACGACCGCTAATTCGCCGGCTTCTGCTGCAACATGCAGCCTGGCTTCTGCGCCTCCTTGCAACAGAAGTTTGACGATCCTCTCGTGATGACCTTTTGCTGCATGATGCAATGACATTGTTTTCCCAGACGAATCATGAACATCAGCTCCCCGTTCCACTAGCAGTTTGACGACTTCCGCATATCCAGCCTCCGCTGCAAGAAACACCGCTGTTCGACCTTCCGTTACTTCATTGATATCCGCGTTTTTATCCAAAAGCATCTTGACAACCCTGAAATGGCCACCCTGCGCCGCCAGATGGAGCGCCGTTCGATCTCCGACTACTGCGCCAACGTTCGCATCTTTCTCGCAGAGTATCTGGACAATTTTTTCATAGCCAGCTTTTGCTGCTGCCTGTAGTGCTGTCCGTTTCGATTTGCCGCTTGGATCATCGGGGTCGTCGCCTAGAGCGTTGACATTCGCGCCGGCGCTCAGTAAGGTCCGGATAACGTGTGTCTTGCTGGTTTCCGTCATAATATCCAATTTGGTATCCGCGTCCACCACAGCATCCAATTTAGCATCCGCGCCCCCAAGCAGGAGCAATTTGACAACATTCTCTTTGCGTTCTTTCGCCGCACGATGCAGCGACATTATTTTCCCAGACGGATCGTGAACTTCTGCTCCCTTATCTATAAGCAGTTTGACAGCTTCCGCATGTCCAGCCTCCGCTGCAAGAAAGACCGCCGTGCGATCTCCTACTACTGCATTGATATCCGCTCCCCAATCCAAAAGCGGTTCAACGGTGTCAATGTGGCCGGCCTGCGCTGCTCGATGGAGTGCCGTTCGATCACCTACTACCGCATGAATGTTCGCCCCTTCGCGACAAAGTAACTTGACAACCTCCTCGCGACCAGCCTTTGCTGCTGCTTGGAGGGCGCTTCGTCCAGAACGACCTAACTCATCAATCTTCGCTCCAGCTTTCAACAGAGATCGGACAACTCCTACTTCACCAGCCTCTGCTGCAACATCTAACTCAACATCGGCACCTTCTCCTAAGATCATTTTAATAACTTCATCAAGACCAGCCTTAGCTGCACTGTGTAGTGACATCCGCTTTCCTGTTTGATCATGGACATCCGCTCCCTTAGCCAAGAGGAGGTTGACAATATTGTTATGGCCGGCTTTTGCCGCGAGAAATACCACCGTTTGGTCTCCTGCTCCTGCATTGATATCCGCTCCTTCCTTGCAAAGCAATTCAACGATAATTTCATGGCCGGCTTTTGCTGCTGCCTGTAGGGCAGTTCGTCCAGAATTCCCTAGAGCATCAACCTTCGCGCCGGCGTGCAATAGGAATTGAACAGTTTCCACTTCGTTGGCCTCTGCTGCAATATCAAGCCTGACTTCTGCACCCCCCAGCACAAGCAGTTTGACAGAATTCTCTCTACGTTCCTTTGCTGCGCGATGGAGCGACATTATTGACGAATCGTGGATTTCCGCCTTTCTGGAGATAAGGTATTTGACAACTTTTGCGTGTCCAGCCTCTGCCGCAAGAAACACTGACGTTCGATCTCCTGCTGTTGCATTTATATTGGCTCTTTTATCCAAAAGTACCTCTACAGCACCTCTGTGGCCTGCTTGTGCTGCCAAATGGAGCGCTGTTCGATCTCCTGTTGTTACATCGACTTCCGCTTCTTTTTCGCAAAGGAACCTGACGATGTTCCTGTGACCAGCCTCTGCTGCCAAATGGAGCGCCGTTCGATCTCCTTTTGCCCTTGCATTAACATCCACTCCTTTGTCCAAAAATAACTTGACAATAGCTTCATGACCAGCCTGCGCCGCCAAATGGAGCGCCGCTTGACCGTTTACTACTTCGTCGCCCTTCGCGCCCTTCCCGCAAAGCACTTCGACAACTGCTTCGCGGCCAGCATGTGCGGCTGCCTGTAATGCCGTCCTCCCTTCGAGTTTTTGATTAATTTTTGCTCCTTTCTCCAAAAGTAATTCAACAATCTTTGAATGGCCCTCGTTCGCCGCAGCATGTAACGCGGTAGATCCCCCGAACTCCCCTGGTGCTTCGTTGACATCTGCTCCGGCGGCGATAAGTATCCGTACAATTGAGTCATGACCCTTCTCTGCTGCAGCTTGCATCGCCGTTCGCCCTAATTCTAGTGCTGCGGGGGCGTTGAAATGTGCTCCATGACTTAGCAACAGTCGGACGATTTCATCATTCCCACCTTCCGCTGCAGACTGTAGTCCAGTTCTCGCCGGGCTACCCCCTGGCGGAGCATTGACATCAACGCCAATACTCAAAAACCATTGAACAATCTTATAAGGGCCACTCTTTGACACGTCTTTGAATAGTGCACGTCCTTCGTCGGACGATAATGCGGAACTAATATCACCCCCAGTGGCTAAAAATTTACGGATCCCAGAAAGTACATTGTCCTCAATCGGAAGTTTGTCTGAAGCTCGTAGTGCTGGAATAATACAAAGATACGCACTCTCAATCGATCCCAGGCCAGACGAACTATATACAGTTGCGAGTGAGGCCAGATTTGAATTGATAAGACAAAATCTTCCCGAGCTACTTCGAATACTAGATCCCAGAGAGCTTTCGATCGTAGGACTGTTCGTGCGTGGTGTTGTTTCTCCCCGAACATTCTCTATGATACCCCCTAGCCGAAACATGAACGCCGTATAAATCTCCTGAGCACATAAAGTCTCGACATCTTCTTCGGCATTGACATTCAAGGTGTCATTTCGATTAACATCGCGATCGGGCTGGTCCCTTGCCCACCCGAAATAGATGGCCTTTTGAGGCGGTGACTCCAGGCTATTGTTGAGCTTGGTTCCGCGTTTTATCCACAGTTCATAATCGATCTTTGCTTGCTTGCTCGGTAACCCCAATAATCGAATGCGTTTATGCAGCTCCTTTTCTAATTTCCCGTTTTCTTTAAAAAACGATATCCATAGACACAACACAGCCTCTAGATCGTATTCATCGGCTCGCCAAGCAGTCCAACTACCGCTTTCATCTTTTGATCGTGTGAGGGTAAGAGTGATTTTCGAAATAGCCGATTTTCGACCAGTTCTTACACGTAAAGTCCATGCAAACGCGGCCAATTCCAAAAAATTCGGAGCCAATCCCATGTTGGCGTAAACTTCATTCATCGTCCCCTCGATTGCTTTCTTCAAACACCCAACCCTTTCGCGATTTTTCAGCGGCCATTCCTTCGACAGCTTTGCTAGGCGGGCACGAGTCTTCATGACGGCTGCTGCAAGATTCGGTTTGATTTTTGCAGATTCTGGTTTCAAAATCTCTGTCGGAGATTCAGCCCTCAATACCTTTGTCGGATAGTACGAATTGTGAACTCCGACTACAACCTCCCAGTGTTTGCAGTCCTTGAGTTCCCTCGCAAGCCAATCAACCTCATGGCCGTCCCCTCGATTATCTGGTTTTTTGATCTCGTTGATGCTCTTCAATCCCATGTGAGCTAAGGATCTAATAATTGTCATGATCAAAGTTACACATAGCTGCGCCAGTATAACATAAGGATGCGTCGACCGGAAGCCAATAAACTGAGCAGCAAATCCGATCAAACTAAAACCGACAGCAAAACCAACTCTTACGCGTCTAGTCTCCTTTGATGCCTTTGTTGACGTGGTGAGGGTGAATTCTTTCTGGCGTTGTGCAAACGACTCGAAAAGCTGACCAGCAACGTTTTGTCCTCCATGCTGAAGCCAGACGACCTGGGAGCCTACAGCAGGTTTCCAGTACACTTCCACCGTACTTTTTTCGATAATTTCCGCACACATAAACATCCCAACAGCAAGGAGGAGAGTCCCTCCGAGGAGGAGATAGAGAGCATATTCCGGAATCGAATTGGGGTTCCCGACCACAGTAATGTGCTTGTACTGAACTAATGCTGCAAACACCAGAACACCAGCTTGTAAGGCAGTCCCAATTACTCCAAGAGCCACTAGCACAGGCTTAGGAAGCGACTTAGTGCTAACATTCGGCGAAAGATTGGGTGGATTACTAAGAGCCTGTGCATCCAAACTCTCAGACATCGGATCCTTGCTAGAGATGTCACTCTCGTCGTTTTGCCTCGTATAGATCTTTTTCACAACTGCCTCGGAGAGTGTGAAGATTTCGTCTTCCGAATCATCTTGTGATGGTTTATAGATGAGCTGAAGGAGAACAGGTGAACCGATAACTCTGATGACTGACTGGCCATTCCACATCTCACACACATCCGGTGATGTGGATGACATTAGCTCGGCTTCCACGGCACCCCGACTCTCCTGTGCTCTTCCAATCAACGACCGAAGTCTTGGACCTCCCCCAACTCGAATAGCAGACACTATCGCAGTTATGATACCCAGGGGAGCAAGGGAAAAGATGATGTTATCGATCAGGGTTAATGACTCGCTCAGATACTGTATGGTTGGTTTCTCTCCAAAGAGCGAAATCAAGGGAGCCAGGTCACTTCCAAGATTACCGAGAATAGTGTCCAAGACAGCAGCGCTAGTGCATCCCATCATCAAAAGAATGATGATACTGACATGAACTGAACCCTTCAAGTTAAACGATGAGCTGGTGGTTGAAATCCGACTCCAATTTGGGTACATCGATACGGCAGCACATATTTCTCGTTCTAAGAGTGGTTTAACTCCATATTAGGTATTGTCAAAATATTACAACTGATAGCCAGATAGATACCTTTAAACTCTTCTGCCATAATATCAGCACCAGCAGGAGTCAATATCTCTTCCCAACTCAAAAACTGTGGCAATTCGTTCGAGGTTCTCTTTTGTCTCGAAGCTATTTTTACACTCCATCATTATCCCAGAAACAGCATCAAATTCAACCAACGGACGCATACCCTTAGACTCTTCCTCCATTCTCTGTTGCCGTAACTTTAAAGCTGTAAACCGATGGATACCCTACAAACGGTTAGAACCACAGATCCCCGTAAATTTTAGGATCAATCAAATTCTCATTACCTCAACCATGGCGCTTGTAGCCCGATAACTCAATCCTAATCTTTCCGCACACGATCTAACCTCACACAAGTTCGTAGACTATAACCTGTAAATTGCTTAGTGTCATTAAAGATCTCCTGGCCCCGGAAGGTCGAAAAATAAAATACAGAACTCACCTAATTAAACCAATCGAAGTTTGTTACGACCTTAGATCAAGCTTCGGTAGCAAGATTTAGCTATTCTCTAAGAGTATAGCCAATAAAACTCTAAAAAAAACCAAAATAGTCGAAATCGATAGTTGAGCGAAAAAGTGGGTTTGGACAGTTGATATTAGGTATACCTAGCAGAGATAGATTGATTATCTTTTACTATCGTTTGTAGAAAAATATATGCTGCGCACAGCTGCTTGGGGTTATTTTATGTCTATGTGAAATCAGGTAACACGAGGGTGGGCAACCTATGCGCGCGTAGATCATTATCCCAAAACTGAAGTAACAACTCATACTAATGGGCAGCGGTTATTGGGAGATATATATGTAGGCATGTAGTCCCAGAAACTTGAGTTGCAGAACGCCGATTAACCAGCAGTAACCGATTAAAATGCGCAGCGAAACCCTCAGCTAATCATCACCTGCTGAAAGTCCTGAGGTTCCCCATGCCATGCAGGACACAAGTCCTTTAAGCGAACCGAACCAGCAATCTTGTGGATCTCTACTTATGTTTTGCATTGGTATAGATCCTCAAATTTGGGACCGGGACTTGCTAATTGGTCGTGTTAGCGGGTGTGTAGATGTGCCGATGTCAATCGTAAAATCCTAAACTACATACAGCTTTGCCTTAGAGCAGGACCAATCCAGATCAACAAAATTCATGCAAGCACTCAACCCCGCAGGAATACTAGCAGATTAGAATACTATAGGTCTCTCAGACCCCAGACCGCCTTTGCTTGGTCAGATAAATCGAGAATGGCTAAGTCGACAACCACAACTATCTCATAAATGAACTTTCTCTTATATTGAAAAACCCCTAGCATAGTACTGATGGCCTATAAAAGTTATGTAGGACATCTAACGACATATTTTATCACTCGATATCTGTGTCCCACTTACATTCATTGGTAACACGTGACTTTCTCGCAAAAATTTACTACTCCACATTCAAAATCAGTTTTTACCTTTATAAATATTGGCTGGGGGAGGCCGGTTTTATGTCTCACAAATTTTGGCTTTGTTTGAAATACATATGAATCGCAAGGCTCGCATCTCTTGAGTTATGGATTGTGGGCTCTCTCTTGCAGACTTTTTTTTCTTTTAGCCGAAGGTGATTACCTATCCCGATTAGACTTTTTTTTCCACCTCTCATGTTGCCTTTCTCTCTCTCTTTCTTTCGCATTTTGTAAACTGGATACCGGAAAGGCCCCAGTCGATTGGAGAAGATGCAATCACCAAGGTAATTGTTCGATGGATTATTTTCCCAGCTGCATTTTCTTTTTTTCTGGGCAGCATATTTGGACCGTCACTGTCAGCGACAAGGATGCCTCAGATCACTCGGCGCCACGCTCCGCCGATCGATTTCGTGAGCTGAGACATATACCAATCATGGGATGGGAATACGAACAACATTCAGTTCGGCGATTCAGTCAAGGCTGTACGGAACGATCCACTGCCACAGCTTCCCCACATTTAAGGGATATCTGATACCTGACTTATTCCAGGTACTGGCCAGGCCAGGCCAGGCCAGACCTGTTCGAGATAGTGAGCTCGCGAGTCTTGGAAAGAAGAGTGGTATTGAACGTGGAAGACCGTATACTACCTATCTTCACATGTGGATCTATTACAACGACTGGCTATTATATTCCGCTCATCAGTCACGCGCAGGGTGGACTAAATTTGACATCAAATCAAACAAGTTACAGAAATTCAGGTTTCATTTTATTGCAGGGAATGGATAGTTGTTTATACAACCAGTTCGTCTGGTCCGACAAGACACAGACCACCCAAAACCATCGCTATCATAATAGGGTTTGACGTGGCTATGTGCTGGATCACGGATTGGTTAGGTAGGTTCGTTGTGCTGATATGCTGTCTCACATCCCAGATGACTATTCTAGCTCCCGCCTACCCAAATTCAAATCATTTACGATACACGTATCAAGCTGGAATATCTTATTTGCAAGGGACCATTCATTTTTGAGAGAGTGTTCTGTTGCCGGTCAATTTCTCGATCGCTATAGCTATCTACTCGATCACAGCTTCAATTGCAGGTCCAAAATGTGCAGTAAAATATCTTCTGCCCCTCTTTACGCTGTCACAATAGCTTATCCTTTGTGGGATTGGACGACTTAACCCTACCATTAGTGCTTTTTAATTCATTTGTGCCTGTAGCTTTAAATCTTAGACAATATGCTGTCAGTAGAGTAGACAGCGGCATCACCCCGTTCCTATAAGCTTGTACCTACATATAATGCCATTCCCTTGGAGTGTCTCACAGCGTCACCAGGATTAATTTTTTAAGATAAGAGATTCGGTTTAGGCAGCCAGTCCCAGTTGCTTGTACATCGCCCGGCCAGGGATCTCTCCGCGGAACAGACATTTGTTAAAATAACCATAGCCAACCTGAAATACTTTTGCTATCCTTGCCGCTTCACTCGCAGGCCAATTATTTATTTGGATCTATCTTTGCAGTCAATAAATCATTTGGGGGAAATAAGAAATAACTGTAACTCCTATGTGGCTAGCTGAAACCAATTTCTCTCATTCAGAAAATTCGGGCGGTTCTCCAATTGGTTCAACTGCAGCCCAATAAAATTTATCTCGGAGATCCACCGTAGGATGGTGGTTGGTTGCTCCAGTTTTGAGTATTCTAAGAGCTTGCGAATCTTTACTTAGATATTCATCATCCTAGCTAAATATTTACAGACCCTTCTACTCCAACCCTTATACCTCTGCATAATACTGCTCTACCATTGCACCTCATCTCAGCTGACCACGATTTCATACGTATACCTAATGCCACCCGCCGTGAAGCTATGTTTCGTTGGGAATCTACCCGGAACGAGAAATAGGAGTAATACGTTGAATATCGTGCCAAACGTTTTTACTTGATGAAAGGTACATACAACCTTATCAGCTGGTTTTATTTGCTACACTTATTGGGCTTGCGGATATGCGGCATCTCAATTCTTACATATTTTACTAATAACCAGCCTCTATTTCCTGTATTTCTCAGGTATACAACCCGACAAACACTTTAGGTTGCCCTGTGTTGGTAGTCCCAGCCCACGTCCCAATCCATCATTAGAGATACTACCATTAGCACCCAGATAACAGTTTCCTATTATTTTCTTGCCATCTCCCACCTGCCTAAAGCTCTCTGCCTGCTCCGGAAGCACTTTCTCCAAATACCTATTACCAGTCCAACCGTCATCTTCGAAAATTCCAGACTCTGGTGGCTGGTTAGTCGCCTCCCACTCCCCCGAAGTTACCAATGCCGAGCTTGCACAGTATCTACAAATGCGTTGCCCTCTACGAAAACCTTTGTTGACAGATCACCGCCGTTAACATATTCGCTTTCTAGGAACAGTTGCGCACGTACTTAGGAACACCAGGTATTCACGGCATCAATCGATTACTATTTCCGAGAATAATTTGTTGGTTACGTACCTCCTACACCACCATTTGGCTTTTGGGAGTTTGATTCTGGGGGGTTTGGACACTGCAATCAAAGAAAGGAAGCCATATGTGCCTGGCACAACCCAAGTTCCTCTATATATACTGAATACCGTACTAGTTGCGAAAGGTGCTAAGATACTTCATATAGTCTCCGTTCTATAAAACTACCTAGTCTGTTTCTTAGCGCTAGAATAAAGTGCCCTAAAGGTTCGTGCCTTAATAACGATAGTAAAGTTGTCACGTGATTCATCGCCCTACCGAAAATGGACGATGTTAATGCTTAATGAGCGATGAATGAAGGATTCACTACGCACACTATTGCTATCCTAACGATGAAATCTTAGTTGTTTGATGGGTATCAAACCCATGTCGCCTATGCTTCCAAAGCATACTGCATGCCTTCCAAAATCCATCCCAATAATGATTAATCCGGATACAAAGAAGCGGCAGATATTAGTTATCGGTAACGGAATAAGTACAGGATTAACAGTTGGGGTGCTTTTGCTCACGCACGCTTCTGAACTTTACGATGTGATAATACTTGAGAGGGTATGATTCATCTTTCCCGAATTCTCTGTGTCTAGCCTTCCCCTAGGTGCTTGTTTACACAGCTGAAAAGGTCAGCTACTGAAGCTCGATTCTCTTCAGGTCTGAGTTTGTTTTAGTATTTCCCTAAATTCTTGGAATATCCTCAAAGATCTTGATATCAACCTTATGAATGAGTACTGGTATGCTGTATGCGTCGTATCCCCCCTGTCGTTCTAGCTAGTTTTGCTCTGACTAGAGTATGAAATAGGATTAATAACGCGATTTTCCACCATAGCTCTTACTCAGATACCACTATCTCGTACTGTGTCAATATCTTCTCCAATCCACACACAGTTATATGGGTTGGCCGTGGACCGTTCCAGAATATGCTCCCAAAACGTTTTCTCGCTCTCGGCGGATATATGAAACTTAGAAGTATCGTGATCGACGTGGAGGCGCGTATAGACAGGACCTTGACTACTAAATCAGACTCAGAGAAGCTCGCAACGGTAGCTATATCGTCGGTGCAGGTGGGGCTCACTCCCAAGGTCGAAAATACCTCTACGCGATTTCTCTTCCAAAAAAGAAACCAAGTCGCTGTCCGTTGATGGATCTCAAATCATTTAGCATTTTTAACCTGATCATGTCTTGGTTCCGAAATATTGCTAGCTACCCTCGCCGAGAACCTTGGGAAGTATCACCGACTCCTTAAACCGCACTGTATGGAACTACCAAACCACTCCCTAAATACCTCTTCACCAGTAACGAATTGGGAGACTATACTGATCTTGAGGCTAAGGCAACAGTAAACGTGTATTTTGACATACCATACTCTACCGCGCTACCTCGTGGCACCGATCAAAACTCATTAGAGAACGGGGAATCTCGTTCCGATAAATCGGGATACTTTCACGAGACCACCTCCCTCTCGGAATGAATTATCAAGGCCCGTTTGGGCCATACATTTTTTTACGAAATTTCGAATGAAGAAAAAAATATTGTCCTCATCGGCGATGCAGCACACACAATGAACACCTTCGACGGGCAAGGCGCTGGAACGGCGACCAAGGAAGGTCTATTGCGATCTGCGCGGGCAAACAAAGATCCTAGAATAGTCGTCGATAAAAATACGCTTGGTATTAGGTACTTTGAGAATTTGTGGTCGGCAAGGAGTAGAAGGGTTAGAAATCTTGGGTGGTGGTCGACCTGCATTCGATATGATGGGGAATAGGCGGTGGCTGAGGAAGGTTAGGGACCGAATTTTGCTTTGGGCTTTGGCTGAGCCAACGCTAGCAGAGCTGTGGGGGAGAGAAAAGGAAGCGGCAGGACAAATGACTATGGATGGGCAGGAAAAGAGTTTGAACGGAAATGAGGAGGAAAGAAATAAGCCCTCTAGAAATTTTCTTTTCAACCACAGGATCTATAGCTATAGCTACATAGAATCGGGAGTCGATTTCTGGGAGAGCGCGCGAGTTATACGTACGACCAAGAAGTCGAGGTGATACCACGTACACGGCTTCGTATGTATAAACTAGACTTACAGATTAGAAAGCCTATTTTCAAGTAGGATACCATCACAGATTAGGATTTGATCTTAATTATCATCACAAGTTACCATTCAATATTTTACTTAAACTTGAAAATAGATGTAGTTATCCCTTACGCTGGTGAAGCTGCCAACTAGTTTGGTGGCTGAGCGCAAGGTCTCATTTCAGCCCCGTATCCGGATAGGAAACTCCTCAATACAGCAAGATCGTCCATTTATCTACCTGATCAAGGTTGACATATTTGGCAGCCTCTAAGCACCAGCGTAAGAGATAGCTAAAATACATGCACTAATTAAATACTGGATATCATATGTCCCTACTAGGACGCCCGGAAATGCCCATCTATGGCTCTAACAATAAATAACCTAAAATACGGATAGAAAATTCCAAAAAAAACCATGAAAACATGAAAAATAAAGAGGGATACAGGTATAGCATCATCAATCAATCCATCTCCAACTCTATTCGTGACAAAAACCTCAGCTCACATCCAATCCCTATTCGCTGGCTCTAGCACCCATAAGTATTTTTACAACAGTCTCATAGCCACCATCTTTTGCAGCCCAGAGCGCTGTTTTTCCTGAGCCTTCTACCGCCTCAGCATTGATGTCTGCGCCAGCTTTCAGCAGTCGCCCAACAATCGAGTGGTATCCGTTTAGCGCAGCACCATACAATGCTGTTGTTCCTGATTCCTTGGCCGGTTTGGCGTTGACGTTGGCGACATTTACACCCTTCTCTCCTCCTTCTAAAAGTACATCGACCGCCCATTCTTGTCCCTGCTCTGCAGCAGCTTGGAGCGCAGTTCGTCCTAAAACTCTTGCTGGAGGAGCGTTGATGTCTGCGCCGGTCTTTATGAGCAGGTCTATAATCCAGACATGGCCATTCTCTGCTGCAGCTTGCAATGCAGTTCGTCCTGAGATGTCTGCTGGGGCGGCGTTGGCGTTGGCTCCTTTCTTGATCAAAAAGCTCACAACTGCCTCGTGGCCTTGCTCTGCTGCAGCTTGCAACGCAGTTCGTCCCGATTTTTCTGCTGGCGGTGCATTTATGTCGGCGTTGGCGGCGAGAAGTTCTTCGATAATCTCCATACGGTTACCCTCTGCAGCAACCTGTAGTGCTGTTCGTCCGAAGCTTGCGGCGGGCTCAGCATTAACATTGGCTTTTTTCTGTAAGAGGAGTTTCACAATATTTTTATGTCCACTCTCGGCTGCGGCCTGGAGGGCAGTTCTTCCTGATTTCTTGGCCGGCGCGGCATTGATATCGGCTTTTTTCTTCAGAAGGAGATTCACGATATTCTCATCACCTTTTTGAGCTGCGGCCTGGAGAGCCGTTAGACCTGACTCCATCGCTGGCGGAGCATTAACATTAGCGCCGGCTCGAATAAGGAGCTCCACAATCCCCTCATGGCCGTTTCCAGCTGCTGCTTGTAGAGCCGTTCTTCCTGAAACCTCTGCGGCTGGAGCGTTGATATCGGCTTTCGACTTTAGAAGAAACTTCACAACATCACGATGACCATTCTCAGCTGCCGCCTGGAGCGCAGTCCGCTCGGCCAGAGATTTTCCAATATAAGGAACATTGACCTTAGCACCAGCCTTCACAAGCTTCTCCACGACCGTTAAACGGCCGTGTGCCGCCGAATCCCGTAATGCCGTTTGTCCGAAAAATGTCGCTAACTGGGGGTCGATTCTGGCCTCAGCCATCAAAAGCTGCTCCACAATTTTCTCGTGGCCGTACTCTGCTGCAACTTGAAGCGCTGTTTTGGCAAAGTCCTCTCCAGAAGAAGCATTGATATCAGCGCCGGCCTTCAAAAGTAGATCCACAATGGATGGATTGCCATTCTCTGCCGCAATCTGTAGTAGAGCTCGTCCAGGAAGTGGATTCTCGTGTTTTTGAGCTTGAACACTGGCACCGGCCTTTAAAAGGGAGTCGACAATGGACTGATGGCCATTCTCAACTGCAGCCTGTAACGCGGTTTTTCCCAAGCGGCTTGATGGCAGAGCGTCAATTTTAGCTTTAGCGTCCAGGAGCTTGTTTAGAACCTCCTCGTGGCCACCCTCTGCCGCAGCCTGGAGCGCAGTTCGCCCCGAACATTCGGCCGGTGCAGCATTAACTTTCGAACTAGCAGCCAAAAGCCTCTCGACAATCTCAACATGGCCAGCGCCTGCAGCAGCCTGTAGGGCTGTCCGTCCCGAAATGTCTCCTGCTGCAGCATTGATATCTGCTCCGGCCTTCAGAAGTAACAAAAAAATATTTTCATCGCCAGCCTCAGCGGCAACCTGTAGAGCCGTCCTTCCAGAGACTTTTGCTGGTGGGGCGTTGACGTGGGCTCCAGCCTTCAAAAGGATATCTATAATTGTATCGCAACCACTCTCTGCTGCGGCCTGAAGGGCAGTTCGTCCTGCCTCACCAGTTGCCGGTGAATTGACTAGGGCACCAGCACGTAGAAGGACCTGTATCACCTCCTCGTGGCCATTTGCTGCTGCTGCTTGAAGCGCTGTTTGCCCCACTGGTGCGGCATTCACATCTGTACCTCTTTTCAAAAGCCATTCAACAAGCTTCAGATTACCTTGCTGTGCGGCAACCTGAAGGGCTGTTTGTGCACCAGAAGACGCTGATTCAGTTGTGGCATCTTCTTCGGTAGTTAATATAAGTGTGTCAAGGGTGCCTGGTACTAGGATGGTACAAAAATATTCGCTTTCGACCTTTCCGAGACTAGCTTCCATGATGCCTCTACCTTTTTTGGACTTCCCAGTAAAGGATCGGAATAGTGAGTGACCTGAGCCTCGAATATTGGATACCATTTTGGCTATAGGAGAAAGTGTGAACTGCAAGATGGGATGGGGCTGTCGATCTAAACTGTTGGTTCGGGTGGGAACACTTTCACTATGCATTGTTAGAAATCGAAGGATGTAGTAAAAGTAGATGAGCGGAAATATTAAATACCTTTAGACTACTCTTGCGCAATATCGAATTTAGTTTTATCCGAATCCCAAAGTATGTACTGAGAGATTTGCTGTGGCTTATCTAATCGAAAGTCAAATTAGATAGTTCCCCTTAAGTACTGCTAGCGGATATGATTACCTAGGCTTGAAATAGGTTTGCCAAATAAAAAGGTGCAATCGGATGAGGTATTGGTGGTAGTATTGAAGGTGAAGATAATATAGAGGACAAGAAATATTCAAATTGCTGTAGAGGAAGAAATCCTTCCGCGCTATGTAGTACTCTAGGGTTTGTACTGTCTGCTGTGGTGAAAGATTTATTCTATCGAGATTGAAGCCTCTATATACCTAAACTGCGTACTTATCACTGAAATTATATTCCCTAAGCGTTTTACAAAGCATACTACCAGAGCCGCATCAGGGGTCAATTCACCTGTGGCGCTACAACGATTGTGCTTGGGATTATCGCCAAATGGAGCTGTAGATCGTGAGACATGTAGGCTGGGGCGCAATGACTAACTTCGCACCGCATTAAAACCATGAGTCTATACAACACAAGCGTTCATGGAATGAGATAGTATTCACGCAAACTCTGAGACTCTCGCATGAATCAATCTCTCTGCGTGCAAGATCAGCGTGGAAGCGCTGTTCTCTAGAGAACGAATGTCTGGAGGAAAACGTCCGCCTTAAAAAACTATTTTTGGCGCAGTTCCCAAGGTAACGGCTGTCCTGTCAGGTATTCTGTGTTCTCATGGAGAATGTTTAACTGCTGGATACTACGAAACAGAAATTGATAAATATTCGACCGCGATGCGAGCCCGCGTAACGTCACTTGCGTATAGGAAACGGGCGCTAACTAGGCGAATGCGGAAGCCAAATGCGGATGCTCGATTGAGAGGGAACTCAATGGAGGTTTGTGGTTGGCTTAATGTTTAACTACTCATGCCAGTCCATATCGAGCCTGATGCGCGAAATAGTACGTGCGTACACATATGGTAGCTACACCCGCAGTTCAGCTTGGTTTACTCGCAGGCTTGGTATCAATCAAGATTAACTGGAACGAAGAGACACCTTCAGGCTCCAGTCTGGCTGGGGGAGCCTCATGGCAAACTCTTGTAGGCGGATTAGCCTGTAGCTGGCTATTGGTTCGGTTCAGAATATGAGGCTCGGAACGCGCATGGATCTTTTTGTGGCCGTGTGTGAACATGCGTTCTGGCGAACAACTTGCATAGCCACAATCATAACGATTTATCGGTTGGCTGCCTCGTACTTTCAGTCGGCAGGAGCTGACTTCTGCATCCGTGTTGTTGCTGTTTCATAGCTGCCACCAGAGACTGAGGCGCTAAAGCAACTGAGTGCGCAGTTGCACGCAGGAAAGTATACAATGTACGATAGACTTGAAATGTGTACCTGCATGTTCTTTAGGGATGTATAGACCCTTAGCTGGCTGATAAATCCCTACTGGGCGACATGGAAGCATAGTACGTCACTCGATACGTAGCGCCACATCATACAGGACAGCACGATGTGTCCTTCTGGGCTTGTAAAAGGGATCAGCGAAATGATCTCTTTTTGGGCATATTTTCCAGAAAATTGCACCGGAGTTATAATTACCGATAGGTCCTGTGCTGCGCTTGCTATTTCCAGCCTGAATTCTCTTACGTTTTAATTTAATTGCGATTTTGTTCGGTACCATATATTAGCGTAGGAAATAAGCCTCTACCTCAGAGTAAAGGTATCTTCCTCAGGACTAAATGATCGGTTGACAGTACCATTAATTTCTCGTAAAATATTACTCATGAGTTAGATGTACACTTTGCTACCTCTTGTATAGCTGAATTTTTTGGAGCAGTGGTCGTATGCACGGATGGGTGAGGTGGAGCACATCCTTGTGTAATATGCGCACTCTATTTCTAGGGTAGTCTAGGGCTGAGCTAAATCTAGGATTATTCTAGACCGCTATGACCTATCCACTTTTCTATGCAATTCACTTTCAGGTCACCAAAGTTCCAATTTTGCGGGAAATACCAGTAGTTGGAAGAACCAGATGAAAAAACTAACTCTGTCATAGATGACCTAGCTATTGACTAGATTGATCTCATAGCCGAGTAACTGTTTGTGCAACAAACTGCTAGTATTGTGTAGCGTACGGCAAAAAATATCGAGAAACGTGGGACTTAGAGCTCGGGGCTGTTGTTAGCTTCCCAGAGTTCTCGGGATTGGCCACAGAACTCTGTTAGTAGACCCCGGTTTCTCGGCCTTTTTTTTTGCGGTACACTATACTACGAGTGTAGGGGTAAATCCCGTGACAGGTGGCGGTGCGAGTAGTATATGCCTATTTCTCTCACCCCTTCACAACTCCTCAAGAGGCCTGATGAACATATCTAAAGAAACCACACACTGAGCCATGAATCAAGTTTGTTTGTAGGATTATGAAATTCAAATGAGTTTGAGTCTCCCGAGAAAATAGTTACACCGTCATCTTTCATCAGACTTACCCCTACACCCGTAGTACTGGTAGTACCACGGTCGCAGGGGTACGATGACAGGTGGCGGTGCGGGCAAGAGATATCAATCTTTGTTCCCACTCCACAACCCTCAGAGAAGCCTGATAAAAACGGTGAAGGATGGAGAATTATGTATTGGATATCGAGCCAAGTTGATCAGTAAAAGTATGAAATTCAAACGCGCTCATGTTCCGCGAGAAAGGAGCCGCACCACCACCTGTCACCAGACTTACCCCTGTAACCGTAGTACTACTCTACAATAATAAATACTCACCGTGCAGTCTAAATTAACAAGGATCGCGCCATCAGATCTAGCCAATACCATCAGCAATCGACAACAAAACACCCATACCATTCATCTTCGTAATAGACTGACTACTCTATATACACCGATACTGCCCACTCTCCCTAGCCAACTAAGTCCCCTCACATCAACAAAATAGGAAAAAACATAGAAAACAAACTTATCTAACGATGACGTAACAGACACTAGCCACAAAGGAAAGAAAAAAAAGGGCGTACTGGACACTATCTTCATTCCTAGCTACAACCAAATTACCTACAGCCTACGACCACCCACTTACCAGGGAGAAGATAGGGGAACAAAAAAAGGGAGGAGGAAGAATGCTAGTCTGGAGGAGTAAGGGGGAAAAAAAATCATGACACTGTAGCTAACACTAAATTACGCCTCGAACTCGCCAGTCGGGGGTAGAATATAGAAGCAACACGAGGGGGACAACAATCGGAACGAGGAAGGTAGAAGAAGAAGAAGAAGAAGAAAGAGTATAGTAAAACAAGTAAAGAATAAGAAACCAACACCAGCTTTTTATAAAAGTAGAGGGAAAAAAACCACCCGAGAAGCCTTCCTTACAGCAGCCGTGACAAAAAAATGGAAAGAACATTAACTACCCCTCCCGGCTATCAGTGCTGCTAATTACTCGTCATCTACATCGGGCATGTCCTCGTCGCCGTCGCCGTCTGGTGGAACTTCGACCTCTGGATCTGGCTCTGATTCGTTATCGCTTTCGACTTCAACCTCTTTCTCCTCCTCTTCCTCGAGATCAGCGTTTTCGTCATGATGTTCTTCCTCTTCCTCTTCCTCCCCATCTTCCTCTTCCTCTTCTACTTCTATCGTCTTGTTCTCCGTGGTTTCCTTCTTCCCCTGTTCGGCCTCGGCCTCAGCCTCAGCATGCCCCCCTTCTTCCTCGTGTCCCTCTTCCTCGTCGCTCTCTATCACAATCTCACCAGCATGGGGCCTCGGCTTCCGCCCTCTTTTCCCCGGAACCTTCTTTGGTGTTTCCTCCTCCCCGCCTTCGAGATGTGCAACGACCTCGCGGTAATTAGGACCCAACCTACTTACATTCCTCCCAAGCCTCTTCTTAAACACCTTATCGTCTACCGCTCCCGCGAGCACCGCAAGAACAATCTTCCCCGTATACTCGCACAATCGCTGCTCATGCAATAGCACAACGCTCTCATCCGCCTCCGACTTCTCCGCCTCCGTCTCCGCCTCATTATCCGAATCCACGTCCTCCGGCGCAGCGTGTTCGTCGGGTTCAAGCGGCTTATGCGATGACTTTGCGAACGTCTTTTCAACAACGTCGAATACCTTCAATAGTTGTTCCTGCAGCGGGGCTTCTATCTTCCTCCCTAACTTCGCGAGCTTCAGTATGATCTCGCCGTTCTCGTCCTCTTCTTCGCCATCCTTCTTCTTTCCGCTGGTCCGGGCAGCAGCGGCAATGAATAGTGTTGCGAGCCCCATGAGTGTTGCTGCAGCTGTAATCTTGACAGGGTCTACTTTACTCCTATTCTTGAGTATACCGCCGATACGTTCCATTAAGCCTTCACGGCGCGCTGTGAGTTCGTCGATATCGAGTTCGGCGATGTCGTCTAGTCCGCTGATGGACGAGATCTTCCACATGAAGTAGTATTCCAGCGTCTTCATCGTGCGGATCATTAGTTCCTCTTCGAGCTCATCGATGCTGCCGCCGCGCTGCAGCAGGTTCATCAAAACCTCGATCGGCTTGGCTACCGCGCCCGTTGCAGCTTTTCCCTTGGCAGAGGTGGCCGGCGGGGTTTCCATGATTTCGACACAGTTAGTGATGGATGCGATGTATTCTAGTCGTCGGACGGTGTTGATTAGCTCTGTTAGACTCGCGTCGCTGAATTTACCCTTCGCGAGGTCTTTCCCGCGGACGGCGTTGACGAGCGCTGTTACAGTCTCGTCTTTCAGCTGTCCGACCTTTTGGTCGGTGACTTCGTCGAGCTCCTCGAACGTCTTCGCGTGCAAGAGGGCGGCAGAGGCTTCCTTAAGTACAGATTCGTCCGCGTGGGTGAGGAACTGGCGATTGATATCATCGAGTAATGAGGCATAGGCGGTGGATTGTCGGAGTTCCTGGAAAACATCGAGTTTCATGAGTTGCTCGAGACGAAGCACAGAAGAGGCAGCGTCCGGGACTGGACCGTATTTTTTAAGCAGCGGTGGGATCAGCGTCATGAGGCTGCGGGAAACCGTTTCTGTATGTTTCTCAATTTCCTTGGCGGTGCGCTGAGGGTTTTATTATTATTAGCCAAGACTCGAGTGATGGGGGATGCAATAACCCACTTTTGCAGCGCCCTTCTTCTTCCCACCCTCACCACCTTCTGCGATGCTAGCAGCTACACTCGCATTCAGCACCTGCAGCAGTATCGCCTCTTCACGCACTCCAAGGGCTACCATCCCTCGGACTTTCTTTTCCATATCCTCTTCCTCATCTCCCTCATCCGCTCTCGCACTGTGATCAAACAGAAGGTATTTTGCAACTCCCTCCCAGTCCGCCACCTCTTCAAACGCCTCCCAGAGTACACCGCCTGCGAGCGAGAACCTGCTTTCAGCATCCCCCACCTTCAGCACTGTTTTTTCCGCAGCAGCACCCTCATCGTCTTCCCCAGCGCCATCTTCCAGATCGTAAGTCGCCAGTACCTCGACTAGACATTTCAGCTTAATCCACGCCAGCGTCGGACCACCGGTATCATCGTCGCCATCACCAAGCGCCTCCGTGACTGCTTCCTCCCCACCAAGCTCTTCTAGCTTCCTTTCATTCAAATCATTAATATTCTCGACAAAGAAGCCGACAACCGCCCTCCTAACCTTCGGCTCCGAATCAAAGAGCAGTCTCCCAACCGTATCCACATCTTTAGGTTCTAGGTACCCCACCTCTCTAACCACGTCGAGCAATTCCACTGTGGCGGCTCTTACCCCCGCGTCGCAGTCCCGCGTCGCCATCTCTACCATCCGCGGCCGAAACCGCTCCGTGAAGTGGCGGAGCCCACTCACACTGTCTTTCTTCTTGAATAGCTTCGTAAGCGCCTTTACCACCTCGAGCCTGGTCGCCGGTGTCGTATCGCTCAGCACCCATCCCAAATACCGCAGATAGCTCCCGTCGAAAAATACATCCGGAAGTGTCAAGATCCAGGAGCCAAGCTCACGCACACAGTCGCTGCGAATACGGGAATCGATATCGCGGTAGCGGTGCACGAAAACGGTGTCGAATATATCTTTAATGATATTTTCGGTAGTGTCGCGGTGTTCCTCGCCGTCTTTGAGCTTTTCTTCCAGTGCGGCGATGCGGCCTTCGTTGCGTTTTCCCTTTTTGGATTCGGCTTCGAATTGGCGGTTTGTAGTGGAGTTTGCTTTGCGGGCTTCGGCGGCGATGTGGGAGAGGCTGCTGACGAGGTCGAGGGCGACGATTGTGGAGGTGTGGCGGAATTGGCGCAGAGTGGAGGAGGACATGGTGGTTATCCAGATCTGGATGTTTTCGATTAGCGCCGGGTCGGAGTAGAGGAGGTCTCGCGCGGAGATGGTCGAGACTAGAGAGTGCAGGAAGGAGGAAAGGGTGTGGCGGAAGCGCCGGAATTCGGGCTTTTTAGAGGTGAGTGGGTAGTCGGCGTTTTTTTGACGCTGGAAGGCTTCTTGGATCTGGGAGAGGGTTGCGGCTGCGGAGTCTTGGTCTTCGATATCGTAGTTTGTGACGGATTTATCGCAGCCACAGCACTAGGTGTGTGTTAGCGATGGAAAGGGACGGGTGAGGGGGGATGGGAATTACTTTGAGGATGAAATTGACCATATCTTTCATGGCTTCCGAGTTGTCTTCCTCGTACTTGACGGTCCATCGCTGTGCGATATCATCATGATCTTCCTCGCCGTCGAAAACGGAGTCTGATTGCGCAGGTTAGCGATTGGCGGCAAAACAACAAAAGACGCGTGAAAAAACAATGCGAAAATGCAGTATAACCAAACAAACTCGAAAGTCCACCTACTGTAGAGATAATTAGTAGTGCCCTCGGAAGATTCTGCGTCCCCCTCCTCGTCTTCCTCGCCATTGACAGCCTTCGCTTTGCCCTTCCCTTTCGACGCCCCCTTTGTTCTCTTCCGACCATTCGTAGATTTCCTCACCGGCGTCGCAGCGACAGCCCCGCTCGCGGTCCTGGTCTTTTTGGCAGGAGGTTTCTTTGTCGCGGAGTTCGGGGGTCGCCCTGCACCCCTCTTGGCGCGGGCAGCCGCGTTCTTTTTCCTCCGCTCTTTTATCTCCTCCTCGTCTGGCTCCCCTTCATCGGACTCCTCCTCTTCCTCCTCCTCGCTGCTACTCTGGTCATCTTCGCCCTCATCGTCTTCCTCGTCTTCGGCTCCACTTCCTTCCTTCTCTGGTTCTTTAGATTTTGATTTCGCCTTTGGTGTGGGCTCGGCTTCCTCGTCCTCGTCTTTGTCCTCTTCTTCCTCTTCGTCGTCTTCAGACTCCGATTCCTCCCTGACTGGGCGCTTACGCTTCGTTTTGGGCGGGGGTGTCGCTGCCTGCTGGGTGCTCAGTAATTCGGGCTTCCTGATGACTCTGGTGGAGCGCCTGCGATTCGTGTCTGGCGCGCCGTTGGTAGCGGTGGCGGGCGGGGCGGGAGTGGACGCGTCGTCTTCAACGTCGGTGTCCATCGCGTCCGGGGGATTGGAGGCGATGCGGGCTGGCATAGCACGCGTGACTGGGGGGGTGTAGTGGTGGTGAAGATTGAGGCACGGGGGGGGGTGGATGGAGGGAGGGAGCGGAGCGGAGCGGAGTGGAGTGTCTGGACGGGTGTTTGTGTGGACGATGTGTCGCGTGGAGGAGACAGGCGACGTGACTTGGTCGGGGGGACGGCTCTGGATGCAGGTGGTGATGGCCGCATGCACAACAACAACGGTCGGATCCTGTCGATGCGATGCTTGACTCACCGCTTTCGCTATCTCCTCGTATATGCAAACGAGGCGCGCTTGTCCCCAGATGCGGCCTTTTCATTCATTTCCTCGCTTTGGTCCAGCGCATTGCCGTTACCCGACCATCACCGCTTCTCACTCGCCATCTTATCGTGGCACGTGACTCCGATAAGCCCTCTCCACCTCAGACAGCTCTCACAATGCCCGCCAATCTGCAGCCTCACCCCCCGCCATGGCCTCTCCCAGCTCCCCCGGAGACGGTCTAATCAACGCCCGTCTTCTTCCCCCCTCCCGTTTCGTCCTTCCACATCTCGAGTTCGTCTACCCCCTCAAACTGATCTCCACCTCCCTACCCACCGCCTCCTACCTCACCGTCTTCATTCTCTCCTACGGCGGTGGTCTCGTCTCTAATGATAAAATCAACCTCACCGTTCTGCTGGAACAACACACGAAACTGTGTCTACTGACCCAAGGTCGGCCCTGTCTCCCTTGGCCTAGGCGATGCTAATGCTAGATAGCATAAGGCAGCACCAAGATCTTTAAACGTCGCGCTGCAGCACATCGGACTGAACAAACCCTTACGGTAACGCTAGACCCTTCGTCTGCGTTACTGCTGCTACCGGATCCAGTACAGCCGTTTGCAGACTCATGTTACGTGCAGCGACAGGTACTGCATGTAGACGACACTGCGTCGTTTGTGCTGCTGGACTGGGTTACGGAGGGGAGAACCGCACGCGGTGAGAAATGGGAGCTTGGGAGGTTTGAGAGCCGGAATGAAGTATACACCGCCACCACTACTGCGGCAAAGGGGAAACGACTACTGCTGAGGGATGCGGTGGTGCTGGATGGTGCAGAGTTAGGGGGTGAGACGCTGTGTGGGAGGATGGATGGATTTACGTGTATTGCTACACTGATTGTGAGGGGGGTGCTGTTTAAGGGTTTGATGGACGGAACGGTGGAGAGGTATAGCTGTGAGCCGAGGATCGGGGGGAAAGGTTTTGCTGTCACGCACAATAGTGTTGAGGGGAAGGGGAAGAGGAGGCGGGATGTGTTGTGGACTGCTACGAGTGTTAGGGGCTTTTTACTGGTCAAGGTGTCTGGTAGGGAGCTGGAGGAGGTTAGGGGTTTTTTGAAGGATTTGTTGGTGCAGGGTGGGAAGGTGGGGGATGAGCCGGGGGATGTGGTTAGAGAGTTTGGGGAGGAGGCGCTGAGGTGCTTGCAGTGATTGTAGATGGCATTTGTTGATACCTTTGGATATATTGGTAGATATAGGATGTATCGATGGTTTAGAAGAGCATATTGTTATTATCTTCTGGTTTTGTGCTTAGCCTTATGCTAGTTGCTTGTTTCTATGATGCGTAGTAGACAAGGTAAAAGGGGTGGGGATTCGTCGGCTCGTCTTCTAGATTCGCACATCTGCGGCCATGCGCAGATATCTGCCAATCCCGCGAACTCCATCATCCGCACCCACCACCCGCTCCACCGCTCCACCCCTCCACCTTTCTATCCCCTCCCCATCATCCCATCGCCCACAAACAACCCTAGAAATCTATTCAACAACCACATATACCAATAATCCATATTCCCATAACACAATCTACATACCGTGTACAATCACAGCGTATCGCAGGATTCATTGAGACCATTTTACTATTACACCAAACACAACATATTTATCCCACATCTCCACCCCATATCATCTCCTCCACATATTGATAGATAGTCGTATCAGATCTTTGCCCGATCCATACATGTTCCCTTTCTTTGCGGTGTGGCTCGAGAATATAACGCGTTGCTAATTTATTCCTTTCTTTGCAGATTGAGTGGCTTTAAGGGTATAACACTTGCGTTAGTGGCCTTTCGTCTTCACTGACAACTGCTGTCATTCACCATATCCCACACAATTTCGACGCCATTCGTGGATACAACAGTGCCGAAATAGATATTGCCAACCCATTTCCTAGGCGGCGTTTGCACTCCGTAGTGTGATCCTCACTATTTCACAGTGATACACCAAAGATCCTTTCTTTTTTTTTCCGACTCTGCCAACCCCACCAAGCTTTTCAATACACCGATTGACAATCGCATCGACCGGCTCATTCAAAGAAACAGATAGTCGGAGATGTTATTAATGGGGGATTCTAGAGAAGTTTATCGTTTCGTATGCCATTCCAGACACTAGTTATGCTAACATACATTTAGATTGATAGTTTCCCTATATTTATTCTCCGAAGCCACGTTTGAATCTATTGATCGAGTGTACACCCCACTGATTAGAAAGAGTATTAAGGCAGGAGCAAACAAGATCCCGCAGGCATATTTAAGCTTTACGAAATCTGTCGGGAACAACCTCTAACTAAACATTTTCTAATCAGGTGACTTGGGTTGGAGAATATGGCATTGTATTGGACGATCGAGTCATTACTGCATACGCAATAATGTTCGATTCATTTAGGCATCATATCTCCAGTTCTACTTCTGTGATTGTTGCTGGAGATAAACTTATTACTTCCCTAATCGCTGAAAAACTTATTACATATCGGTAGATCTATAGACCTTGCTCTTCAGCAGAGAACGTAGCAGCAGCGGATCATTTCCTCCGAGAGGTGCTTCATGAGTTATCCATACTCAAGAGGAAGAAAAGTCAAGGTGGTATTGTCGTACCAGTTTCTAGGGCATACGACAGAGCGAGTTACTATACGAATCTAGGACGGTAGATCATTGAGCAATATCTATCTTCCGAATACCCCTCAGACAGGAGCACATTACTAATCAAGTATCTAGAATGAGTGCACATTTTCTGCCCCTTGGGTGCACCAGGTGTAAAAACTATCGGCATGGAGAATCTCTAACTAGGTCTATTCTTGCAGAGCCATTACCTCTCCTGCGTAAATTTATTACAACTGCTAGCTGTATTAGTAGCCCAATCATTCCATATCTCTCACACTGAGGAAACATCACTCTCGCAACGTCTTGACGGTTTATTCAGTAACTTGTATCCAATCTCAAGCTTGAAAAATGGGAACTTATTAGCAGATGTAACTAAGGGCAACCACTAAACCACGCGGACCGGAAATTCTCAAAAGCGTTCTCGGGGAATATTCTAGTATCGCATACCGCGTCGTTCACATACAGCCTTCTAAGAACAAGTCTTGGTATCCCGATATTTTCACTCTTTAAAGAACTGGTAATCAAAAATTGTGAAATGGAGAAAAAAGGCCTGGAAGATATCTACTCTACGCCTAAGTTTAAATATTCTTGACTTTTTTTTCTGCGGAAGTTGGTACATTACTGCATAGGTATTGAAGTTCCTTTAATGTATTACTTTTAACAAGACCTCAGAGTTGCATAAAGGCATAGAATATATTACCGTTTAGGTTTATTTATCATTTCAGGTCTGATACGCTTAGGATTGATGAAGTGTAGCTAAGAAGCAATCTCACCCACAGACATTTCGCTCACTTATTGATATTCAAGATTTCTAGATAGGGAACAAGAATGAGTTGGATATTTACTAAGAATGGGTATTCATATGGGGGCATCGGGAGGCTTATTTAACTTCAATAGGCAGGAGTTGCTATTCAAGGAAGGAGCCTGTGGCGGAGGATAGGCAATGGAGTCGATATTACTATGATTTACATGCTTTTTATGTTCACTTGATATTTCAGTCGCATCTCTGAGAAGTTAAGATTGGCACTTGATGGGCCAAAGGCAGATTTTATTAATACCTTTTCCTAAGTATAGTAAATAGCATATCATTATAACCCTTTCACATTGCACTAGGTCACGTATTTTTACCTGCCCATTTTATTACGAAAGATTGTTCGTTTCTATGACAAAAAAACTAAACCGAAAACCTCACAAAGTAGTAAAAAAAAAAAAACCTCCCACAGATTGCTAGTGGTACAAACGGTAGATACAGAAATCACGAAGGTGCTTGTGCCTTCTTCAATCTCTCCACCAATTGACAGCCGCTCCTAGGGCACTCCTTAATGGACTGACCGCAACACCAACCCCTTCAAGTGAGTGCGCACACACGCTGTCAAGATACCTATGCAAAAAGATCGGGACCCCAAGCCTGAAATTATTATCGCCAGGCGGAGCCACAGCCGCCGCATCAAGAGCTTCGACCAGGTTATAGCGCTCAACCGCAATGTTCGCCTCCGACGCCTCGATCCTCTGCAGCATCGCCGCGTGAGTCGGCGCCCCCTTGGATTTCCACAGCTGGTGCGACATCCGCGCCGCATGGCACTGGAAGTCCCGCAGCTTGTCGATCCCGTCCAGGAGCTCTCCGGCCTCAACCTTCACGTCGTTGAAGGACAGCGGCGGGTTTTCGGCGTTCGAGTAGTCCGCAGCGAGGTTGGCTAGGTAGATTGATTCTTCGAAACTTTGGATCCTGAGGAGCAGCGGATCGGACATTGTGTCTGAGACGGCTTTGGCGGTGCTGGGGTTGAGGCAGTCCGGGTTCCAGCCATATCTGTCGGTCATTTTGAGAGCTTTTTTATTTTAGTTTTGTGTTTTTTGTTTTTTTGTGTTTTGCGCTTTGTGCTTTTGTTAACGGTTAGGTGAGAAGGACTGTGATGTGTGTGTGTGTGTGTTTGAGCTTTTTCCAGAAAGAAATGTGGGTGCAGAGTTGATGTGCTGTGATTGCAGAGTCGATACGATATAGCTGTAGAGTTGATCGTTGATCTATGGGGCCGCAGAGCTGGGATATATATGATCGTGGAGTTGATGACCGCCCTTTTTTGTTTTTGTTTTTGATCAAGCTTGCGTTAGAGAGCTATATTTATACCTGACAGAAATCGACTTAGTATGCACACCGACATCCTTTTTTAAATTTTTTTTTTTCTTTCTGGTGTCGGAATATTATCTGCCCAAACAAACCTACATGCAGCTGGATTGACGGATGGTTGGCTGGTTGGTTGGCTTTGAAAGGGTCCTGTCAGGATCATAATATCTCCGAGACAGATATCTAGATACCGTACGTTTGAAGCCCACCTTCACCTTTGCTGGTTTGATTGGGAGGAGGTCTGTTCTGGTGTGGTAGGGCCGGGACCGGGACCGGGGAGGTGAGGTGAGGTGAGAGGTGAGAGGGGATGTGGTAGGACGGGGGGGAAATTACTGGTGAGCTTTTTTTTTCTTCTAAAAATTATAAAGGAGTGGAGTGGAGATTTGAGCGAACGTGATGGATTCGAATCGAATCGAACGGGTAACGTGAGGTGATAGTATTGGAAGATATATCCCGCTAGTACACACAGAAGTGTAGAGAATACTTGCGAACGATATCTTTGGATATCCGCTCTAAAGAGATTCTAAGCTCCAAAGGGATTCTAAGCAGTAACTAACTGCATGTAGAAGATGCATATGTGGTGGGTGGGACCTTAGTCATGCAAATCCAATAGTATATTCCACAAAATAATAGTAATATTGAAGCTCATTGGGATCTTGGCTACATGTAACAACCCCAATTGTACCCCTTTCAAATAGAATCACTGATAGATAGCTACGCTCGTTCTTATACCTTACTGTCTTTACTGCTGGTGGGACTGGGCACGAAATTAATATAATATGGAGTGGTCTAATTAGAAGTTGTGCGTTAGTTAAACTGCCATCTTCATAGATTATCACTCTACCCTATTAAAGGCTACTTTTGTTGAAATAATGAATAGATATGATATATTGATAGTTCCGTAAAGTAGAGAAGAGGAAACAGAATAGACGAACGGGAGAAGAGCTCCATATATATACTCCCTATGGAGTCATATATAAACAGGTTTATGGGGGCTCTTTGGGCGCCGAATAGATCGGCCCGAGCAACCCCCATTAGCAGTATAGACTATTGACCGAACGACTTCGGTATCCCGAGTAGTGACGTACCAAATGAAACACTAGGAAGCCTATGGATATATACCATATATCCAACAACTTTTGTTGTGATATTGGGGCGCGTAGGGAGGAATAGAGGACTCGATTGCTTGTACTGCTTATGCTTGCTTGAGGTGGGCATACGGCCCCTATCTAAATAGCTCTCTCTTGGGCGCCCAAGTGCCCGTGTGCTCGGGTACCTGTCTCTCAATCATTTCCGACTCCGAAGCCACACCCGTGGAGGCGCCCCGTATTAGGAAGCTTCTCCAACACTACTTTTCTTGTAGTTTTGGATCACGATCGAGTATTATTTGAGCCCAGGATACCGAACGAGATATAAGCGAAAATGGTCGCTCTATATACAGCAGTTCAGCTAATATAAAGTTCCCAAAACCCGGGTCCCCAGAGCCCGTCCGGGTATCAAAAATCTACTTGGACGGAACCCTCAGTAAAATATAACACAATACTAATAATTTCAACAACTCTCCTACGCATCAAAATGATCTCTATCTCACAAGATTAGCTAATATACCACACTGCAAAAAAACAAAAAAACATTCTCATTACACCATAAACGCAACCCCCTCCTTTACTCCCTATACCACACTCGTACCCCCACCTCCACCTCCACTTCCCAAACCCGTACACGCATTCCCGCAATAGACCTGCCCACCCTGCACAAACACCACCAAAACCGCCGCATACGCCGCAATAACCATAACGATCGCCTCGCCCCTCCCCCTCGTCGCCAACGCCACCAGCAGCGCCAACACAATCGTAAACAAACTGATACACACCAGCTTCCACGCTTCTTTCGTCAAAAACTGCAATATAACCATCGGACCCAGCATCATCGCCGTCGTCGCGATCGCTATAACCAGCCGTGTAATCCGCCGCGTGAACGGCGATAGGATCGATGCGATATCCTTCTGCGAGAGGTTGCGGTGGCGCACGTCTTGCGCGCTGGGGTTGCGGTGTGGGAAGATCGCGGGGATTATGCGGCCGACTAATTTCTCGAGGGAGTCGCGCCCGCCGAGGCCCAGGGCGACTAGGTCATCGCTGTTGACGGCACCAGAGAAGGGTGAAGAGTCGCTTGGCGCAGCGGAGGGGTCTTCGAGTGCGGCGAGGAGCCGGCTATCGACGGGGCGCGGAGGGTCTAGGGAGGTGAAGATTTGTTCTTGGAGAAGAAGTGCTTCGTCTGTATATAAATGTTAGATTTAGGAGGATGGTGGGGGTGGGGGTGGGGGTGGCACGGACAGTAATTCTTTAGTGTCTCTCGAAGCATTTTCATTAGTTTAACTCTAGTCTCCCGTAACTCGTGTTTTTCGCTCTCGCTCTCGCTGACGCCGGTTTGCATCCACCGGGTTTCTTCGCGATCTACGTTTGCTAATGCTCGTTCTATCCCTGCTAACTCGTCTTGGTAGTATAGCAGGTTCGCCATCGATAGTCTTCCGAAGCGACGGAAGATTGAGATTTGTCGGTATGCGTGCATTGACTGTGCGACTACACGGTAGTCGAATAGTAGGCGATCATAGCGAGGGTCTGGTTCCTGGGAGTTGGTTGACCAGGAGCAAGTACTATCGGTAGTATCATGGAGACTATTTTTTGTGTGATGACGACGATGAAGGTGAGGGTGGAGGTTGTGGGGGAAATGTGCGTGGTGTGAAGGAGGTTCATCTGGTGTGGAAGATGGTTGCGAAAGACTGACTGGGGATGGGTGGAGTTGATTTTCCAGGGAGGATTGAAAAGTCGCGGGTGTTATCGTTGCCTGTGACTCTGTCCGAGTGACAGCTGGTGGAGGCGTTTGCGGTTCATGAGATGAATGAACTGACACCGGTCGGATTTTTGTTTGAGACAACGCCCTGGTGAGGGTTGGCCTTCTTGGCCGTGACTCAGGGATTGAGGAAACAGATCCTGGTGACCTTGAGGATGACTCCCTGCTCAAACTTGAGATTTGTGACTCTTCTGTAGAAGGCTTCCTCGTAGCTGTCTGAATAGTTATGGGAGCCACAGTTGTTACAGACAGACCTCCTCTTCCAAAAGGTTGCGTTGACTGTTGGGCCGGTTCTTCTGCAAAGGGAGATGTAAAGGTCTGAGCCACCGTTTGGGTCGCGGCTGTTTGTGTTGGTACGGCAGTTACAGTTGATGTCCAGTTATTATCAGCCAGTGGCGACTGTGGTGGCGGTGGATGAGGTGCTTCATCAAAAGACTGTAGATACGCCATAGACTGCCTTATTGTTGCCAGCGACGATGAACGATCCACGGTTGTCATGTACGGTTGGTCCCCATATGGCTGAACAACTGTAGCTTGAGACTCAGTTCGATGAATAGAACCTTCCACAACTGGCGGAAATGGATATTGAACACTACTCCTTGGAGGACGTGAGATCGAGCCTGAGCGATAGCTCAAACTCTGCGCAATAGCTGGCGGAAACGTAAACTCTTGCTCATCGCTGCTACTGCTGTTGGTGCTAGGGCTGCAGGTTGGGGTTGACCCACTCGCTATCCCCATGTTGGATGTAAGGATATAAGTAATATAGCAAGCCTACTGATTGTAAACGTGGTTGAAATAAAGTTCGTGGGGACAGCCAAGGGAGCTTTCGACTACATAGTTACGGGAGAGCCACGCTTATTATGGGAATGCAGGCACAGAAAACGAGGGACTACAACGACCTGAGAAGGTTCATCGCCTACTGCCGCGTGATAATACTGCGCCGACATATATATATGGGTGTCGTTGCCTCTGAATAGTTTTGCGCACCGTTTCTCCTCTCGTAGAAGTCACGGGGACACCGCGAGGTGCCCCTGTGATACTTGTAAGTACTGACCAAGAGCAAATTCGCCTGGTGCCATGGCAAAGGGTAGAGAGAGTGGAAGATAGTTTTCCATGAGACAGTGAGTATCAAGCAGATGATTTTATAGGCAGTGTGTTCCTGGACGTTTCATGGGGGGAAGTGCTGCCTTGGCGGGCAGATCGACAGGGTGCTTGAAGATCCCTGCTTGTTGCCGTGGCACACGCCCACCATCGCTACCCAATACAGAGTCATAAACGATTTAATAGCGAGGGACATCCGAACTTCTCTCGGCATGACACTGTTGCGTGCACTCACCTGCTTCTTCGAGGTACGATTACATAGCCGTAAATATTCTCGTGTTGACTTACTGATCCATTAACTAAGTCATTCCGAAAAACATTTAAATCCCAGCCGCCGTGAGAAGTCTTCTGATAGAAACTAGAGATGGGGAAAAGAGGTCCTAATTAGTTGACGAGAACTGATGTTTGCCCAGGAAACGCTGACCCCGGTTCCTGCCAAGCATTTCCCCCAAACGCCAATGCTTTATAACCCTAACCCACTAAGTGTAACGCAAAGTGGGAGACGGCCATAGCAAGGGATATAGCTAATTACTAGCCCTACAGAGCTCACTAACCCATGTGCCCTAATCTCTACTTTATTTTTGCGTTACTTCTAAGTTTTTGACTCCCGAGTGATTTTCGATGACTGTGCGCTGTGCTCTCCGCGCCCCGATCGGACAGCTTCGCTGGACGACTGAGAACACGCATAATGTGCTATAAAAAGGCCTTGAGAAACTACTACGTCACCACTCTTCGAACCACTAAGTATCGATTTACCCCTATTTAGTTATGATGCGCTATAGCATCTACTCGCAACAGGCATAAAGAACCCGAAAATGGTTTTTGCTGGCAATGATTTTTGGTTCACTCCAATCCAACACCTACGCGCTTGGTTGGTTGACTTCCATTTGCATTTTTGGGTTCTTTGTGCCTGTTGCGAGTAGCTAAACGAAAGCACAAAACTCCACCTCTCCCTCTCAACAACAGATATCGGGGCCACGGTATTTCTTACTGGAAGCAGTCCCAGGCCTCCCGAGTACACTCCGACCCGAGATCAATAAATTCTTGCCTCTCCCCATCAGAACAGACGAACTCTCAGGCCAATTTCTGCTGTACTCGTAGAACCTGGTGCTAACTTTCACTTCTTTCATTCATTTTTCTTTTTCTCTTGTTGCATAGCTCCTTCTCCCCGGGGAGAATTTTGCGTAGCCTTATTCTGGCTGGGGTTGAGTGGTAGCACTGAGCGATTAACGTTCCGCGTGCATATACCCTTCCATAGCCAGTCACGGAGCTATTTTAAAATCAACTCCGGTCCGAGAGGTAGGAAACCGAGGGAGTGGGAGGGATGGTTAGCTATATAGACCACCCGGACAAAAGTGCGTAGACGAAACCACGCGCTGCATATAGCGTCTAGCTCTCTCTATGGGCGAGGGTAGGTATATCTGTCTATCTGTGCTTCTCCAAAGAGTAGGTTGGGGTGGTTCTGGCTTCCCTCGGAGCCGTGCGATGTTCACTTAAGCAGCGTTACAGCAATACCTGCTTATAAACCGCACTCAGCGCACCTCTGGAACCTACTAACAGCCCGGGTCCGGAGTTTAGACGCATCCGAAGAACCACCTTCCGCGATCTGCCTACCCAGAGCGGCTAGAATGCAGGATGGAGACAGCACTCGAAGCCCTTCTCACTCGAGGGCCGCGCCAGCTCACTAGACGGCCGCGCGTCGTCCATGCACCGTAGGACGGGCTGCGATGGGGGGAATAGTCGGGATCGAGGAGCAGAGGGGTCTGTGGTGCTCGTATTCGGGGATGAGTCGGGCTGGGGGGGGGGTGGGATATGGGTTTATTGGAGAGGACTTTTAATAGTCTGGACGGTCTATGGGATTGGTAAGGGCGGGGGGGTCTATTTTGCGGGTGGAATTTGCACAGGTGGATTGTAGACGACGGCCATCTGAGGCCTGATAGCATGGGGCAACGACTGTCGGGGCACAAATCGCTCGAGTGATGCAGCATGAAGGAGGACGCCCAATCAGAGAACCCAACACTGTCACTGCTTACTAACACGGATAAGCTTTCCGCCAAGGATTCGGTGCGGCTCTGCGCAAGTCCGCCAGCCAGTAGCATGGGCGCAGTACCATCATTTCCGCAGAGCCAAACCATCCGCCTTCGAGCCTGCGCCGCCGTCCCCTGGAAACCAGAGCTGGGTTCTGGCGATAGTAGAAACAGGAAAAGCTTAGCCTGCAGGGCGTATTTCAGCTGCACGTGGAGCGGCGGGGGCTGCCATTCGATAGGGCGTGGTCCACAGGACTTCAACTGGCAGACAGCCAGCCATATAATCAGTATGATATCGAGAAAATCCCCTTTCTCCGTCTCCCTTTGCTGCCCTTTCCTTTTCCTTTCTCTTTCTCTGCTCTTTTCCCCGTTCTCTCCCCCACCCCTCTGGCCGCTGGACACATTCCTGGCAGTGGCATTTACCCGACCGTGGACGACACCTGACCCCGCTGCAAACCCAACGAGATGTTGCTAGGAAGCCCGTCCCCCCGCGCTCGACAGGGTCGCCCAGGCATTGGTCCACCGTCCAGGTTTGCACGACTCGCACGACTGACCGCAGGCGTAGGCTTCTTCCTGCTCGTCGCCGTGTAAGTCCCCCGGCCCGCCCGCCCGCCCGCCCGTTCTCCGTTCTCTAGCTAACCACGCTCAGCTCCTTCAGCGCCCTGCTGTCCACCCTGCTCTCGCTCGCCCGTCTCGCCTGGAAATCCGACATCCAAACGCTGCTCATCCAGTGGGCCATGGACTCCCCAACAATATCCTACCCCACCGCCTTCACGCGCGACATCCTCCCGCGGCCCATCCACTCCCACAACGACTACTGGCGCCACGTCCCGCTCTTCTCCGCCATCTCCGCCGGCGCCATCTCCGTCGAAGCCGACGTCTGGGAGTTCGCCGGCACGGAGCTCTTCGTCGGCCACGACACCTCCTCCCTCACGCGGAACCGCACCTTCAGGAGCCTGTACGTCGACCCGCTGGTCAAGATCCTCGAGGGCCAGAACCCGGACACGGAGTTCACGCGGCGCGACCCCGAGAAGCGGCTCAACGGCGTGTTCGACGTCGACCCCGGCCAGACCCTGCATCTGTTCGTCGACTTCAAGACGCCCGGGGAAGCTACCTTCCCCGTGGTGGTGGCGCACCTGGAGCCGCTGCGCAGCCCCGTTAATTACCTGACGCACTTCAACGGCGCCGAGGTTGTGCGTGGCCCGGTCACGGTGCATTTTACGGGCGATACGCCGTTCGATACACTCATATCGAATACGACGTATCGTGACTACTTCTACGATGCGCCGCTGAATGATCTGGCGAGCGGGAAATACACGCCCGAGAACACGATCATTGCGAGTGCGCCGTTTGGGAGAGAGATTGGGAGGGTGATTTGGGGGCGGGATATTACGAAGGAGCAGCTAGAGAAGCTACGGTCTCAGATAACGGAGGCGCACGATAGGGGGATTAAGGCGCGGTATTGGGATACTCCGGGGTGGCCGGTGAGCGTGAGGAATAGAGTATGGGGGTGTTTAGTTGGGGAGGGGGTGGATTTGCTGAATGCGGATGATTTAAAAGTAGGGGTCTAACCGTTCTTTCTGATGGGGGGGGTAGAATCGAGTCGAGCTAATTCGGATGTAGGCTGCGTCGACGCTCGACTGGTAGCCGAATATAAACCGAAAAAAAGGCGGGACCTGATCTAGCATGATTTACAACCCTGACATGGCGGAACGAATCTAACGGACCAGTTTTTAAATTGCATTTCTTTACACATATATCAGTGGCATTGGAAAAGTGGGCGTGGCGTGTATGGGTTATGGGCAGGGCTGGATAGAAACGATTCCTTATGATTTCGGTCTCCTTTTCTGTTCTTACTTTTCTTTCACCTTGGGGGTCGTTTTTGGCCGTATGATATACCACATATACCCGCACTCACTCGAATCGAACTGGCTTTAAGGCGGCTTAATGGCGATTCTCCAAGCGATAGCGAGAACTGATAGGAGGGAGGGCTTCGAGGCGGGGTCTAGACAACGAGTGGCGTTCTCCTACCTAGTCTCACACCACCGCATATCACTCACCACCATTCAACTCGCATGAGCTAAGCGAACCTGTAGAAAGATTTGCGACAGATGTCCTGATGAGACCATGACAATCTCCATGTCCACCCGCATAAATGTCCCCCAACTTCGCTTTAACCGCAACTATTATCTACGCAAATACCCAAATATAGAAAACCCCAAGCAGTCAGTCCGTGATCGATGGGCTAACTCCCCACAGAGCCAGGAAGCTGGAATATATAAGTAGTTTTTTCCGCGATTAGAGACAGTTGGTAGCGTATCGTCGATCGATGAGCAAGATTAGAGTAGGATGGAAATGGCGACATACATACATACATAGAGAGCAATAGTGCGTGCAGGTGAGACATATTTATTTTTTGCTTTAGAGTCAGACTCGTTCATGGCGTATCACTCGGCTTGATTGTAGTACTTTTTATCTCTGCCGTTTTCCCGTGCCTTTTGTTGGGCACATATAATGTTTCGTGGGGGGGGGGAGGGGTAATATGTTGAAGTTTCTGGGACTGTCTGAAGCCCAGCACCGGTCTCTGATCGAGAAGGGGAGAGGAACCGGAGTATTCTGGAAGACCACCGGGAAGAAAAAAAAGTAAATATCATACCCTCGCTAAATGAAACCTACCTACATATCTGCTAGGCTACCAATAGACCAATCAAACCCCCCTCCCCCCTCACCTAAATGAACCTGGGGCTGTACACCTTTCCTTTCCTATGTGGTCACAGCAGCACCCCTAGGCTTCTGTAATACTCTAGTTATGTGATTGCTTGGATCTGAGGCTGAAGTAACCGAAAACTAAAAAAAAAAAAGTTGCTGTTATAATTGCTTTTTTTACTATTTAAATATATATATGGGTGACAGTCAGCGAAAACCCCGTAGCGCCGCTGTGAAGGATTTTGAGAAAATACCACTTGAGGATATTTCTCGGCTAACTAGCTACATCAGATGAGCTCACACATACCACTGATGGATCTGAGGAACCCAAAACTCGCAATAAAATAAGTTTTGGGGTCTACCTAGTATATATTTTATAAGGTCGGAAAAGGAGAGAAATTTGGAACTGTTTGTTGCATTTAAAAACAAGCCAAGACCAAAGCATTGAATCTTCGCTTTTTTGGGGGGGGGTTTTACAACCATCCAACATTTGGGGGAAAAAAAAGGGCTGAAAAATTAATTCTGAAGGTTCTAAAGCGTTCTCCCAACTAGATTTTATACTGCTTAGATGGGACCGTCTCTTTTGGTGTTACTTCATCACTACGGGGTTTTTCGCTGACCGTCACCCATATGCTCTGAAGAGTGTATGACAGGACACATGTAGTTTGCATTCGAAACAAACGCGTGCTGCCCAACACGAACGTATATATTAGTGAACACCAACTGATGTATCTCCTCTAAGGGTAGCAAGAAAAAAAATCTAACGATTAATCAGACAGTAGCTATGCTTAGTTAACGCTATATACACATCTTGGTCGGTTGGAGAAAGCTGTATTAACAGACACTAACTAGTCCGAAGAGAGAATTCAGTAAGCACGAACTATCCACATACAAACAAAAAACAAGCAAACAGGGGATTGACGTAAAGGGGGAAAGACCAAGCAGTAGTCAAACAGCCCTACCAGCCCTTGAAGGGGGACAAAGTGATCAACTTGAGCTACATTAGAGTTTAGAAGTACATATCTTAGTTGCGTAGAAGGTGTTGAGTCTAAGAAATTTATCTTGTGGAGGTTTGTCCTCGCACGAGCGTATTTTTGTTTTTTTTCTTGGTTCATATATACGTTTGCTAAAGGAAGATGCACTAGATCTACTCACGGAACACAATAGTTCGTGGCGTTGGGGAGCTAAGGATGGGTTGGAGGAGTATCGGGGTGGCTGCTGTAAAAAGGCATTGGTTAAGAGACAAACACCTAGCAAATATTCGAAACATTGGCCGCGGTCAACAGAACACACCAGCCTAGAGCTTTGGCTGCGTATAGTGGTGGGTTTCCCTAGAGAACCTCTATCGAGTGATAGTGCGTGAAGGGGAATAGTAAATTAAAGCCCGAAATAGTCTTATTTAATAACAGCACTTTATAAAGAAGAACACAATGGCTTGCGTATAGAGTATAGTCTTGGGTCGATATTTTGATGGCCCCAATAAAACTAGAAATATCACTTTTAGTTTTTTTCATAAATTCTCACACTCATGTTCTAGAAAGCTGTGCAGAAGGGCACCCATATGCATTCACTAGCTTCTAGGGTGCGGTATTACTGTAACGAAAGAAAGTTCAAATCAGTGAAACGACCATATTCTTTCGCTCCACTCCCATAGTGGATTACAGCTCGTGAATACGTTGTTACTCGCCCCTACATCCAGCCGTATCTTCGTAGATGATAGGAAAATAAAAATAAATTGGGTACGGAAACGGTAGCAGTCGTCATGGGGAAACGGAAGAGTGGCTTGATGGTTGAAAGATACAAGAGAAATAAAGGAAGACAGGAGGAGGAAGACAAACATGGACGCCAGCGATGAATTCTTTTGAACAGGAAAAGGAAATTACAAAACTGTGGACAGCCGAGGGATCTGGGATCTTCTTTTGCGTACGGACTCTTTCGAATACAGATTCCAGCCATAGTGAAGACGAGAATAGAGATACTCAAGAAGGGATTTATATAGGCAATCAAGGAATTTTCGTGGGAAAAGGTACGGGAAAAGGTGGGCTTTAGAAAACAACAATACAGGAATTAAAAAAGATCCGGACATGCTAATGACAATGGCAAGGAAAAATTTTCAGAAAAAGGAAGCGAAAACGGATACGACTAAAAAACCATACAAAACACGACAGATTTGAACTTTGAACTGCTCTCCTTTTCAACAGAGTCAATCCAAGCGTTTGATAACATGGCCGCATTTTACCAACTTCTCATCCATGTCCCACCAATCCACCGCACGCAAGACCTTGAGAAGAAGAGAACGGTATTCCATCATCCCAAGAACTAAACCCAAGAGTGAACGAAAAACGAGAGTACATTTGCCGAAAATAATTAAGAGATGAGCTTATCCTTTGCCTATCTCTTCATCCCATTTTTCGTTCTGTTTTTTGGTGTTGTCAGACGTTTACATATCCATGGAATCTCCATTAGCAAAACTGAATCCACCCTGCTGTGGTTGAGCACCGAAGGCAAAGGTTCCAGCCTGTCCATCCGCTTGTTGGGGCGCGAGACCTTGAATCTCTGCGCCTGTTTCGTCATCTTCATCCGAGAAGTACTTCTCAATAATATTATACGCCTTCATATAGATCTCCTCGTTGGCGTTGTTTTGGCAAGCGTGGATGCGTTCCATACCACCCGCTTCCTCGATATACATGGCATAACGGTTCATGTTGTCTGTCTCTGCATTCTTATCCATTTCTCCGACTTTGAGGATATTCTCCAAACCGTCGAGAGCAACCTGAATGATCTTGTTGTCCATACATCCTAAGAGATCGCACAGAGGCCTGATACAGCCTTGTGTAACAAGGTACCGAATTTGGTCTGGCTTCTGAAGACCACCGCTAGTTGCGTTTGAGATAGCCCAACAGGCTTCCTTGCGTGTCTTAAAGTCACCATTCGACAAAAGGTTGATTAAAGGAGGGATAATGTTGGCATCAATAACAGATTGAATCTGGTTGGAGTTGCCAGCGGTGATATTGGAGATAGTCCAACACGCCTCTTTGCGGATCCCATCTTTGGGGGAACCAAGGAGGGAGAGAAGGGCGGGTAGAGCACCGCAGTTGATGATAACTTGGGTTTGGACATCATCACCAGTGACAATGTTACCAACTGAGCGAAGAGCTGGTGTCTGTACAGAGGTAGATGCATGCATGAGAAGTTCTACCAATCGGCGTGGGATGCCAGCCTCGATAACAGCTTGGATCTTGTCGTTAGAACCATCTGAGAGGTAAGAGATAGCCCAACAGGCATCAATCAAAACTTCATCATCTAGGGAATAGACTAGTTTTGCAAGGACAGGGAGTGCGGGAAGTATCTACAAGGCAGCGTAAGCTTCATATTCGCGACAATGCTACAAGGGAGAGAGTACTTACAGTTTGCCAATCGGGTTGAGGAGTTTTCCCACGACAGAAGTTGCTTAAGGTCCAAGTAGCATTCCTCAGCATACTCAACTTCCTGCTGTCACCCAGTAGGTTCAAGAGCGGTGGCAGAGCACCGGCGGACAGAACATAATCCCTACACTGTGGCGAATCTCCGGCAATGTTTCCTAACGCCCAAACAGCCTGTTCTCGAACGTCTGGTTCATGGCTCGACAAAAGCTCAACAAAGATTGGAACAGCACCAGCATCAATGACAACCTGCGTCTGGGAGGCGGACCCAGAAGCGATGTTTGTAAGAGCCCAAGCAGCCTCGAATTGGACAAGTGTATGGGGAGAACGAAGGAACTCGACAAAACGGGAAACGACACCGCACTCGATGACTTTTTCAATAGGAGGATTACGCTCCTTCGATAAAAGTTTACGGAACTTGGTAGTGGCTTGGATTTGCTGATCAATAGACTCAGAAAATACTCCTGCGCACATGGATGGGAGGTCCTCGTTTAGCTGTTATGCACCGTCAATATGTTAGCGAGGTTCGAAAAAACTTTCATTGATTAGCAACCCAAGAAAAAATATAATTTAGTGTAGTGGGGACAAAAACAAATGTAAGAAAAAAACAAGTGGAAATCATCGCAGAAAGCCTGTGGTGGAGCACAATCGATAACGAAAACTTCTTTTTTTTCTGTGCGATGCTAGCCAATCCCGTGTTGCCGCCAAGAGCACACGGGTTATCACGGGGAACGAAGAAACTTAGAGGAATATATTTTCTCAAGAGAGAAAACGTAAAAAAGAGCTGGAAGATGGAAAGAGATGAAACAAACCTGAGACTCATTGCCACCTTCCTCATCACTCTCAGCACCAGCACCTGGAGCAGGGCTGCTGATAGCCATGTTTCTTCGCTTAGCCAGGTTCTCCTCCCTCTTCTGCTTCCGGATTTCCACCTGCTGCTCCTCACGGCGGCGTCTCAGCTCATCTGGCTTGAAGGTACCCTTCGCCTTGAAGTTGCGTCGATGCTCGGGAATGTAGCGGTCGGCCATGACTGATTGATTTCTAGGGGAGATTAAGTTGTGTCGTGGGTTGTTGTGGTTGTTAGATGAAGGATGGTGGGGTTAATGGGAAGATGAGGGGTGCGTGGTCGGTAGGGGCGAGCAAGGACGTCCAGGATAAGCGATAACCAACAAGCAGCAGCGGGGTTGAAACAACAAACGGAGCAGCAAACACAAAGTTTCGAATGCAGAGAAACAGAAGTGAGTAGCAGAGGACTTTTTCTCTTGCTTGATTTTGATTAAAGAGGAAGGAGGAGTGGAGGGATGAAGGGGTGGAAAATGAGGAGAAGAGAGAGGAGAGAAGGAAAGACCTGAAAGGGGCGAGTCTAAGTAGTAGTAAGCAGGCAGCACGCAGCAACAAACGAAGTGCGAGAACAAAGTGGAGAGCAGAGAGCCTACTCGCTACAGTGACTGCAGCAACCCTCTCATGGCTGTGCAGAGAGTGGCCGAGTCTGAAATCCACCCAATCACACCGCTGTCTTGGCGTTCCACCTAGCTTCTTTCGGCCCAGTTTTGTGGGTTCACGCCTCACGTGTCAGGTACACAGTTTTCCTGCATTAGTTATCTTTTGCCTAACTTAATTCCGAATGCGTTATCACGCAGTTCATTGATCTGAACGCGAAAAACATCTGATCTCTTCGAAGGAATACTGAGCCAAGATGTTGCTGCTTATGCCAGAGAATGCTTATGTTGTGACACAGTTCTGGTGCCTAGACAAGCATCTTAATGTGTTCTCTAATGATTCGGCAAAGTATCCACCTGTGAATATAGTGACCTGCATCACAAGTCAAATAAGAGCATAAATTTTATAGCCGAAAGCACAAGCCTGTAACTCAAAACAACATAAGGTCTCCCCAATTAGTATTGTGCCACACTAATACTCTCATTACCAGAACTTTCTATAAAAAAAGCCAACACCCATATGCGTTCCTAGAGTTTTCCGAAGAGATTTGACATTCAAACCCTACAGGACGGTAGTCGTTTTCCAAACAATGCGCACACATGGCCCTACCGCGCAGTTCTGCGTGCGCATTGCGATATATATAACCCCACAAAGTCACCCACTGCAGGTTCACACGCAGGGTGGTGTGAGCTAGAAATTATCGGTTGAATGTAACGAGTAGGGTAATTTTATATGGGATATTATATTTGAGACTGAGCCTGGCACCGAAATGTAAATCATGTGCCGCATAAGCTGATTCTCATCAGTCTAGGTACCAGCACAGCTACGTATACCCCCACTTGTCTCTCTGAACCCCACGTCTCAATATCAAGACACCCAAATTACGGTATTTAAGCACCCGAAAACCTCTTCCTGAGCTATAGATACGTATATACATACTAATTATCAAACTTCGGGTATTTTTGCGCATGCGGATCGAGAAATTAGCATATGGAAATAGTTTGGCTTGAGTTATACTCATGAGTTCGTCATAGAAGAAAACCTGAGTAGATTCAACTATTTAGCTACGTGTAGTACAGGGAACTACTCTCAACAGGTATTATCTCCTGAACAGGTATCTATCGCGAGTCTGACTCGATGGCATTCCTACCGCATTCTTAAGAAATATCCCATGGACTGTAACGCGATTTGCGCCAAATTTGGCGCAAATTTTATAATTAGTGACATGGTAACTCCACAACACAAAATATTAAAATCTGTAAAAATTATATTAGTATACCCAGAGCTTGAAAAAAAACAAGTCTACCAATTTGTATTTAATTTAGGCAGAGTTTTTTGCCACTTTAACGCTGGCTTGGCGCAAATTACAGTCGCATCTCGCTAAGGTGAAAACCAATTTCCTTCAAATAATGGTTAAACATAAAGGAGAGATCTGGGTCCTAAATATCACTCCTATAGCTAAGTTAGAGGATTCGCATCTGGTACTGATTTATTTAAATTATTATCACTCAGGAAACTTGTTGGCTATATGGTATATATCCATAGGCTTCCTAGCGTTTTATTGGCACGTCATTATTCGGGATACCGATATCGGTTCGGTCAATAGTCTCGCCTGCAGCTGCTAATGAGGGTTGCTCGGGCCGATCTATTCGGCGCCCAAAGAGCCCCCATAAACATGTTTATATATGACTCCATGGGGAGTATATATATGGAGCTCTATTCCCGTTCTTCTATTCCCTCTTCTCTTCTGCACTTCACTAGAGACCGAATATCACATATCTATTCATTATATTCAACAAAACTCTAGATTGGGGTGGATGAGTGATGATTTATGCCTGGCGAGGAGGTCTGTTGTTATGTTCCCAGATATTTTTCGTGGGTATATCTAGTCATATTTTAGTTTTTCCACACCCCTATGCAGCAGTTAACTTCTTCATGAAAAGAAGCCGCAGAAAATCTCAAAAAAACTCAAGGATTCTTTAGATAGTAGAGATTATTTTCTACAAATAGGAAGGGGGCACAGCTGGGTCATCATGGTATAGTGGACGATCAAACATAGAGCGACAAAAATATGCGCGATATTTGGCGCGATACAGTCCATGAGATAGGAGTAGAGCTGCATCTCTTGCATAATCGTGCCACAAATTAAATCCCATATTAATTCAGAATTTACCAGAATATCGTAACTATTTCGTACATATATCTATGCACTTGCCCTTCCTCAAATGCTTCCCTGTGTCGAAAACATTCCCGGAGCGCCCCTCTCCAGGGCTCGACGGGCTTCAAAATTCGTCATTTGAAACCTCTTTCACGAAAGTATCTACCTAGTAACTATACCAATGGATTCCCACTTTTTGCGCGGCGCAGCTAAGTCTTCCTAGCTTAGTGTCCCTGTCTGTAACTCCTGTATACCGTTTAACTCTGTCCGTTGGTTGGGATACGTGACCAGGCTGTTCCTTGCACATGTCCTTAGAGTGTTGGAGTGGTCGTCTCCTGGTATCCTGTCGCCTACAGCTACAGCTAATAATTCAAGGTCTTCCATATCTTTCCAGCGCCTTTGATTGTAGTATATGTTGGCAAGACTCCTGATTGTTGAAAGGGTGTGCTGATGGTAGCTTTTGAGAATCGTATTACGAGTAATTAGTCTTCGTAACTGAAAATGTTCCGTCTCCTTGCCCTCCGGCGCCCCCCAGCTAGAAGGAAAATTCAGCCCACTAGGAGTTGTCGACCGAGGAAGCACGAGAGGAAGCACGAGAGGCTTTCGTACAGCGAGAAGTACAGTGTTAAACCATTCCAAATCGTTGGTGGGAAGTGCCATCCCAGCCACGCCGTTGTATTTCCTCAGAAAACGCTTCATTTTTGATTGAATACGCAGGGCTTCATTGATCAATGCCTTTATGACCGCCGCCGCCGCCTTATGTATTGTCCCAGCCCAACTAATACGAATACTTGCCTCCTTCTTGCCCGTCGTATAAGCAATGGCTGTAGAAAATTCAAGCTCCACAGCTTCGACCAAGACATTTGAGCCACCAGCAACTGTTAGCTGTAATAGAGGGCTGATATCGTCGTAGCTGATAGCGGTTGCTTAGTAAGAATTGTCTACCGCTTATGTCACTGACATGTCCGAAAGTAAATACTCTAATTGTATGCGCTGTCGCCTGAAGTAACTAGGCTAAGCTATCGTTCTCCACCGATAGGCGGCCTCGCACACTCAACGGCACGCAGCCAAAATCCCGCCGAACACGGCTATCCCGTGTATATATGGCTCTGGAGAAGAATTGTGTATCCACGATTCTGCCTCGAGTTTTTTCCCCTTCTCAAAACTGATGTACAGGGTGCTCATCGTCGGCCGTATGAAAGACTTATTTAGCAACATATCTCGTTGCTTATTAGCTAGAAATTCGCTCCCATTTTGAAAGTCTCTGCTACTGCTATATACGAAGGGTTGTTGGTTAGACGTTCAAACTCTTCTATTTGAGCTGTAGGACTATAGTACTAAGGGATGGGAGGGGGGATTATGAATTACGATATTAGTTGGCTGCTAGTGAGCTAGTGGGTGTTAGATTTAACTCTAAGTTCTGCTATACGCTCCTTAAACTCTTTCACACAAAACTTTTCCTCAATTGGTACCTGGATTGAAAGAATTTACTAGCTCGATGCCATATTCAGTACCTCGATTTTTCATGAGATTCCTCCAAACTTCTTCACCAGCAAGGTAAAACAATGCAACTATCTCTATCTAATTCACTTCTTGGACATTCACCAAAGCAGTACCATTTTTCACTTCCAATAAATATTTCCGATAGCGAAGAAAGGCTACGACTCACAAAAATTATCTTTTCCTGTCCTCCATCTTCCCGGCGCAGGCTGGCTTCCATCCTCACTCAGCACCGATAACATATGAATCGTGCATCCTGAAACTAAAGATAGAACTGATATACCGACCCCTCCTCCTACCTTCCGGGGTACTATAAGTCCCCTACCGACACACCTGTAACTGGCGATCTATCATCAGCTAAATTCATCCTACACCCTCCACAATTAGATTCTGCCCGATCACGGAGTGCTAGATTCTTTGACATAGTTGGCGTAGACACAATTCTGCTCGCTATCTATCGGGATCTAGAAACAACCCTCCGTCATTCTTGAAGAGTTTGGGAAAAAAGTTCACCTCCAGCAAAACCTTGTCCTGGTAGCAGCCTACCCGCTTTGAGGTGGAGAGATACCATCGAACAGAGGCGTTAGTTAAAGAATCTAGTGATACTTTAGGATGTTAAGGAAGAGCTAGGTATCAGATACAGAGACATCATCGTGACCTGTCTATTAGGTCATTTTGGCGTACGGGGGCTTTGGCCTATGGCCAAATAATCAGAATTTGGAAGAAGCATTCTCAAAGCCAGCTATAGTCGCCGAAAGGTTTGATGGATTTTTTTTCTTAATCTATTGATTGGAGATAATCTATTCTGTAAGATTGTTCTCAGAAATCTCGCTCGAGACAGCGATACGCGTCTCTTTTTTGTATCAAGGATCTGCTCGTGACATTCCATGAGACATATATATCATATAGAGATGCAAAAGAAATATTTCTCATACCTATGCTTCGTATTTGATACGAGTGTAGCAAGATTTAATCTCCTACAATATTTCTCTCACCTTGCTGATACCCCTCCCCACATAAAACATCTGCGGCGAGGATAACCTCTCACGCGTTGCAATACAGGTATAGGTAGTTTAGTAGTGGTGTGAGCACGGGAGGTTATTCTCGCAACAAACAGCATTGCTCTAACTCTATGCAGCTCAAAGTTTACGAGTTATGTAGTCTAATATTGCCTCCTTCCTCGCCTAGAAACCGTTACTCGTTTCTGATTTACTAGATTTCTAAGTTAACCTAAATCGTTTTTATGAATTAAGACACCCCGCCTCTATTTCCTGTGTAAAGTAAGTACTCTCATTGCGGGTACACACTACCTTCTTTACCGCAGAAATCACAGCTTATTTCTTAAGTTATTTTGTCGGTTTTATTCATCTAAATTCGCTACTTGCGATGTATACACACCCCGATCGGCTTAACCGATCATGATTATAATACTTATACAAGACAACTGACAAACGAACTCACCAAGTGGTGATTACATCAAAACGCAACTCTGACTTTCACCGGAATTTTGTAGATCCCAGTATTCACAGCTGAGCACTTTTTTACTCTTCTTTCAGGCACCATTTCACTTCTTCCACTGATCCTACTGACGCGGATAAATTATAAGACCCCACAAATCCTTCTCCAACTTCCACGAAGTCTCCGGGACGGCCAGGTGCTTAGAGTATTTAGATGTTCCACTGCATTCTATACCCTGCAAGTTATTCATGCAGACCAGATGCACTGCACGAATTCCTTTGTTTCTCCACCACTGGGTTTCCTTAACTTTGATACTCGTCATCTTTGCCATCCCGTAGCAATAGGAAACCCCGAGATTCATCGTTGACAAATTAATCTCCCTGAAACAGGCGTGAGCCGGCCTAGGTCGCGATCCTCCTTGTGAGAAGTACTGGTCGAAAACCACACTAAGGTTATGCTCACCGATTGCCGTAAAATTGAAGGAGTTATGCTCGAATCTCAGGGGATCAATGGGGCGGTTGAAGTGAATGATCAAAGCCAATGTAGACGGATTAGCATTAGTCATCCATAGGTTCCCAGGGCGAGCTGAGGTGCTCTTATCGGTCATGATATTCGAAACTCCGAGACTAGATCCACTTCCATTCGGTTTTGATACTTGAGTAGTTCCCTCGGATCTAAGTCAGCTTTTTATGTTCCCAAAGAACGTAAGATAAAATTTAACGAACCTGATCAAAAGCAGTCTCTTGGTTCACCTGACAAGATTCTATCGAACCTTCGTACGGTAGCTGAAGCCCGTTGAGAGCGTAGAAGGCTTCTCTGGAAACCTCACATTCACTCGGAATAAGTATTTTATACCGAATGAATTTATCGAGTTCAACCGCATCGGAGTCAAAGAATTGTTGAGGACCCTCGCTAGAAACGGGACTATTCTGCAGCTGGACATGGCCGTTCGGATCCTTGCTGATCGGTTGCTCATGGAAGGTCCCTCGGTGAACCAATCGGTGTTGCTCGCAGCTACGAAACCCATGATCCGCTCGCTTAGATTGGTCAACGAGCTGAGGTGTCGGAATACGATATGAAACAGATTTTAGTACAGGACTGGTGTTCGAAATCTAAGCAGTGAGATCGTTAGCCAATGTTCTCTCTTCATTCCCATTTCTATCTTATCTTGCTTCTATTTCATCTCTCTATCTTTCCATTCTCTTCTTCTCATTTTGTACCTTGTTCATCGCCATACTACCGTTTGATCCTTTTATCTAGCATTATACACGGGATTTGATTCAGACTTACCGTCCTGTATTCCATTGGCTTAATCTGCCCCGTCTCATCCTTTGCCTCTCTCTTTGCCTCTTCCTTTGCTTCTGCTTCTGCTTCTGCCTCTGCCTCTTCCACACACGCAACTTCTATTTTCTTCTGGAATTCGGCCAAGGGGATGTAGTTCAGAGACTTCCTGCGGGAGCCCGACTTACGTTTGCCTGACATTATCAAATCTGATTATCTACACGTAAAAGATAAAATTACTTTAACAAGGGGCGGCGTGAGCCCGAAAAGAAGGATATTTGATACAAAAAAAGATTGACTGATAGATATTTAGCGATGGTGGGGTGGAAAAGGTGGGGGGAATTAAAGATGGAAAGCAAAGGGAGAAGGATGGGAAATACGTGCAGCGAGCAGATTTTAACGTTCTTGGAGGGTATGTATATAACAAGTGAAAAAGCTAGCGTAGGGCGTAAAAAACCCAAACAGGAAAACATGTAATACCTATTGCCCTCCTAACTAAGAATTTAGCGTCACTCCCACAAATCCACCATGCCAATCCACAGCTTCTACAAGTTTTTTATCTCCAACTTTCTCAACTTCCTAGATTTGTAAGTTCTTTCCAGAACTGAATAAAACTCTGGCAAATTGGCTAAAACAAGTGAGCAGAAATTCAACATCTACGAGTGAGTCACGGTGATTCACTCTGCCTCTAGTGCATAGCTCAACGGTAGCAAGGCCGTTCCCCCACCCAAGGTTAGTCACACGACTTTCTTCCACCCTCTGTGTCTTGATCTCATGGCCGTGGCGTGTGGGAAATTGCCCGTTCACTCAAGTTGAGCGACTAGACACAGGCTGTCGTATCTCCCAGCCCTTTGAAGTGTCAGATGACGGCTTGGCAAATTGCTAGGGATCACACGAATCAAGCCAAGAACCCCGAGAAATTCACGTTTAGTTCTGAGTTTGTCTAACTGGCAGAGGATCTTTACATTCCCTTCAGCGTTATAAAAGTTACCCATTTCCTTCAAACGACTGGACTAAAGCTAGCAGCATCGGAATTACAGCCTACCAGTAGAGAGTATCTGTTAGAACAGACATTATCCCTTTCCCCCTTTCTGGCTCTGGTGGAGTCCATTTTAGGGGGTTTCTCGAAGCCCAGGTTAAGAAAGATCAAAGAACCCACCACATAAGAGAGCAATGTTATTAGGATCAAAGACAGATCACACTAAATAATCCAATGCAAGTTGTCAAATACCAGTAAATATTGGATCGCAGTAATACTAACAAAGGTAACAACCGCCATGACAGGGCATAGAAGGACGCAGAACCAAAATAAACGCGTGAAGAATGATGCCACCCATCTCTCATTGCAGAGGTACTGATCGATCGCAAGAGCAGCTTTCCAAGCTCTCATAATTATGATCTCTGAACCATCTACTACAACCGAGACGATCCTCCTAGCCCATCAACCCACGTCTCAGACAACATAATCTGCGGGTTGATAACCGTATAATCTCGGTCATAAGGAACGAGACCGGCCTGAGATTACAGGAGAATATTGTAATATTACTGGTCGAGGTGACAGGATTCATATTGTTTAGGTTGCTGGTCCGATCTTGGAGATTTTGTTCACTGGTTCTAGTTAAGCTTCAACGATTTTCCAACCAGTCAGAATACAATTTTATCCTGCTGTCTCAGTTCGGCCCCATTCCTTATGGCCGAGATTATACGGTACGTCTGATGAAACGACAAAAAAGTGAATTACCCAACTCCACGTGTGATCTGCCCCGGACCCAATTCACCGAGAACCTTGAGAATTGCTTCTCCAGTACCATGCGATAATCCGAATCCGAGTCCTATCTCATCCACACTAGATTACAGGATATATATTCGATTTAGAGGGCTATAAGGATCACTGGTAAATCGGGTACTATTCCGTAGCTCTTCGGGATATTAGGAGATGTAAAGTAGTTTCGGAAACTTCAACACTTACATAGAGTTGATTTCCTTGGTTTTCGGCCGTCGAACAAACAAGGCTGAGAAAAATCATCAAGGGCTAGGGCTAGTTTCCACGTGACAGTAACTATCGCCATGCTGTTTATGAACGCGTCTTGATACGCCAACAGTTTGCGACTGATGCAATCCCTTGGTTTAATTTGTCCGGGTGATCTGCCCCCTTGCATATTAGGCTCGGACAGTCATAGCGCAGCCCCTGTGCTGTCAACACGTACCAACCTGTGGCCTATAATAACGAAACGCTGCATGTATGCATCAATCTGGTGCTTTTCAAGAATTAATGGGTGGCCTGAACAGGGATCTCGTTTATTAGTCAGCATTGCAGCCGCAAATGGTTGGAGAATCAGCATCATATAAATAAGCACGGCAGTACTCAGTTCTTTTGACACATCAGAAAGCAAAGCTTATTCAAACAATAACTCAACTCCCTCCTACTACGTTTGATCCGTTCGGAATTCGAACTTATTCAACTCAGTTACCTCCAATTCACTACCTATATCAACAATGGTTCTCGGGCTGTGTAAGTAAACTCCAAAGCCCCTTCCGGCTTGACAAAGGTCGACTAAGGGCTCTAAACTAATGATTCATAACATTAAATAGGTGGAATTATCGCGACCGCTGCCGGTTCAAGTGCGGCAGGAGCTGCTGGAATTGGGCTAATCCCTACGGTGCTGGGGGCTGTAGGATTCACCTCTGCGGGCGTGGCTGCAGGTGAGGTCAACTCCCTCCAATCCGTGGACACGATATTAACCTAGGCTCTTAAATATTAGGTACTACGGCTGCTGGGATCCAAGCAGGAATGGGAGGCTACATCGCCGCTGGTAGTGCCTTCTCGCTCGCTCAGAGTTTCGCGATGGGAGGGGCTGCCGCGGTAGCTGCCGGGACGGTTGGAACTGTGTTGCTTGCTGGAGCTGGAGTTGGGGGGGTTGGACTTGTTGCCGTGAAGGCTTTGGGCGTTCTCTGTTAAGAGAAGGGGTACTATGGCGATTGATCTGAGGATGGCGTGTGTTTTTGTGTGGTATTGGACAAAACTAAGGGGATGATAGAGCTTAGCATCAGCGATTTGTTTTTTTTTTAGCAGGATATTCAATTAATTTATTGTTTTGATCAAGCTACGCGTCCATACTTGAAGAAAATTGGGGCGCCCCAAAATGTGACTACAAGAGCCCTCAGAAATTGCAATCGCAGCAATTTTCTGGTGTACTGGTGTAATCGCCCTCCCTGTCCCTCTTTTTCCATAGGCATACGTGTATTCCTACATCTCACCTCTCGACACGCTCTGTCCACAAACCAAACCAACACCAAAGGGTGTTAAAATAGTTGTGTTTCCTCTATCCTATTGGCTAGTATGTACGTATCAAACGTGAATTTGCCAAGAGATCAACTACCTACTTACATGGTATGTATGATAACTACCGCATTTTTCTATACGTGATCCAAAGCGTTTACACTACGCCAAGAACATCAACCCATGTCCCGGCTACCGTATGTACTCTCGAAATACGGCCCAGCTATGCCCCGAACTAAACCTAATATGGCACTAAAAAGAGCCATACGCTTTCTACATGAGCCACGTAGCCTCACAAATTTGACAGAGTTGGTTGCAGGACGAGTCTCTAAATAGCTATCTTCCGCCACATTCAGTACTATATTAAGTTTAGCTCGGGGCATAGCTTGGCCATATTTCGAGAGTACATACGGTATATAGAGTTACATGACAGCAATCATTAGAATAAATTTTTTTTTCCCTAGTTACACACAGCCAGCCAGGATGCGCCACCAGAAAGATATATACCCAGATCACTACGCCAAAAGAGATCCCGGCCGATCCTGGCCCTATTAATCCGAAGCTGGGCTCAGGACCTTTCGCTCCTCTCGCTAATAACCATACAGTACAATCGCCTTATAAGGATAATATTTCAGGTCTTGACAGGGGTTATTTTGTGTGTGCTAGGCCTTTTTTGTAAGGATTTCTGCTCTGTAAAGATATAGAATTGCCCTAATTTCATATCGTTATAGAGAGATTGTACTGTACAAGATCCCGAAGCCTCAAAGCGTTATCCCAGCACTTCTTTATTCTCTACCAATACTGTATCGCATGCGTGAGCTCGAGGTTACGCACACACAGTCTGCGGACTAACACGTGTGTGCAGCTGTAAACTTCCAACTGCTACATATACGCTCTAGCGGACCATAGTCCCGTCCCGTTGCTGTGGCCATGGCTTGCTTACTGGTCTCTAGAGTGTGGTGTATATGTATATGTGTGTACCTAGCTCGCTAGGTAGCTATTTGGCATGCAAAAAAAAGCGGGGTTGGGGGGTTGGGGGGGGGGTCTGGAGTTAATTTTTTCACCTGCAACAGTTATTCCGGTCACTTTATAGTATATCTGGCCGAATATTAGTTATTGCCGTTTCATGGTCAGCAGAATGGGATATACCCCCCCGATCGGGTATACGTGTATATTTATATATGTATATGGAGCTTATTTAAGCTTAAGTACAGAAGCGTGGTGGACCTGCTATACACGGGGAAGAAGAAGGGAGTACAGGGTGGTTCAAACCTTCAGAGCGCTTTCGAGGAGAAAGGGAGAGAAACAGGGGAATGGGGCGGAAGACGAAATTGTAAGGGGCGGGCTGAGAGGATGGGGAGAGAGACAGAGAGATTGGGTAGAGAATAGAGGAAGTATGGATGAGGAGTTTGAACTTTCGATACGAGGATTTGGAGAATGGATTGTGGTATTATGTTGTTATGTTGTTTTTGGTTTATTTATTTTGGTTTTGGTTTTGGTTTAGGTTTGGATTGGTTTGTGTTTTAGTTTGTTTAAAAAAGGGAAAAGGAAAGCGTGGGCTTTAGACTATGTGGCCAAGAATATGGAATATGAGGGAAGAGGTGATATTGTCAGATCATGACGTTTTATGTATTGTCATAGCTTCAGTGCTAGTTAAAACTAACGAGTTAAACAAAAAAAAAACAAGCTTGAGTATAGAAGAGCAAAGCAAGTTATCACTCTCGAGTGAGAATCCATGAGCGTGTCTAAGAGAATAGATCCTGCAGCTGTGTATGTTCTAGGAAGTTAATTAAAACTCTCGATCGAAGGTCACCCATCAATTACGAAGCCGAGTGAATCTGAATCTTGTATCATTAAACACTACGGCACCCCCTACTAGCTAGCCAGCTGCATCACTAACCGCCAAAAGACGGAAAAGACGGAAAAGACGGAAAAAGACAGATGAAAACCTGCCCTACACCGCAAAGATCTTGCCAGAGACCGTCAACGAACGACGCCCGTTAGAAGGATCAAGATATCATTTCTTGATCTGCCATCCACATATCCCGAACCAACCATCCACAGCCCCTCAAAACCCCACCACCCCACCACCCCACGACTCCAAAACCCCAATCCAACCAGAGTAGAATCCCAGAACTAGAAGTGAATCCCAGACGTTAAACTTTTCTTGCGATAAAACTATTACCTACAACCATGTCTACAAAACAATAAAATAATTAAACCACCCTTTCCTCATTTAGTCTTTAGAACAGTACGCTATGATATCGTTTACGCGGCCGTGTGTCTCTTCTCACTGCTCCCCCCTCCCCCCTCCCCCCTTATTCTAACTACCTCTCTTCGAAATACCCGTCCGTTACTTTTCCGTTACCTTCAATAACCCAATACCCGCATCAGGGTTTAAATAACAAACTGGTATCATCAGCATAACCACAGCCTACAACCCACCAAACTAGATAATAAGAGAAAGAACCAGAGCCGCAAGGAAATCTCAACCAGGAACCAAACAGCCACAATAAAAAAATAAAAAAAATAAAAAAAACAGGGGTGGGAATCAATAAGAGAAAAAAAAAAAACGCCAAATGCAATCATGCCAACCCCCCCCATTCTACAACTAACATTACCACCTATCCTCCTCCGCATCTTTCCCCCACCCTGCCCACCCTCCGGCACTCCCCGCGCTCCCAGCACTCCTCGCCTCCATCTTCCCCCGTCTCCCCAGCGCCAGGCCAGCCTCCAGGTCTAGTTCCGGCTCGTCGTCCTCACTATCGCTCACATCCCCTCTATGGATCCTCTGCAGCGGCACATTCTCACCATCACTATACGACCCTGGCACCTTCCCGAGTATCCTCTCCGCCTTACTACCCCCTCCACCCGCCTTCCTAACTAATCCACCCGGATTCCCACCCTCCCATCCAGCCTCCCTCCATCCATCCCCGTCCTCCTGCTCAGCCCCCAATCTCTCCCGTTCAACACGCACCTTCTCCGCCGCGACCTTCCACGCGCTACTAGTCTCCCACACCCACCCATCACCCACCCCCGAAAACACCGGTACGAACCAAGCCCACCACCGCTCCCTTTCGCCAAACACAGCTCTAAAATTTCGTCCCCGCCCGAGATCGAATGGGTGGGGGAGGCGCTTCGTGGATTCGTCAAGAACATACGCATTATACCGTCTAACTTCGCGATCGCGTTCCGCCGCGATTTCAGATTCGTAGTCGTAGTTAGGGTCGTTGGCTACATTACTGTATAGTGTAGCGCCGGGAGCGGTAAGGGGACGGTGCGACAGCGATGGGCTAGAGTATCGCATTTTCTCTAAAGATTCAATGGTCGTCATGCCAGCGCCAACAAGGGTGAGATGCCAAATTGTGAATCCGGATAGTACAAGACCGATGATGCCGGCGATTACGCATAGCAGTACCCAATTAACAGGTGTGAGGTCGTCGCCATCGAAAGAGCCTGGTTCGGATGCGAGGAGTTCGCGGTATACGTGTAGGGCAGAGACGCAGAAGGAGAGGATGCAGAAGAGGGAGGTGTAGATTAGGAATAGGAGGAAGGGCTTGTAGTTGTAGAGGCCGAGACAGTTGGCGAGCCATGGGCAGTGGTGGTCCATTTTTAGAACGCAGGTTCGACAGCTGGAGCAGTGGTGGGTTCGGTCGGGTTTGTAGCATTGGCATTTCTTGCAGAAGCGGGTGGTGCCGGTGGATTTTACGGTGATGGGGGCGGTGGAGGTGGTGGGGAGGGAAGAGTAGGCGTGCTTCTGTGGGTGAGTGTTAGCTTGGGATGTTAGGAGTGGGGGGGGAGGATGTATGAAAGAGACGAGAGATATAGAGGATGGGAATATAGAAACAGGAAGGGGGAGACACAAACAGGGAAAGACTAATGCGAATAGCAAAGACTACAGATAATGGGTAGTACAGAAAGAGAAAAGAGAGGGGGCTAATGTAAAGAAAAGAGAAAGAGGGAAAGATCAACAAAAAAAGATAAATTAATGAAATCAACAAGGAGTCCTACATCATCCAACGGCGACCCCGGGCTCGTAAAAACGGCCGTAAGATACGACCAATTCGCCAACAAATACAGCACCAAGCCCAGCGCACCCAGCACGGTTCCTATTACCAGAATCAGTATTCCGTCACCACCACCTCCTCCCCCCTCCACTACTCCCTGGACACACCTTTCAAACCCTCCACATGACTCCAACATATACTCCAGGCATAGGTATAAACGGCCCAGGTCATAGTCCCGCTGACAAACAGCAACGGGAAGTAAGTGAGAACGGTACAACACATCCTATCGATCCTGCGAAACGAGAAACGAGCTCTGCGATGGCGGGAGCCGGTCGGCGAGAGCATTGGCGAGTCCATCTGTAGCAGCTGTACGGGGTAGCAGCAAGGTAAGAGAAAGTCGAGGATTGGCGCCTCGCTCACGGGGACGGTAGCATGCGCAGGTGTAGGTAGAGTAGGGTAGAGATGAGAACGGGATTGTGTGCCTGCACGAGACACAGATGGTGGGCTCAACGGGCGGGTGTCGAGAGATCCGCGTCCGGTGGATCGGGTGGAAGGCCGAGGTGGCAGTGCCAGTGCTGGGATCGGGTGCGTGCCATGCTGCGATGTGGCTTCCAGAAGGGCGCTGGGCTGACAATTCCTTTGTTGTGATGACGAGGCTGTTCTATTTACAGACACACAGCCCTGCCGGTGGGCTGGGCTAGCTGCACTGGGGCAAGTCAGGGCGGTTCTGTGCTGGGTGGGCTGCTGGTGCCAGTCTGGGTTTTACTCGGCAGCGGGAGCCAGACTACGCAGCTGGGACGGCGGGGGGACGTTGAAATAGTCTGCAGCCCCTCTGTTGCTGGAGAGGGTGCTGGACTGTCTCTGCTCCGCTGCTGCTGCCTGCTCTACCGACAACCACTGCCAGCGATTCTGCTGTCTACTGTGTCAGTAGCTATATTGTATCACCAGAGCAGGGCTCCGTTCTCCGCTCGCTCGTCCCGCCCTGTGCTACGCCCGCTCTGCTGCCCCTTCCCCTGTTTCACGAGCAGCTCGCCATCGCTGACTGCTGTCTTGGCCGAGTGGAGCTGTCGTCTCTCCCTATCCCCGTCTGTCTCCCCGTCTCGCTCGCTCGCTCGCTCGCCAGCCCTTAACTCTCCCGCACCACACACAACCACCACCACCACCGCCCGCCATGTCCGCCGCGGAATACTACAATTCCGCTCCCGGCACCCTCAACACGAACCTCCCGCCCGCCCCGCCCTCCCACTCCCCCTCCCTCTCGCCGCAGTCCTCCGTCTCGCCCGTCAACAAGCCCCTCCCGAACCAGCCCGCGTTCCCGCCCACCCACTCCACCATCGGCTACACCGACGACTTCTACGGCCGCCACCACTCCACCCAGTCTCTCGATGCCGACACCGCCTACCACCGCCCTGCCGGCCCCTCCCACACCAGCTCCTTCTCCAACGACTACGACAAGCAGCAGCCGTACCACGACGGAATCCCGCTGAACGACACCCACCCGCCAGCGCTCTCGGCCGCCGAGGCCGGTTTTGGCAATGGCCGGAGGCCCCGTCCCGCCTACATCGACCCGCGCAAGATCCGCCCTTGGTTCTGCTGGATAATCTCCACCATCCAGATCTGCGTCTTCATCGCCGAGATCGCGCGCAACGGGATCCTAACCGGCTCTCCTATCGCCATCAAACCCCAAATCAACCCTATGATCGGCCCGTCCAGCCAGGTCCTGATCAACATGGGCGCGCGCTTCGTGCCCTGCATGAAGATAATCGATGGAGTCACGGACCAGATGAACCTCGCCTACCCGTGTCCAAACTCGACATCCACCACCAGTGACGGTTGCTCTCTCGCCGACTGGTGTGGTTTTGGCGGTAATGGCATCCCTAAGAAATATGGTGGTACTTCGAATGGTGCAGAGCCAGACCAGTGGTGGCGCTTCATCGTGCCCATCTTCCTGCACGCAGGGATCGTACACATTGCATTCAACATGATATTCCAACTCCGCATCGGCGTCGACATGGAGCGCGAAATCGGGATTATACGATTCGCGATATGCTACTTTGCTAGTGGAATATTCGGCTTCGTCCTCGGTGGCAATTTCGCCCCGAACGGCATCCTATCTACGTAAGCCCCCCGTATCCCCCCCCAATCCCCCCCCTTACCCGCCCCCTTACTAACATACATACAGCGGCTGCTCCGGCTCCCTCTTTGGAATAATAGCTCTCCTCCTCCTAGACCTTATCTGGAACTGGTCGCAGCGTCCCTCCCCGCTAAAAGAACTCCTCTTCCTCCTCCTCGACATCCTCATCGGCTTCGTCATCGGCCTGCTCCCCGGCCTCGACAACTTCTCCCACATCGGCGGCTTCCTCATGGGTCTGATCCTCGGGATCGCCGTCCTGCACTCCCCCCAATCCCTGCGCCGCAAAATCGGCGTCGGCGAGCCCCCATACACCCCTGTCGTCATGCACGGCGCCGTCCTCGGCAGCAGCGGTGGCGGCGGAAGCGGGATGGGCGGCGGAGTGGCGTTCATGAAAAACCCGCGGGGCTTCTTCAGGGGCCGCAAGCCGCTCTGGTGGGCCTTCTGGCTGGTCCGCGCCGGAATGTGCGCCGTTGCCCTCGTGGTCATGATCGTGCTCGTCAATAACTTCTTCACGTACCAGAAGACGTGCGGGTGGTGCAAGTATTTGAGTTGTTTGCCGGTTAGCAATTGGTGTGATCAGGGGAGCTTGACGGTTACTACTAGTCCGAATACAAAGAGGGGGCTGGGGGTTGGTATGGGGTTGTAGGGCAGTAGGGTTGTATGGGGTGTATGGGGATAGGGAGGGAGAATGGGTTGGGGGTATTTCTTTTTTTTGTTTTGTGGGTTTTCTTTCATGGGTGGAGTTTTTTTTGCATTTTTAACTTCCATTTTTTTTGTTTTTTGTTTTTTGTTTTTCACTGCTATGCTATGCTATGCTATGGAAAGGTTGAGGGAAGTTGATGGAGGGAGCCGAGGAGGAAGTGTAGAAGAGGGATGATACCAAGAATCGAGTATGGCACCCCCCAGAATCGAAAATGAAAAAAAAAGGGAAGCGATGGAACGTAGTGGTTACAAAGTATATTAGGGCTTTATCGAGCTGTTTTTTTGTTTTTTTGTTTTTTTTTTTGCTTTATTTCTTTCTATGGGTTTTTTTAACTTCAGGGGAGGGGGGGATTTGTAGTAGTGGCAATACAATACAATCTGTTCGCTGGTACAAAAACCTCGACGTAAAACTTTGATGTGGACCGACTATATGTACCTTAGCATAGGATGCTTTTTCCACTTTTGGGCTGTTCTGTTGCTAACGCACGCGCTTAGCTACAGCTATAGCTATAGCTATACAGTTGAGCTACCTACCTACTGTGCAGACCAACACGCCACCCGCAAGTACTAGTAGAGGTGGCACCGGGTTGCTAATAACGGGTGGATAACTACATGTAGTGATGCTTACATAACTCTGTCTGTCTCTAAGAGGCAACTCAGACGTCTAGTGTGGCGCTCGCTAACTAACCGCCACGGTACGGCACGGTGGACTTAGGTCATGAACGGTCACTTGATGGCTCCCTGCGGCAGCAAATCCCAGTAGCACTGACATTTGCGACAAAACAATCCCAAGCTCCTGTTATGGGATCAGTGTGGTCCACGAGGTACGACCGCTCGAGTCAGCGCGAAGCAGGGGATCCATAAGGGTGAGCTACTTTGAGGCATGTTTCAAAGATCGCCTTGAGCCGTTCGAGGATGTAGGATTGTACCGAGAAACTGAGATTCCCTCCGCTTAAAATCTGTCCCATCATAAGACCTCTAAATTTAGCCCCTTTAGTGGGATTATAGTTGTCATTTTCTATCCAGGTGCCTTAATTTACCACTCAGGGCAGCTTCAAATTGATACTAATGAGGTTGGAGATGACTTCTAAGCCAAGTAGTGTGGGGTAATGTTGTGTAAGTTTGGCTTTCATACACCAACATCATTTCCTTAGTTCCGGCTAGAGTAGATGGAATTGGGAGGAGGAACGGAATCAACAGATGGGATTGATCCTGTTATAATTCGCAATCGTTAATTTTTACGGGCTAACGCCTATAAATATATTAATTAAGCCTGCACTCCGTATGAAGATTGAAAAGCTATAATAGCTTGAAGGACAATCGATAATCCAACTGCGGAGAGTAGCACCTGAATTTTCGAGATCTGCAGTTAGAATGTTAGCTTTGCTTTACCAAGCTGCCATCTTGGCCATCAACTTTACCGTTACGAGTAAACCGTCACTTTCGAAATACATTACAGCATCGGTGACGCTTCTAGAAGGTATGACCGAATGTGAGGAGAAAGCTTTCTTGAGATGGAAAAACAAAGGATTCGATATGGCTTGTTTTCAGAGGCTAAACCGTCGTCAGAAAGGTACCCGTGTCTCGAATCAGTCCCAGTCAGGCCTAGCTTGTTTCTGTTGTCCACTTCACCCCAGAAGCCCTGAATCTGCTTCGAGACAAACTCTGACTATGGAGCCTAAAGTATACCACTTACTTTATAAGATTAAGATGACAGGGTCATAATTTTTAAGATTCATCTAGGAAAATACCCTATGGGTTGTTTCGTTAGCAAAAACCGAAGCGCGCCTAAACCCTGTGCGCCTATATTCGCTACACCGTTGAGCCAGATGATATTTCCGTTTTTGGGAATATGCACGTGCTACAAGCAATGTTAAGGATCTCGGCAGAGGAAGTTGTTCGACTTTGCCTAATATCAGGAAGGCTTGAGATGAGATATCATGATTGCATATACCTACTAAAGGCGGTCTCTATATCCTTTTAACAACTTATCATATCGTGGTTTAGAGATCTCTGATTATATGATCGTGGGACGTTTCTGTTTCGATATATCCGCCATCATTACTTTGTCCTGCTTATAACCATCATCTGCTACGACCACTATCACCAGGAAGTCGCCCCCGAGCTCTCTCCACTATTATTTTTGTCCTGCTCGCACAGCTTCACATTACCTCTTCTCCAACCCTTTTCCAACTATCGCCTAGTCCCCTCTTTTCTAACTGTATCCTAACTCCCCATTAAACATTCTCCATGCCCTCAATCCCACGTCTCCAGAAAACGATAAAGAATGACGATCATTGAATTTCAAGAAAGCTTCGATGAGACAGGGGAGGCGGTCTTCCTGATGAAGAGGTTTATTAAGGAAGCAGTGAACAACTATATGGACTATTTCCCGGTTATTATTTCGATTAGGTAATTGCATTACTATCTACCTATCAATTACATTAGTTATCTAGTTATCGCAAGGGGGTTGTTCATGGTACTACACGCCAATATATGTGACGTGAGAATTCCAGACCCGCTAGGGTCTCACCTCACCTGTTACACTTACTCTACCCCACCTCCCAGCCGCGCGAGCAGAAGAGGTTTTCGTTCATACGTTACACCTAGTATGCTTCTCGAGGTGTCTTGTAAATTTTAAAGCTTGCCTCGAGCAGCTCAAGCGGTGAAGATGTATGGCTTGAGATGGCTTGAGGCGCTTGGGAAACTTATTCACCCTCAGCAAACGCAAATGGCACAACGTTTAGTACATATATTACATTGAAAGATATATTTGAACTCCTAGATATCTAGGATAATAATAGTAAATATAGCCCCATCCAAGGGACTGAACGTGGTTATATAGTTGGAAGTGAATTTTGGGGAGAGGGAATCCACAGTTTCTATACAATCCTAGATCCTCGAGCGGGGTGAGGCGAGTAACAAAGCACGCCTCGAGGCAGCTCATCCTCATGAACCCCCTGCCTCGTGGACCACACCGGTTGCACCAAATACAAACAAAATTGACGAAAATACAGCTATCAATCGGATTACTTACGATTGGGGATAGGCTCTAGCAACACCGTTGTTATTACCTCTTCTGGTTGCTATGATTTTTCTCCAGCGATGGTCGTCTTCTCTAATGTTGCTCTACATGTTTAGAAATGTGAGATAGTGAGCAGGAGAAGATTGTGCTATGCATTTGTGCTTCGTCCTGTTTTTCTGCGGCGCAAACTCCGGGGTTTTCTAACCACCAAAGCAATATATATTTTCGATGGTGCTAAAGTAGGTGTTAGTTAGCTACTATATTTTTCGCAATCATTATATCACCCAATTGGGACTGCAACAATCATGTGAAAATCCTATGTAAGCTAGTACCCAACTCTCTGGGAAAAAAAAACTGACAATTCTTTTAGATGCTACAGTCATAGCTGGGTGTGTGGGCCTTGGGGGCTTGATGCGGAGAACTGAATTTCACCACCAACCAATATCGTGTCCTACAGTTCGGAAATGGCCTAGTCTGCTACCCACCCAGCAAAGCGATTAACTACGCTAAGAGTACTACGCTATGTCGATGAATGTCTGAGCTGCCATGGCCGCATTGAGCTACACTATAGGGATTGCAATTGTTGGCGCGTACTCCTATCCCACAGATTGTAACAATGTGAATAGGTTACCCCCAATCATCGTCACCACCGTCATCTATACCTGCGGCTTCAGTGGCTCTCAGAATGCCAGAAATCTTAGGTATCTCTCTTACGTCCGTGGGCTTGGCTAGGGAACCACTCACCCATACAGCACAGGAGGATAGTTGCATATTATTAACCGTATACCATAGGGTAGGTTGGTTGAGGTCGATGGATTAGTAGAGTATAGATTTATTCTCATCAAAGGCTTGATGCAAAGCCAACTACGTATACCTCCGCTTCGAAAACCGTCGAGGCTACCAATGGACCTCTCCGGGGCCGCCGCCATTAAATCAATGCTTCAGTTGTTTAAGGATCAGGCCGGGAAGCGTGGGGGTGTTATTAGCTAACAAGAACAAGAAGTTCCTAGCTGCAATAGAGAAAGCAGAGTGTTGTGCGAAAACTTTGAGCTCATTCATGGTTGTTTAATCTTCTCATGAAACGCCGAGAAACCTCCACAAGGATGGAGAGGGCGATAGGAATGTCGTATGTCATATTCTCATGCTATTTTTTATTCAAGATGTTTTTAGTTCGTGAGATGCTGAAATAAATTCCTGAGAAGGATAAAGAAGCAGGAGATGATGTGGAGATGGAGTCGCGGTACGGTATGGCGTTGTCAGTTTCGTTATCTGGGACTAACTCGACCTCTAAATGTGGGTGCCTAGTACCTACGATGGTGCGCGCGGTTTTAGACCTCAACCGCCTTTTTGAGCTCTAATTCAGACCTGTACAATAGAGCAAACTACACAAGCAAAGCTAAATAATCTCTAGGAGCATAGTCCAAACACCAATTGGTTTATATAGGGCAAGGTATTTTGTAGCTGTAGCAGGATCAGACCTTACTTTTGGGTTTAAAAAGCTCAATGTGGAGCGTTCCAAGAAGTGCTGTAATCATGATGAAATATACGCAAGGAGAAATAGTATCATATTTCATTATTTGAGGCAAGCATATGTGTAAAAGGTATCAGGCGGTACATTCTTGGCAGGAAGTACATTGCAAAGCACCAATGGTAGAATTATCAATGGTAGCAGGCTTTGAAGGGAAGATGGGGCTACATTTTGCGGGATGCTTGGGCCCCAGCGCGACCAATCATCCAGTCCGATCAAAAGCTGGGTGAGACGGACTGGACTGGCTTGGCTTGGTGCAGTCCAGTCCAGTCCTAGTCGACCTGTCGGAGATTGAATCATTTTTTTGGAGACTCAAGCAACTCGCTTCTTTACTTCAGAGAACAGAGCAGAGGGTATAAAGAGGCTTGGCGGCCTTGGTTTATAAACTAGTCTCTATTTTGTAGAAAATATTCGATTTTTTACTCAAGCCTCGATATACCCTGTCCTCTACTGCTCTACTGTAATAGACCTTTTTCTTGCTTGAAACCGGGTTTAAATAATACTATATTCAGATTTCTTGGCAGTCCGTCCATTTCTTGGGCGGACTGGCTTGGAAAAAAAGACTGAATGGCTTGGCAGTCCTTCCAGTCTTTGACGGTCCACTGGCTTGGTTATAGTCGACTGCGGTCGACTGTAGTCGGACTAGACGGCTGACCTCGCTGTCAGCAGTAGCGGCAGCGGCAGCAGCTTGGCACTATTTGTAAGACAGTGGCAGTCCGCACCTCAATACGATTGGTCGAGGTCCAAGACTGCACGCGCTATACCTGCAGTACCATTATCAACAATTAGGGGTGTAAAATATTAAATCTGGGAAGGATTACTCTATTGATTAATCAGTTTATTGCTTTCCGTGAGTGATCTCTGGACGGGGAGAGTAGAGAATAAGACGTAATGCTTGAGCTGAGATTACACTATTCGCCTTTCAACTCAACTCTCAACTATCTCCAATCCTTCGCGCTATCTAGGAGTAGCAACTTAAGCAATAGCTAGCTTCTCTCGATCTATCTGATAGACGCGGAAGGGTGGAGACGAGAAAGATAGTACAACGCGAAAGAGGATGAAAATTGATGCAGGAAGAAAATCCAACAGTTAATTTCGTGATGTCTCTGAGGAAATATACATGTCACGAGATAGATAATGCCTCGAGATATAAAAACGGTGGCATTTGTGTTCAGTCAGGACGACGAGTGTTTAGGGATTTCCTAGATATTAGCCACGCATCTCTTCAAAATTTTCACACTCTAAAGATGTTTTTCGTTCTTTCTAAAGTTTCTCTTGTACCTTCAGATACTAATGAATAGATCTCAACGCTATTGTGATTCACCAGACATCACTCGGATCCAAATTTCTTAAATTATTAAAACTATTATTGTTGCGTCCTATTACTGAGGGTTCGGCCCTAGGAGATCCTTGATAGCTAGATGAGCTTTAGAGGATCTGGCTTTTGATAGCTTTCTATTGGCCGAGTTGCTGTATATATACTAAGGATACGAAGACGGAACAGGTTTCACACTATTTCTATGGTAACCTCGCGAACGGAAAACTCAGGTGTTCCATCCCATACCCCTACCTACCCCTAGCACTGTTGCTCTCGCCTGTGTCTCGTTCGGTATCCTAAACTCAAGTAATATTCGATCACAGTCCAAAATTTCAACAGCAACACTACTTTTCCTTACAAAATAAAGATATAGATACAGGGAAGTACTCTATTGCTAACCCAAATCCAGGTAGATACGAGGAGCGGATAATAGCGCTCCGCATGATTCATCATGTATCACTCGATATTGCTCAAAAATTGCTATTGAAAATCGTGGCACTACGGCTTCTTAATACTACACGAAGTGCTCACGCTATTCGGCCTGCTAGCATCGGCGAGAGGGAGTGGCTAATTTACTCAGAAAGTCTTGGGGGGCGGGACATTGCATACATAGAGGGATATACTCCCCGTGTTTCGTTTCATTGAATCGGTCATTATATGTTGGATATATTATGTATATATCTATAAGATTCTTAGGGTTTACGTCCTTTGACGGGATACCGGTTCGGCTAGAAGCCCTAGCTACTATGTGGATTGCTCGGGCTCGCCCATCCGGTACCTAAAGAACCCCTATAACCCGGCTTCTATGGCTTTCCTAGGAGCACATATAGGGGCTTGATGTCTGTGTTTGATTTTCCTTTCTCTTCCCTTCTTTACCGTATCGTGAAGATACACGAATCTATTCATTATTCTCAGCGTTGTGTTCAGTAATTGAAGCGAGTGAGAGATTATGATGGTATGAGACTAAAGCCCCCATTTCTAAAAGCGGCGACTGTAGGGGCAACAAATAAAGGGATAGAAATAAATAAAAACAAGCTGTATGGAGAAAGCAACCCTTACTATCTTCAAAGCAGCACGCGCAGAATAGTGTTATAACGGGGAAAGGGTCCGAGGGCCAGGTAATGAGTGATCAAAGTCTTCGCTCGCCCTAGAGAGAAATGAAAGAAAAGATTGTGTAGCAGAAGAAGTATATGGTATCCGAGAATAAAGAATAATAAACAGCCAGCGATTGGGTATACTTTTACTCGTGTTGGAGATCTCCACACTTGCAAGGAATTCCCCCCCCAAGGTGCGCCTGTCAGCCATAGGGGGGAAGGTACCCGCCGCATCTAATCCTAGCCGTCCCAACAGATAAAGCAAATAATCACTTACATCCCTGTTTCTACTTCTTGTTTTACTGGTACCTCCAGCTGTGAAGCTTTTCCAACAAGTCTCGGAACAAGCCGCATGGCTTGCATATCCTACTGGGATAGATATCTGGTCAAATTTCACGACGCTCGGAAGAGGTATGGCGTTGCTCGGCTATATAGCCGCTTTTGGCGCGATGACTTCTAGTGATGTTATTGCTTAGCGATACAAGGTGGCCTTTTCGTGCATTCGTGCATATCGCGTCTACCCGCCATAACCTACGGGTTAGATGCGTGAATGACAAATCTATCTATCTATCTATCTATCTATTATCGCGTCTACCAAATCCGCTACCTTGCAAAGTGAGCTTTTTCGGAATCTATAGCTCTTTTCGCTCAGAGTCGCAATCTACCAGAAAACTCATGCAATAGCAGATACAAGCCACTAGAAGCTTAAAATTAGGGGCTTGTTGAAATGGGTGATAGATAGCGAACCAACACTTCGGTTACTCAAATCATCTAATATCACTCGAGTAAATTTGTAGGAGCGGAAGGCCGCATATACTGAGGCGCTCTAGAAAGCAATAATTGCGCATAGATCGCGCGCCACCCGGCAAAAGCCAAATTAATATTAGATGAAAAAATTAGGAATGGAAAATAAAAAAACTGACCATGATCAGTACCAAGAACTCCACACACCGCTATATTATACTCGTAGCACAAAAAAAAACAAGGTTATTTACAAACTCTCCCCCTCACTTGTATCACCCAGCAGTTCCTCTTGGTATCTCACTCGGTACCTGCAGGCGGCTTGACCGTAACTCCCAACCTCGCCTCAAGGGTCGCCTTCTCATGATCTATTATATCAAACTTCTCACTTCTGTTTATCTTCGCCCAATCCAACTATCTGCATTCCCTCGTCCCGTACTGCATGATCGCGCGCTTCAAACTCCTCAGCACGCACAACCCCCCTACTCCTCTCGTCCGCTGGCAGACACCCCGGCAACTCACAGGGAGCTTCCATCTCACGAGCACGATTTGGGACCCCTCCCTTTTCGGGTACGTACAGCTCTGCTCTGTATTCTCCCTCGCCCAGTTCCGCGCATTCGGGTTCCTTCATATACGGTTCGACCCCTGTTGCGTCCTTTTCTCTGCCTTGACTTTTTCTCTTCCCTAGCAGACAGGCGAACCAACCCCGGCGAAATCCAACATATGCTAAAAGGAGCAATGCGACGATAACCAAGGTGGCTGCGACAGCTTTGATGACTGTTGCATTGGTGGATGGCTGGGGTGCTGCTGATTGAGTTGCTGACTGAGTGGGGTTTGGTTGAGAGGCTACCCCAGTCGGACTTGAGGATTTGGTTTTTGAAGCGGTAGACGCTATGTAGGCGGCAACAGCAGCGGAGCTAATAGAGGCAGCGGAGGCAGAAGCGGAGGCGGCGGAAGCGGCAGAAACAGAAGAGACCGATGCGCGGGAAGCAAAAGAAGAAGACATGACAGCGTACTTATCGGATGCCTGTTGGACTAAGCCGATGACTGAAACAATAGAGATTCCAACTGCATCCATGGAGGACCTGTCGTCATCATTTTTTATTGTGCTGTAGACGGAAATCGCTGAGCTTAAGGCGGAGTCTGCAGACGCGGATGCGGATTTGAGAGCGCTAGCATCCAAAGTATAGTAATCGGTAGTTTCACAAACAACTAGCTTGAGGACGACGGCCAGAAGGCCTAACTGAAGCCGCATTTTGTCGAAAAAACTATGCTTTCTCAATCTGCGGTGGGTGGGCTCTAATGGTTATATAGCCCGCGTGCCTGAGCGCCCCTAGGTCAAGGGCGCGGTGAGATTCGGTTAGCCCTAACACATATGTGTCATGGTCTGGCTAAGATCGGATCTGGTTGTGTGCCACAGCGTTAAGGAGAAGAAAGACACTGTCCCAACTCAGCAGCCCTGTTTTCTATCTAAAATTAATATGATCATCGATTTTTTGTTGCTAAACTGACTTGGAGTCCCCTACTGATCTAGTTCTAAAGTTGAGAGCGAGAAATATTGCCCAAGGCAGGCATGAAGGGCCCAAGAATTGCCTTTTGCTGGCAAGATTTTTTTGATTTGTTCTCCTTAGCCACATTAACTGGTTGATTGGCCAGCTTCTGCCTCCGTTTTCGGGTTCCCCATGCCTGCCCCGAGTATATAGCATGTATCTATATGGCTAAGAACCCCAAGTTCAGCCAACTAAAGAGCCAGAACCAGAACCAGGTGTAAATTTTAAAATAGAAAAAAACGTCCAGGGACCGACCGGTATAATGTTTCTAATGAGTTTGCATGCCGGATACTGCTAGCTCTGCAGCTGTTCACACCCACCGTACCCACACACCAAAAATAACATTATTACCTACCGCCATTGTAGACTTCAGGTCAAAAAGGAAAAAGCCCCTTTGTAGTATACTAAGCATACTCTACTTAAAACAAATGTCAAAGGAAAATAATCTTCTAGAATTTCCCGCGAAGCTATAACCTAAGATTTGATATGTCTGTCCCGCCTAGCGAAGACTAAAAGGGGTATATAGGCGGGTGGTGGGTGTGGTCGCACAGCAGTTGTGGTATCCGGCAGAAACACGGTATCTTGAACAGTTGGCGCTGTGGGGGGGGGGAGGTTTTTTTGCCCCCCAACGCATGCAAAAGGTCTCAAAAGTGAAGCAGAAACCTCATAAAGTTCACTTAGCGCCATTTTTACATGCAGATCGGCTCGGCCCGCCAGATCTGCGAATCTGATCTTGTGTGACAACGCTAAGCAAGCACGATCACAGTATGGTTCAGTTCATGCTGGCGAATAAGAGAAAAGGGGGGAAGGAAAGAGGTCGTATGCGCGGGTCCTGGAAATCGTTACGGAGATTAAAATAAAAAGCAAAAGTTGCTCTACTACCGCACAAGTGCATCTCGGTAACTGATCCATCTTCTAAAACCAAACACCACAAAGCGAATTAGCCGGCCAGCTACTTCTCACATATACGTACATATATTGGTGGTGTGAAAATAATGATTGTTGAAAAATTCCTGTTTTTTTGCCAATTGATGGTTAATCTGGGTGCTTGTAATAAGGTGGCTGTACATAAGGTTTACGAGAACCCGTAATCAGTTGCGAGCAAGTCGTAAAAGCAATTCTGGTGGAAGAAGGAGTCGCACAGCAGGTTGAAATCCACACCAATATTCCGGCATATACTAGAATAAAGTACCAATCTCACACTCCTTTCATACTGATGCTCTCTAATACCTAATATTTTGACTTTGGCTTTATTTTAGGAACTGATTTCTGTTAATTCGTATAAATTTCGAGTGAACGAGACCCAGCAGCAAGATTAGGCATTGTGACGAACGTCCGTTTTCCGCTCACCTAGCCATTCAATGTATTTCTCGGTTAGGATAAAGGATGATGGGATGAACGAACGAACGAACGAGCGACAGAGCAAAACACAGTCTCAATTACGGTTTCCATCTCTACAAGTTAACATTATAAAGCCAGCATCTCCAACCAATAAGTCATAACATCTCGAATCCCCATCTCATCTCACATCACTCCTTTACCACTGCAGCTGGCGGCTCAATCCCAGATATACTCGCTGTTTGCATGTCCGTGCCCAAGTCAACCCCCTATCCTAAATCTCGCGAGTTCTCTCGACGGCGTTTCAACCCCTTCCCTGTTGAATATTCCCCCAATACTATCTGACATAGTCGTATTATCTTCTTCTTCTTGTCTACCTTCCCTACTAAATCAGCCAGCAAACCAGTTTTGAAGAATTCTGATATATACTAAAAGGAGGATAATGATGGCGCCAAGAGAGCCTCCGACAGCTCCACAGACCGCTGCCGGCGATTGGGGTGATGTTTGTGATGTAGGTTACGGTGTTTGTTTGGAAACGCTCAAACTATGGGACGGGATCTTGGAAGTGGAAGATTTGGAGACGATGGATGTAGGAGTATTGAGATTGAGTATGGGGACACAGAAAGTGAGTGAGGGGTATCGAGAGCTGTAAAAGCAGTAGCGGTTGCAAATGCCGTAGATATTGCAGACATCTCTCGAGAAATAGAAATAGAGGCACTGGCGAGAGTATATATAGCGGAATGGAGTGAATAATAATCTTCATCAGAGTAGGGGTCGAGGGCATGGGTGACAGATTTTCGGGATACGTAAGCGGAAGAGATGGGTGCAGCAAGGGAAATAAGGGCGCGCATCAAGATCGTAAGTTGAGTAGTCACGTCAGTGCTCTCACAAGCGACCAGTCCAAGGATAATGACCGAAAGACTCTAGACGAAACTGCACTCTATTAAAGTTCTAGATACTCTGGTTTGGCGGCCTCAATGCTTATATAGAGCTTTGTGCGCACGGGGCATCTATGAACTAAGTATGGGATTACTAGACTCTGGCGTGTGCGATGGCTTTAGCCTAACATGAGCAGATCAACGAAAATGCACTTCATCAGGGGGTATCGCTTGGTGAGTTAGCGATATCGCTGACGTACTGTTGAGGCGTTATCCATATAAACCGACCAAAGCCACAATTCACTAACCAGAAAGTGAGAGTTTGGGTTTAGGTGCAGGCAATGTATATTTCTCGATGCCAAGGGAATAAATTACTTTCAAAGAGTCTCGTGGGGTTTGATCTTGATCCTATCTCTTACATACAAGAAAATGGCTCAGCCTGTTAGATTTGCGGAGACGAGTTTGGCCTTGGGGGTTTATGTCTAGGGTATGGGTGCTACAGTGCGTGCGTGGCTGAACCTTGTCCGCTCTTTTTCGGTTGGTACTCCAGCCTTCGCAGTGAATCGGCTCACACAGGCAAAGGTATATGAGCATAGTGTTGTTCGTGAAGATTAAAAGAAGCCGTTATGATAGAATAAGCTTTGATTTTTGTGTAAGAGAAGCATGATGTAGAACGTTCTAAGAAATTCCTCACCTGCGAAGCATGTTTTTCACCACATGTTACCTACAGACTAAGTCAAGGTATGTACTTATGTTTTATTAAAGGTTTGTTGGTGGCGATAACTAGGGAATTATGTGGAGAACCAACGCGGTGGGGGCTTAATAAGACATTGGCGTTCTACAAATGGATATGATGACCCTTATTCAGACACGCCATGGATGTATTCGGTCGTACAGCGTTGCTGGAGAGATGTAAGGAAATGTTTTGGGGGTACATGAGGGTGTTAAATCACACTCCTCTTGACCATCGCTTTGGATAAGTGGGAGAATAGTTAATTACTAAGGTATTCACTTCATGTGACATGTATATATTTATAGAGAAGTAGAAGCATCTTGACTGTGAGTGATAGGATACCTACATGTAACTTCGGGGGGTATCAGTGTCGAAAATATTCCCCGCGCTCCAGTTAACGGTATTTGTGAAAGCATGTGCCGTGTTTATAATAGCCGCTATGTTAAGTTTAGAGATAAATAAGGGTATACAAGGATATCTAGTATCGTCACTAACAAAAGATCTAGCTTAGAAGGATACTAGCAGAGTCCTCGGCTTAATCGAGAATGATTGAGGCATATTATTTAATTCATAAAATATCACTCGTCGTTTGAGCGCGTGTAATATCGCGCACCCACACGGTGATGAATTGCGTCATCCATTAATTTATTTATTCATCGGTAAAGAAGCTGATTGTAGCAAAAATACATGTATCTGGACTATTCGGTAATGGTATATAGTAATTTCATGTACTTCGATTTAGCATGCCGAGTAACACAGTAAATAAATGTACTTACTTCGATTTCCATGACGAAGAAGTAATCGAATATTGACGAGAGATGTTTTTTGCTTGATTAGGGTAGATTAATAAGCTAGTCCTAAAAGCATAGTCGGTACTGATCTTGTACTTTATTGGCGAAATTTTTTCCACGGCTAAGATCTGAGACACTCAGGAATGCTGGCTGAAATTCCCCTCTGGCATGAGTAGATCTTGTCTCTGAATCAATCGTTGTAATCATTACGCGTGGGGATTTCAACCATAAACGAATGTGCATCACTCCTAATTGGAATGAGCAAATCGGCCCGAAACCACTTCGTGGCACCCACACTTCTTAAACGTGGCACGGATAGTATCTCAGCTTAAATGGCATGCAATAATGTTTCATAAATCTGGTACCATCATCTGAACTTCAAATGCTTATAGGAAGTGAAGCGCGTGCGCTCATATGTCTGAATCCTATGGAGGGCATGCGAGAGTTAAGTGGTGATATTTTAGCTTCCGTTGAGCTTCTTCGGATTTGAAACGCTTCTGCATGAGCTACCCATTAAGCGAGATCCACCTTCAGCAAATCTTAATGAAAGAAATTTTCCAGCATGTACAACATACCGAGTGAGGTTCAAGTCGGTGCGTCTCGTGATATCACTCACGTCATAGTTTTTCTGCTTCCCCTGATATCCCGCACTCGGCAATAGGTGTTATAACTTCAGGGCGTCATCGGGCTGGACCTACTTTGTCAGAGCTTTTAAATTGGCGAGCTTTTTGGAGAAAGAGAATACGTTATCTTCAACTTATCATGACATACTTCTAGCTCGTTTCCGAATGAAAGATGCAGCTAGAGAAATGGGGAAGATGAAGTTATCTGGAAACTGGCATCGCTCCTAGGAAAACCATATAAACGCACGATAAGCCCATAAATTATACAATTGCATGACTATTTCATCAAGGGCCAGAGGTTCAATGTCAATCACTAAGCTCTCCATCGAAGTTCTTAGCCAAATTATTGGCCTCGTTGTCACCAATGACGCTAGCCATATAAACCATCCCTCACCAGACGTTGTCAATCTCGCTGGCACATGTCAAACCCTGCGGTCACACTGCCTTGTATACATTTATTCTCACGTTGAATGTCATATCAGTTTTGTGCCAATGCTGTACGGGAATCTGACGCAGAATGCGAGAATCGCCGCGCACGTCCGCTACCTCGGTATATACGTGCCTCGCGTACAGTTCGCTGTAAAAACACCTAATGCTCGAGCGGAGTTGAACAGCAATAGCCTCTTACATCTTCAACAGATCCTTAGGAGCTGCACGAATTTGCGGGAGCTGTGTTTAACTGATGCGTCACCGTGGATCGACGGAGGTCCTGATATGGATTTCGAGAATACAATACTGGAGTACCTTGCGCCTGAATCGAAGAGTTCGATTGAGGCGATTTGGCTCGAAGGCTTTAGATTAGAAGGGATTTTGGGACCTATCAAGCAGCTAGCTCGCGCTGATAAGGGGAGGTCGAGTGTCCCGGAGATGCTGAGTATTGAGTGTGATACTTACAACCAAGAGAGACACTACCTATCCCAAACTACAGAGTGTTTTCGATCGGCGATCATCGCGTTAGGCTCTGAGAGAGCAAATTCGATACGAACTCTTGAGGTGGACATTCCATTTCCACATCAATTCGAATTTGCGGAGCCTGGTGTCGTGGGGGAATACCTGGCTAGAGCGATGCCACGAGTCGACTCGTTGCACCTGATGACTAGCGCAGAGTGTATATACGGTATACTCTCCACATACGCTCATTTGGGATCGAACTTGACGGAGCTCACGCTTGAAGCCAATCATTGTAGCCATTCTAAGGGCTACGGACCTTTGAATCGTGGACACCACAAAAACCACTTTTGCAGCATCATCCCGAAAATCTCACGAAGTCTAGTTAAATTCACTTTAACTAAGGGTCACTTCGGTTGGAATGGACTGCGTTTCTGCCACGAACTGTTCGGTAATGCTAGTGATTGGCCATGCATCAAGGGAATTGAGGCGAGGTGCTGGTCTGGATGCGAGGATGTTAACGTAGGCCTTCTGCACAAGCTCCTACATAAGTTAGTCCAAATCCGTCCCGAGATGTTTATATTCGTGGGTATAGAGCGACCAATCCACTCCGAAAGCTGGTGGTTCAGTTACTCGGCTCGGCAGTAATTTCTTACTATGCGCAGCACTGTTGTTCGGTATCAGCTATTGCGGCAAGGTGTCCGGGGCTTCCAACCAGAAATAGAAGGAAAGGTGGATAATGCAAAAACCCTAAGGATCTGTTCAACGTAGATCCATTAATGTTGGTAATGGCGGGATATGAGTTTTAGTGAAGTTTTTCTGCACTGGGTGGCTGTCTAATCGGCCATTTGTGTACTGATCACGGATATATACCGTGTCTTTTTCTGGCGAACGGAGTATTGCTTTGCATCGGATTGAATATTGATAACTATCGGTCTCTAAGCTGTCTCATGGTAGAGGACTAGATCTATAGAGCTCATAGTGTTAGCTTAGTGGTATATATGCAAGGTTGGTGTACTTAGATTAGAGAAGAATATGAAATAGCTGGGTAATCTGCTCTGTGGAATCGCCCTGTGGATAGAAACCTCTATCACATATCCACTCGTAACTCGAGGTTAGGTAGCGTAACCCAAGCTTTGTCGAGTTCTATGGTGATATCAACAACTCACGGATAGTCCAAATTCTGTCTGGGGGCGGGTTGAAGGAAGCTAAAAAGGGTTTCTAATGTAGTTTGTAGTTGAAAGGAGCGTAAAGTTTATGCTCCAGAGATCGTAGGAGGTAGGACTACCTCGGATAGCCGGGAAAAGTGACACGGAAAAGAGTATCGACTCACGATTAAAGAAATAGTAGTTAGAGTCAAGCATCAACCAAAGTGGGTTTCACTTTACGAACTGTACAGTTTAGAGTTGATGGTGCAAATCATCCTAGATCGAGCCGTGAGCAGTCAACAAAAATGTAGTCAAAGATAGATCTTTCTTGATGGGATCTCCGAATTTGGCGTGCTTACATATGTAAGAGTTGATGAGCGATGATGAATGTAGATGTTTAGATAGTTGCTATGGATGTCTGAATTCAGCTGTCGATTCGGTGGTGGTGGAGACTGTCGACTGTTGATGGAAGGATGCGAACTGTCCAAGGACGATAAACGGGGATGGAGATATTTGCTTAGATAGCGGGAGTAATACGTTAAGATAAAGATGGAGAGTAGATCGCTAGTAATCAAAGCTTGAGGAGCGATACAAGTACCTCTGAAGAGGTCTCAAACACCCCACCGAATAACTAAATTACTCATTGCCTACGTGAAAACGTAGTGTCACCGAACTGAAGAGAAAGTAAGATAGAAGGGTATAAGAAAGGCTGAGCAAAAAAAGAAGTTCGAATAAATGATCAAATTATTTTTATTAAAGGTATTAATACAGAAATAAAGATAAAAAACTAAGATAGAAGGTTCCATCAGACCAAGAGACTTTTGCAGGAACCCTCACTCCCGCTTGCAGGAGCGAGGGAAAAATTATTCCCTAGCCTGTTGTGTTGTCATCATAGGAAGAGGGCCGAGGGGAAACTAACTGAGCTCTGTATTAACTCCCTTCCAGACCGTCCCTTGCACGAGTGTACCAACACTCGTTACAGGACTGCATCCATCCAGGAGCCCAGAACCAGCCGCAAAAACAAGAACATCTGGGCTGAACCCCCTCGCAGATCGTCCCTTGCACGGGTGCACCCGTTACAGGACCGAGCATCTGCTTGCGGGTCCAGTTAGATGTCCCGGCCTGCCGGCTTCATCCCCGACAGCTGATCTCGCGACCCAAGCTCTTTGCTGGGAAGCGACAAGCCACGATCGCAATCTCCGTCCCCTTCAGCCAGACCGTCCCTTGCACAGGTGTACCAACACCCGTTACAGGACCGACATCTGGTGAAGAAGCACCGAAGAGAGAGAAAGTGGGATCAGCTGCCTCAGAAAAGAGAGCAGGCCCGCGATCATATTCCATCCGCCCACTCTCTCTGCTTATTAGATGCAGAGATGGAGTGGTGCGGTGTTCACGTCTTTAATGAAGAAAGAAAGAAAGGGAGAAGGGAGGGGTGAGGGAGGCGTATTTAAAGGGATATCGTGCCAAGCGTACAATAGAAATCGGCGAAATCGGTGACTGTTTTATTTACCTTAGGGCTGCGTGCACAGGGCATCTTGTTGGGCGTAGGCTGCTTTGGGTGGTCGTGTGGTCTTTTTTTTTTCCAAGCAGTTGTCAGAGAACCATTGAATGGTTGTTGTTGGCTGTGGCGCATCATGACATATCACCCACTGGTTGTTTCGCATGCGAATTTGTATGACTACATGTAAGCAGCTGTTTCTCCTGCATGAAACCTCAACAACAACTTGTAGTCTCGTCGCCAAACCTAATTTGTTCGAACAACTCGGCCATCGCTTAAGCCTTTTTTCCTAAGGCCTTTGGCTGCTACACGTGACACAGTAGCTGGACGCGGTCTCGCCCTCGTGGTCCACCCCTGATATGCACATCTTGATATACATGCACTCTGATAAATCGCGTTTATCACCACTAAACATCGCATACCACCCCCAGAGTCTCAGTCGCCGTCTCCAATTACTCCCAAATTCTTCCTCGTTTTGGTACACTACATGTAATAATAGGACAAGAAAAATCTGGTTAGATACCAAAAAAGCACAAAAGCATTGCCATTGGAAGCATTCTTAAATTAGGGAACAGCTAAATTTAATAGGTTGTTTCTCGACAGTATGACCCGTCCTAATACGGCTCTCGGTAAAGCAGACCACACTTCAGCTTTCAACTACAGTTCAATCGCCCTATAAGGGTTCACTCCGGGCGAAAATCCATACCCTTATAGAGCAGTTACCCTTATAGAAAAACCGAGTGATTTATCATGAATCGTGTGAATTACCGCAAATCAGTGTTCACTTGCATGGGCTTCTAGATTCATCGAGAGCACGTTCCTTTTGCAGTTCAAATAAACTCATCTTTCCTAGATACCCCACTGTTTTAGATGGATTTATGTATGTGGGCGGTGAGAATAGCTTTCAAGTTTAGCTAATTTGCGACCGATCCTAGACCCAGTATTTTGAATACCCCCTATCACAAAAATAACCCTAATCCTACACTAGCTATAAGGGTATGCTACCAAGAAATTTTAAAAACACTAAGGGTATTCTTATAAAGCGATACCCTTATTTTACCATACAAAATAGCTTGGGGCTACCGGCTATACCCTTATAGAGCAGATACCCTTATAAACCGAACCCTTATAGGGCGATTGAACTGTAGTGGTCTCTTTGCATCTTCAAAATATATTCTTGGAATACTATTCCCCACGACCATCATTTACTATTCTCTCTTCCAAGCTTCAAACTCAATCTCCAGATGCTCCTTCAACTCCTTAAATCTTCTACCAAATGACTCTTTACACCTCCAGCATGTATAAGGTCCGGCTACTTCCAAATCTGCTAGTGCTTTCCTAGCGTCTTCAGCTTGACTTGTTTCGAATGGTAGATCGCTCAGTTCTACGAAGAAGGATGTTTTAAAACTATCTAAACACTGATTAGCTTCACGTGGAAATAAATGGATTATGGTATTTGGACAGGATGTTATAATGGCTCTCACTGTAATGCTTGCCCTTCTTAAGCGACGATGAATGGCAATCTCGAGATATAACATGAACGTGTAGATGATTCATGCTAGGCTGTGAATGAAACCCAACGGATACTTCTGCTTCCCAATCCCTTCCTTTTGGCGCCTCCTCTCCATCCTTGACTTCGCCATTCGCCAATCTCTTCTCATACTCTGCTCGCTTCTTATCCGTTTCAGAGTATTTTCCGTACATCCGCTTTAGTTCTTTCGCTACAAGCTTCCTCAGATTTTGGGCTTCGGTTTTCATCTCCTCGGCGAATTCTTTGTCCCTAAATGCATCGTAGGGATCCATATGACGTTTTTTCATGTCCCGTGAGAGGACGAGAGCGTGGACACTACCCTTAGGATAGACGTCCCAGATGTAGACAGCGCTTTCGCTGAAGCCTATGACCTGATCTGGGGGGAAAGTCTCAGGATGGTCTAGGTATTTTCCAAGCGCGTTTAGTGCTGAAATGGTGGAGTATTTGGTCTTTTTGGATTGAGGTTTAGCAGTCATTAGTGCGGTAACTTTTTTTGGTCAGTGGAGCGGTGGTGGTATGGGAAAGGAGAGACTAACATGCATTGATCTTGCCGGAAGAAGCGGGGTGCGAATCCGAGGCAGAAGACGTTTCACCGTGGTGGATAGTTTCGGTCCCATCTTCAGGGGTTTTTCGTTTTTCGATAAGCTTCGAATTCGAAGTCATATGTATCAGTTAAATTAGTATTTGGGAGATGGAAAGATAGTTAGTCGCTAATCGTTCTCTATGGGTGTGTTAACCACATTATTAGAATCTAAGTAAAAACTATGATCTCTTTGAATTAAGACTTACAGAACTGGAAGTTATTCCGGTCAGAAAATAGATTTATATTAGGTACTTTTTGCTCGCGAAGCTGCCTTTGTTGACGTGAGGTTAGATTTGAGGTTGGGAGTTTGTACGACATTGAAGTCTTGGCAAATAATATTAGAGCCTCATGACGTCATATCATGCACAATCACCTCCCTCTCGTTGGTCGCGAGACGTCGATGGAAACACAAACGCTGTCTCCTTTCCAATGATGATCGCAGTATTTTCCTTAAGAGCCGTCTTTAAAAAGCCCTGTTACACAAATCCGATGAACCTTCTCTTCTCATCTCGCCGGTCGTTGGCCCCTCAGAAAAAGGGTCCAGACTTTGTTTATCTGTCAGATGCAGTTAAAAGTATTGTTTTACGTGGCACTTCAAACCCTGCAGAGCTTAAAATACTAAGCTGATCCCCGGGCATTTCAGCCCAAATCCCAACATTCATCAACTTTGGCTGAATTCACGATAGTCAACGTCACCATTTCCTCATGACTCTCAAACCAGCCTATCAAGACTTCCGCCCATCAGACTTCAACGCATCATTCAAGATGTCATCGAGTAAAACATCAATGACCTCACACAGTTCAAGGGCTACAATAACGTCCCCAATGGTAGCCATGTCTGGCCAGCATCTCCACTTCCTGTGCGCGAAAGATATTATATGATGTTTTCCCTTCCCCGCACATCTGTCTCAGCCCACCGTCTCAACTTTCAGCGTACTTGGACAGCATTTAGGCCTTCCCCACGAGTAACATTTCTAAATCTTTCCATTCCAATCACCCAGAACGTACGAAGATTTGCAAAAGTAGCAATGTCAATCGATCCAGACCAAAAGGCACTCAAGGATAACTATGGCATGGATAAAACATCTGGTTACAAACAGCCCGTATGGATAGCAACGGAGCCATATAGTAACCGCCCGTTATTTCCAAAGTTAGGTGGAAATATCACTACCGATGTTGTGATCGTTGGTGCTGGGATCACGGGGATTAGCGCTGCATACGAATCTGTGAAGAGGGGGATGAAGACAACACTTATTGATGCGCGTGAGGTTCTCTCTGGAGAAACAGGTCGAACGTCGGGGCATCTTAGTAGTGCGCTAGATGACCACTATTATGAATTGATCAAGAGTGTGTAATTTTCAAGACCGGTGAAGCTGCTTCGATAAGGTTGTTGGCTAATCAGGTTTTGTGCATCATTTTAGCATTCGGCGAGGAAGGCGCGAAGAAAGCATTCGATTCTCATCAATACGCACTGGAGCATATCGGTAATGTTGCGACACAAGAAGGTATTGAATGTGAATATCGCCAGCTTCCTGGCTACGTGATCGTCGAGGTCCCTGATACCAACCCTTCATATACCGAAAAGAACGATTTACCAAAAGAGTATGAGGCCTGTAAAAAGCTCGGTATAAATGTCAACTATGTGGAGAACGGCCGTGTTGGTGAAGCTTATACTGGTGCTATCTTGGAATTTCCCAAGCAGGCAACTTTCCACCCTACTAAGTAGATACCCTAACCAACAAGCTCGTCTAGTGTGAGAGCGACGACTAATATTATAAAAGGTACCTCAACGGGCTTCTGAGAGTTTTGCAATCAAAACACAGTAACCTCTTTGAGGCTTATTCTCACACTCGCATGCGAAGCTACGATGAGAAAGGAAGTGGTGTTGTCGTTCATACTGAAGGTGGTCATCAAATTGACGCTAAAAATATGGTTATGGCTACCAATGTCCCCCTAAGTAGAAATCCACTTCCAAGTACTTTATCCTTAACTAAGTCGCTAATATTATCCATAGACACTCTCCAGGTGATCGATAAGGAAGCCTACTATCGTACCTACTGCATAGCTATGCGTGCTCCAAAAGGCGCTTACAAAGACATCCTGCTTTATGATAACGGCGATCCCTACGTCTACGTGAAAAAAACAGAGCATCCCAACCCTAAATACGAATACATCATTGTCGGTGGCGAGGACCACAAGGTTGGACAAGAGACTTCCAAGGGCTACGGTAAACACTATGACAATCTCGCTGCATGGACACGCGCACATTTCCCATTCGTTGAAGAGACAGAATTCAAGTGGTCTGGACAGATTATCGAGCCAAACGACTACATGGCATACACAGGTCTCAATACCGGGACTGGTAAACACGTATACATCAACACTGGCGACTCTGGGAATGGCCTCACCCATGGTGTCATAGCCGGGAGACTCCTTACGGACTTAATCCAGGGTGTAGACAACCCGTGGACATCCCTTTACAATCCATCCCGGAAGCCAAAACCTAGGACTGTTCCGGAAATGGTTAGCGAGAACGTTAACCAGAATCTCTCGTACAGCAGATACATCAAGACGGACGTGTCAGATATTGAGCAGATTCCGGTGTGCTCAGGCGCAGTCATGCACGGGGGCTTAACGCAGCTAGGAAAGCCGATTGCGGTTTACAAAGATGGGGAAGGAAACGTTACTAAGTTTTCCGCAATATGTCCGCATCTGCATGGTGTTGTTGCATGGAATGCTACTGAGCAGAGTTGGGATTGCCCAGGTATGTATCTGCTGTAGTTCTCCTGGATAGCGAGATTTGTTTTGCTGACCCGGGATATAGTACATGGAAGTAGGTTTGATGGACTCACGGGGAAATGTGTTATGGGGCCGGCAATTAGAGCGCTTTCGGCTGAAAACGAGGCTGGGAAAAATGCACAGAGCGGGACTTCTGGGTAGATGTTTGTACTGGTTGATATTCCGTGAACACTTTCATAAACAAATTTGTTATTTCTCTCTCCCGCTTTGTGGCGATAATTTTCATGGCCAGCTTATTGTCAGTAATTTGAAAAATTGTGAAATGAGTGGGTGCTGCTGTATACTCTGTTTAGCCTTCTCGACCCCAGGCGAAGGCTCTACCTTATAAACTAGCCTTCGTAGCAGGAAGCTCAATTACACGCTGTACTGGCGACTGAAGCAACTCATATATATCTCAAATTCTCGTCAAATACTCTAAGCACGAATAATTGCGTCTGAACGTATGGGGGGGCTCTATCTTCGACATGAAAGTGGATCACTGCCGAGTGATATTTTGTGACTAATTTATCAAGGCTGAAGGTAAGAATGAGTGCATGTCTGCGAAAACACACAAGGTAGGGTGTAACACCCAAACGGATTTTAATATCACGATTTATATCTCACGCGGTAGGCGATGGCCTGAGCACCTTAAAAAATCTGCCTTCCATTCCAGACACTCGATTACTATCGAAAACTGGGAAAATCGAAATCTCTTGGCGAGGTAGCGAAACTTTGAGGTAGGTTTTCTCGAAAACGGTCGCAGCCAGTCAGCGTGTGTTTTCGCAGACACGTACTCAAATGAAACATACTACCATTTTAGGTACACTGGAGTCTATCCATTATAAGCTTGAGTCTTTTTTTAAAAATATATACGGTACGAGAAAATGGGGTGAATCTGCCCAATGGCTTGGTGAAGTAATTACATAAACAAGCTAAGCCTAATTGGGAATGGCTCGAGATAATGAATCGCTACTGTATCGTCGGGAAATGCAAGCTTGATTGAGGAGAACTACCGTATTTGCGCTAGGGATCCAGTATTTCTTCAGCATTATTTTCAGAATGCCGCACATACGCTGTACCAGTTGCATCCCCTTTCTTGATACTGTAATTATTAGCTCTTTCGTTCATGTCGTTGGGGAAGATGTCGTTTGTGCTACCGGCAGGGTAACCACAGCCCCATTACGATCTAATTCTATAGGTAATAGAGTTCAGTCTTCCCCTACTAGAGTAGGTATTGCTCAGGATATCTTCTCTAGGAGTTCGAAAAATCTCAGTTTAAACAGTTTACTATGGTGGACGGACTCTAGAACCTACACCAGGATCCCACCAAAACCCGAGTTGAACCCAAAATTAGCGACAACCAAATAGAACAAAATAAAAACCATAGAGATGTGCATCTAAAGGAGCGCTATTACGCTATGGTTTTTTCTCTCTGAATATTCTCACTAGAGAGGGCTGAATGTAGAGAGTAGGAGGTGATTTTTTGGTGAGGGTGAAATTAGTGCTCAGGTATACATAGGGTCATGATGAAAAAAACACGCAGCTTGCCTCGCCAAAACCACAATTGATTACAACCTCCTCAAGTCTCCAATTTCACAACCCTATATTTCGCCAAATTAATACACGGGACTATCTCTCTAGGACAATATTAATAACTCTAAAGCTGAGTGACTATCCAAATTGTATTTCTCTTTGAGTTGTTGGCGTGCCGGTTGAGTTGCTGGTTTCATGCCGGTGTCGGTTCTAGAGTCAGTCCACCATACCCGCCTCCCACCCGTGGCAATCCGATTCGGCTTTTCGATCGGACATTTTCTTGGCCGTGGGCGATCTTTCGTGAACTATTGCTGTGGCCGAGTTTGAAAGTCAAGGTGTCGCCGCTGAATATAAGTCCCTGTGTGAACATTTTCTCTCCCTCAACCGTTCACTTCGTGTTGCTTCTGCCATTTACTTTTCCTTGGGTAGGCAGACTTAGAGTTCGCCTCTATACAAGCCAGAAGATCATGTGAAGAAACTGCAGAGAAACCTCCAAGGACATATTACAGCTTTTCAGATGGATTCTTTTGCGGTTACTTGGTGTGTTTTAGGTTCTGCTTTCAAGATCTTTAATCGATCAGTCTATCCTACAGTGATTGAAGTTTGCGTGGTCTCTCTAATTACTACGAGCGACCAAAACCAACTAATGTTTAACAGGCAAGGCTTCGTCGGTACTGAGCAGAAAGTAGCTGAAAGCTTAGAAACATGCAAGAGGATCGAGATTAGCGTCTTGGAAATGCTCACATTTCTCAAAGATCTGTATGACACGATGCCATATACCTAGGAAGGAACTTGTAATGACCAAACGCCAATCTATCTCGAGGATCCCGCAGGCAGAGGCGTGCTGTTGCCTCCCGCGCTTTGTAGAAATAGTCGCGTAGGACTTCTTTCGCACTTAGAATAAAGCGACATTGGCTTGGCGTCCATAGATCTAGAGCTTCCATTAAGTATTAGAGGTTATGTCTCGAGATCTTTCAAGCTATGAACGTATAATCGAAGAAGAACACGAGATTATCGCGAACGAGGAAATGGGATTTGTCAGGGATCCGGATTGGGAATCTTCAATTATCCCAGGTACACGGATTTCAATAAGCCTTCTCGTCAACGGTTCGTATAAGGCTCTAAAACAACGCACCTACGACTACCTTCAACGCAACGCGTCGTATTCTATGACTACAGCGGGGAAAAATTCATCGAAAAAGTAAATATCTCAGCTCAGAATATTGTTACTTTATTTGAGGGGTGCACTCGTTTCCATATCTAATCGGCGAAAACGGCACATGTAACCTTTTTTTTTTTTCGGGTGGGCGGTGGACGTCAAAACCGGAACGAGGGGGACCTCAGCTTTATAGATTTTTCACTTTTACAAGATATCTACCGACAGGAGTATCGGTACACAACGAGTGGATCTAAAGCCTGGGAGTATGTCTTCCGAGGGGATCCGTTTTCCGCTAAAACTCCCTGGCCCCGACTTTCTGATGCCGATGCAAGACCGATTTTATGAAATCAAATGTTTAGCCTCTGGCGTTAGCCAGCTTGAAGCTGCCTCACATGAAGATGAACAGCTACGACAGAGAATATGAAATACGGTACTGCATCTGGAAGCAATTCAACCAAAGATGTAGTTTTGGCCGCTGCTGGATGTACTAGATAGAGCTGGTGATTCTTCTAGCCAAGAGGTGGAGAACTAATCTTTCAAGTCCCCTCCTCTCTGTTAGGTGTTAGCCCCTTGCATAGGTGAGTTTTTTGATGGCTAAAAAACATCTAGTATGCTGAGGGCACCGCTCCTCGAAGAGAGATTGAGCGTCGCTAAAAAAAAAGGTCAACACTCTACACGAGATGAAGACTCCGAAAGCGCGCTGCGCATACAGTCGCTTCCAAGCCTAAAAGCTGATATCTTTGTGGCTGTCAGAATTCTAGGGTATCAACGCGGCTGAGGATTTAGGAGAGAGTTTCCGGTAAACTCATCTCGTGCGTGCGTGCACTTACATTATTACCGTTTTAGCTCAATAAAGACGCGCACACAAAAGACTCCGTGAGATATATCCGATGATAAGGCATGCCAGCCTTAGCTATCTCATGCTAGCAAGCCCAAATGCTTAGACCAGCACAGATAATTCGTTAAAAATAGACTTTAAACCATCGAGAATGCGATGGGTATTGGAGAGCTTATATTACTATGTAGTACCCAGATGCTGCCGAAAATAACCTACCCATGCTTACTGGGTACCTCACCGAGCGTAATAGAAAAAGCGACTCCCACGCCAAGGGTGTACGAGCCCTAAGGCGTGCACGTAGGATCTTTCGCTCCCCTCATCAGTAAGCGTTCCAGCTACTCTTAACTAGCAGGACCAAACAATCCACGAAAAAGCAGCCACAGAAACACCTACGGTGCAAATTAAAGCCATCAGCAGTCGGCTCAGTTTAGCTCAAAACAAGCCGCCAGCACCCCTAAATCTTCCAGAAGATAAGGCAACTAACTACCTAGCTTGCCTCACGTGCACACACATATGAGCCAACCAAAGTACCCCAACGTACCAAACCCTCTCAAGATGCCTCTCTCCTAAACAGTATCCGATCAAGCAATCTCCTTCTAAAACACTAGCAAACTTCTCTACTAAATTTTTTTTTTCCATGTCGCGTAGTTGGTAATTGGCTAGACTGTGATTAGTAGGGTCGACGGATCCTCCACGACTGTCACACCACGTTTCCTCCATGGCCAGGCACAACGTGTATAAGGAAGGGGGGAGGTGGCAATAACCAATACAATCGCCTATCGCAGGGCGTTTTCCCTTTTTTTTTAAAAAAGGGTAAATACATGTAATTGTTTTATTCTCATTCAAATTTCAGTGTCGAGGACAGTCTTCGCAGCCGACTTGTCACGTGATAATCATTTCCTATATTGGGTATTGACGGATTGTCTCTAAACTACCTACTCCACCAAATACCCTAGGTTTATGTAGCGAATGAACGTCTGATTGCGAGACTATGCATATGTCGAGGACTATTTAAAAAAAGAGCAAAAAAAGCAAAGCCGTTTAAAAAAGCAAATACACACCTCCCTCACGTCAAAAGTCTACTTTTATGGCGTGATCGCGGGCGTACCGTACCGTCGCGGGATGGATACAAAAAAAGGAAAGAAAAGAAAAGAAATACACAGTCAGAACTAGAGTACATGTATGCAAAGCTCCACGGCCGGACAACAGACCCATCGGTTATTAGAAAAAAATAAAAAAAAGAAACATCACGTATGTAACGTGATATGTAGTACAATACTACCGGCACGCCCCCGATAGCCAACTTTGGTATGTAGAGTAAAGTATTCGGGCTTATGCGACCCCCCTTTCTACATAGTTACCGCCCACAGTTGGAGGTGGGCAAATGTAGGTAGGTACATATGTAGGTACGGAATTCGATATGCAGCTGTGTGTCTTGGCGGGAAGTGCCGTTCCGCTGGGACATGAATTTGTTACTCGAGCAGAGTATTAGAGTATAGTAGAGTAGAGTACTCTATAGCACAGCTTCGAGCCTGCAAGACATACAGGCAGGCAGGCTTGAGATGAGTTGAGTGCATGACATGACATGACATGACAGCGTAGGTCCAAAGCGGTTGGTTGGTTGGTTGGTTGGTTGGTTGTTCTTACGTCGTATTAAACTCGTAGTTACTCGATATAGAAACAGCCTTCAAGTCGGAGATTGGATACCCAGATATAGACGGATACAAGATCAGTGCGACAATGACGAGGAAACGGGAGAGGGGGGGGGAGACGCCGTTTGGTGGAGTAAAGTAAACAGTCATGCTAGGCTCGGGGGCAAGCGCAGACCTCCCGAAAACGGTCAGGGTTCCAACCAACCAATCGCGGACCGAACCCCGGTCCCAGGCAGACTGTAACACGAATGACGTTGTAGTATAGGCGATTTTCCAGAATATTGCCGAGCACGAACAAGCCAGTTCCCAGAGACAGAGAGTAAGAGATTTGGAGAAGCGCGATTCGGAGCAGGTTGGAGCAGATCCTGATGATCAGGGTTTGGGCGTGACTCTGGAGGACCAAGATGTGCGGTGGGCATGGCGTGAATGCGTGGGAGAAGGGATCCTTGTTGGTTATGAAACGGCGGTGGGAGAGAAGCGAGAGTCGTTCCGCGCGCCCCGCTGGTCCCATTGAGCGGGGAATGCGAGTACGTAGGGCCCAATGGGGAAGCAGTCAAACTATCACTTCCAACACGATCTCTCACATATGTATTGTTATCCCAACAGCCTCTTCCCTTTCCCCTTCTTCCCTTCTCCTGCTATTCTCGCCTCAAGCGCTCAAACGCTCACTCTCCTTCGCCCATTCTCCCTGGTGCGGCATGCTCCAACACCGCTCGTAATGGCCGCCGACGAGGAAATCGCCCTTATTATCGTCTTTATCAATTTCTGCAGCGCAGTCTGGAGCTACTTCTGCATCACAGCGTCGCTGGACCGCCGCAATCGAGCCTACGAGCTGATGCACGAGACGGAGCTGGCCTGGCATGCGCTCTGGTCATCCTGTCAGGTCTGTCTATCTGTCTGCTTCCTTTCCTCGTCTCCAGCGCTTCGCAGACTGACATTTCATCTCGGCCCGCCAAAAGACCTTCGCGCTGCTGGTCTCCGTCACGAACTTTGCCCTCGTAATCTACATCGCCTGCCGCATCTGGAATCCGTTCGTCGACAAATTCAAGTCGGTGCCGGGATTGTCGCGAAAAGCAGCAGTGGGCCTGTTTGGGGTAGCCGCGCTGCTACTAATGCTACCGGCAAGCTTTATCCCGTACAACCTCACGCGCATCAGCACCTCCCGTCTGGACGAGAACGTCTTTATCCACTGTGAGTTCTTGAAGGCTGTTCCTATATCTTTTATCTTTTATCTTTATCTTTATCTTTTTCTTTTACTGATAACGCTGTATAGGGGACGGTTGAGTTATTTATTTGTTTTTTGCGAGTTGCTCCTCGGCGTCTGGAAGAAAAGGCTCGGAAACACCGCCGACGTGGGACCAACGCCTGCCAAGACCACTCTATCCGAAACACAGCAACTCGCTTTGTGCCCTTCGCTTCTTGTTTCTACTTGTTTGCTACCATGCGATGCGCTCGGCTACGGCTCCCGAACGGCAAGCCGGGAATGTTCTGCCAAGATTGATCGCTGCGTCCCGCTACTCTCACTAATATTTTCTTTATCTGCTATCTATTTATTATTATCTCTTTTTTTTTTTCTTTCAGTTTTATCACCCTTCTGTTCGTGGGCTATTCGGTCGGCTGGGGTTGGGAAAAGGCGTTTTTGTGGGTTTCGCTGGAGTCGTTCTTTGCGTTTTTTTTTCTTACCATCACGAGCAAATAGTAGGCCACGACGGCCATGGGTCGCATCTTCAAAAGCGTACGGCGTCGCCTTCAGTGCGAAAAAAAAATAAAGAATTTTATTTAAGCAATACCATTCAACGCCAACTGTATCAGAACCTCTTATTTTTTTGGGGGGGGAAAGCTTCCCGTCGCAAACATGTTCCATGATAAAACGCTCTGTCCCCCTTGTTTCGCGCCCCCAGCATCTAATGCCCGTTCCCTTCGATCAATTTTCTCACACAAGCAACAACCTCGTTCCCTCTCAGGTCCATGTCCGGATCGTCTACTTTTGTCTCCAGCAGCTGGTCGAGCATCATCCGTAGCTGGGCTACTAGAATCCCTATTCTGCCCCATCCACGTAGTTTTAGCCACCCATCAACCGTGATACCTCTGCCCATTGTGTCTACCGCGAGGTCACCGCCAAATAGAAGGACAGAGTACGAATTGATAGCTACGCGAGAACCCGTCAGCAAGCCCGCCCAGTTGTAGAGAGGTATGGATAGAGGTACTCACGTGTGACGTCCCTCAAAAACACCTTCCCCATCTCGTCTGCTCCCGCCCTCCCACTCGCCATCTTGCTCCCGTACCCCAGGAACCTCGCATCCCCCGCAAACACACTCGCCTCGAATAGCGTGCTTCCCGGGAACACAAACACCCTCTGCCCTTCCTGCGTGCGGTACTTGACCATGCGGCTCTCCGGATCCACCGCAACCGCGCCAGTAGAGCTGCTCGCGAACCGCTGCTCCGGCAAGATAATCCTCACAATCTGCGGCGTAAACGCACCCGCTATCAAGCCGCGAATAAGCGCACTATTAGCGCCGTTGTAGTTGTACGCGGAATCGCTCTCGGTGCCAGGATAGTAGTTCATTGGCAGGAACCCAATGTCCTTCAGGGATTCGATGTACTGCGACCGATTCGACGCCACGTCCATCAGTGCGTGGTGGTTCAGATAGTCCTCTTCGCACCATCTCCGGACCTCCCTGATCCCCGCGGTCTTGCGCAGATCGCTCCACTCCTCGTATGCGCGGCAGTCCGCAAGCAGGTCGCCTTGGCCCTTCCCGAACGCCACCCGGGCAGCCTTACTTTCCTCCCGCCGCTCGATAGTGGTCAGGAACGGCGACTTGGTGGTCAGGATGCTGGCGATCGTGACCGCGGCATCGAGACACCCGAATATAGCACCATACACCATGAGCTTCGAGCAACGCAGGTCCGCCGGTATCATAGCCAGGTGCTTGCCGAGCGCGGTGAGCTCGTCGTCCGCGATGGCGCCCATGCGCTCGAGCAGCCGCAGCGCGCCGTTGACCGCCATCGTGTCCGGCGGACTGAGCGCCGAGGCCAGAAACGCACGCACGTCTTTCACGCCCATGTGTTTCACGCCCAAGCACGTTTGCTCCAGCGGGACGCGCTTCAGCTCCGGTTCGGGCCGCTCGGACATCCGGTTCTCTTCCGTGTTGCGCGTGTACAGCTTCCAGCAGGTCCCGGCGGCGACACGGCCGGCTCGGCCCCGGCGCTGCTTGCAGGCGGCGCGGGAAGCCCAGGTCTCGAGTAGCTTCACCATGTTGTTTTCAGGGTCGTAGGAGGTTTCTTTAACGCGGCCGGTGTCGATCACGGCGACGACGTCTTGGATGGTGATGGAGGTTTCGGCGACGTTGGTTGCTGCGATGACTTTGCGGCGGCCGCGGGGGGCGGGGGGGAACACGCGGCGCTGGTCGGTGGGGGAGAGGGAGGCGTGGAGCGGGAGGGCGTAGAAGCGTTGGGCGCCGTCGGGGAGATATCGGATTGCTTCTAGACATCTTGTGATTTCCAGGGTTCCTGTTTTTGGCTCGTTAGTTTGGGGGGGGGATGTCGCCGAGTGATTGACTGTGATGCGGAGACTAACCTGGTAGGAATATCAAAATCCCTCCTGCTTCGTCTCCCAGTTCTTCGTCAATCTGCGCGACTGTGGCGGCGATGAGGTTGTAGTTGATCCTGTCGCCGAGCCCGCGGATCACCTCCCCGACCCTTGGGTCAACCCCTCGGAGGTCGTCGCTGTCCACATTCCTCCCCGTCAGTCTGCCCCCGCCGTCGAACCGCGTCCTTGTCACGACCTGGTCCAGGTAGTAGTCCTCGACGGGGAATGTCCGCCCCCGGATCTCCACCTGCCGCACCTTCTCCCGCCCACCAAAGTACTCAACAAACACCTCCGCATCCAGCGTCGCAGACATCAACACGACCCTCAGGTCCTTCCTCACCGCAATAATCCGCTTCAGCAATATCAGCAGGAAGTCCGTATCCAGCGACCTCTCGTGCACCTCGTCCACAAACACATGGCTCACGTCCTCCAGCCCATCCCCCATCTGCAGCCGCCGTAGCAGCACACCCGTGGTCACAAACGTAATCTTCGTAACCCCGCTCTTCTGTCGCGCCTCCCCCCGGATCGCATACCCCACCTCGTGTCCGACCGTCCCGCACCGCTCCTCACTGACCCTGTCCGCCAGGCCCAGCGCCGAGATCCTGCGTGGCTGCGTGCAAATGATATTCGCCGCGTGACCCAGCCGCCGCAGTACCATATCGTCGAGAATGAACTGCACCGCCTGCGTACTCTTCCCGCTGCCCGTCTCGCCGCTGACGATGACGACCTGCGCCACATCTACCGCCGCCACGATCTCCTCCTGTAGATCCCACGCCGGCAGCCGCGACCTCTCCGCGATCCTCGCCTTCTGCTCCGGCGTCTCCCAGCGCTCCGCGCGCGCGCGGAAGAGGCGCTCCGACTCCTCGCACGGGTGCCAGTCGATCGGCTTCTTCTTCGCGTTGCGTCCACGCCGCTGCTGCTGCTGCTTCTTCTCGCCGAGACGCAGCTCTACCTCGCGGCGCTCGTCGCTGCCCGTGATGGCGCTCGAGACGTCGCGCAGCCGGCCGGGGTCCGCCACGATCCCCAGGAACGACGACTCCACCCAGTCGACGACGGTAAACAGCATCATCTCGCCGACGAGCGTTGCCGCGAACTCGGCCGTTTGCCGAATCAGCGAGAGTTTGACGTGGGCGGGGAGCCGCGGGGTTCCGTCTTCGACGACGAAGAACACGGGTATGGTGGCGGGGTATTCGGCGGCCCAGCCGCCGGACGTGGGGCGGTGGACTTCGAGGAAGATTTTGGGGGGCAGTTTGGTGTCGGTGGAGGAGCTGGCGGCGGGGATGGAGAGGAGGACTTGGAATTGGGTTGGTGAGAGACGGGTGTAGCGCTCGGAGCCCCAGATGGCTGCGAGGGAGGATTGCTCTTCGGCCCAGAGGTCGCTGTCGGGGTCTGCGAAGGAGATGAGGTCCTCGGAGGACGGTGAGGGGGCGGTGGGAGGGGTGCCGTGGAGGAGGATGTGTTGGAGATTTTCGGCGGCGAGGGCTTCGGAGCCTTGGGCGTTGAGGAGGGCCTCGCGGCAGACGTCGAGGGAGTAGCCATTTGCGCAGAGCCCTGTGGGAGGTTAGCAGGTTGGGAGGGGTGGAAGTGGGAGTGTGGTAGGGGTGTAGGCGTCACATAGGGCAATCATACGTTTAGCAGCATATTCCTGCGCCAGCGGGAAGTCAAGAATGGTAGAGAAAGTAACACCTGTGGCATAATTCCCAGGCAGGAACACGGACGGTAAATCATCCTCGGGGACATGAATCAACAGCCACTCTTCACCGCGGCCCGAAAAGTCAGTCGAATGGCCCAGCTCTTGTAGAAACGCTCAAACAAACCCAAAGCCTCCTCCTTGTCCTTCGCCCAGTCGCACGCCTCCTCCACATGGGCCTTCCTAAACCCCAATGCTGCAAGCTCTCCCACTACCTCTGTCCTGATCGCCTTTGGCATCTCAATCCCCATCGGATTCCACACGTGGTATTTCCGCACCAGTCCCTCTACATCTCTTCTCTTATCGTTCGCCATATCCACCACCGGCACGTTCTGCCACTCCTTCATCTTATCTTCCTTCTTCTTGACAGGCCTTGGCGTGTCCCTGGCCGTCTGTTTCGCCTTCTCGGCTTTCGCAATCGCCGCATCGTATTCCCGCTTCGTCAGGAACGGATCGGCCTCATACATCCACCCACGCTTCCTGTCGACCTGCTGCTTCTTGATCTCCTCAAATGTTTCCCAAAAGACCTTGTGTTTCGGCGGAAGCATGAACTTCATATTCTTCATGCTCGAGACACGATGCAGTGCATATGTAGCGCAATAATGCAGTGCTTCCAGCGTAGTAGACTGGTACGGTGGCGGCTCGACAGGCAGACCGTTGGGTAGCTCGACGGGCGGGAAGAAGTACACAGTCTCGACGTCCTGGGTTTTGGGGTTTTTGTAGCGGATACGAACGTTGTAGATGAAGCCTTTGTTGCCTTCCTTTGTCTATTACGTACATGATATTTTTCAGCCTCCGTACTATACTATATGCGGGGGTGGGGGCGGGGAAGGGAATTGAGACCACCGAGTAGTTTGGGTTCTGCCAGCCAGCTTTCGCGCAGTGCTCGTAAAATAGCGCCTGTGGGAGCTTCCCGGTCCACGATTTCCCGCCGATGATCTCCTGGACTGTTGGCCTCCTCTCGGGCTCGGGAACCGGAGTCGTGGGTTTGGCTGCGGAGGGGCCGGCGCCGGCGGCGAGAGGCTTCTTGCCCTGGTTGGCGCCGGGCTTTAGGTTCGGTTTCTTGGGGGGCATTGCTGGGGGCTGCGCGGATACTCCAGTGTGTAAATGCGGAGTTGGGCCAGGGGTGTTGTGGCGGGCAGAGGCGGCTTTATCGCTTGTCGTTGGCGCCAAGACCTGCGGCTCTCTCTGCCTCGGAAATCTTCAACGTCTTCTCACACATTCACAGACCATCCACTGCGTATATAAAAATGCCAAACAAGCGAAGAAGAGCAAAAAACGCCCCAGCGCTCGAGTAAGTCCTTCTCCTGCCCTCCTTTCCCTTACTCCCCCTTCTCCCCTCCTCTCCCCCCTTCAATTGAACATTCACTAACCCCTCTAACCAGCTTCGAGCTCGAACCCACCGCCCTCGCAAAAACCACCAATCTCTCCAGCACCAAATCTCGCCTGCGCACAAAACGCAAACGCAACCTCTCAGCACGCACCTTTGAAAATGAAGACGACACGCCCAAGGCCTTCGCGCGCCTAATGGCCTTCGCCTCCGGCACACGCAAGCTCCCGAAGGGCCTCGACGACGGCACGCCCGCCACCTCCTCCGGCAAGAAGAAGCGCAAGCGCACCACTTCCACCGCCGCAGAAGCACCCAAGGACAAGAAGCCGAATATTGCTGCAGAACTGCAGATCCAGGCCGGCGAGACGCTGCGGGAGTTTAATCGCCGTGTTGATGCGACCCTGCCAGTGCAGATTAAGGTTGCGCGGGAGCCACGGAAGCCGAAGAAGGCGCCGGCTGTCGTGGAGAAGAAGGAGCAGGAAGAGAGAAGAGAAGAAGAAGGAGACTATGATGATGGCGAAGGTGGGAAGCGGCGGCGTGGGAAAAATAAAGGTGGGGGACGTGGCGCTTCGCCGGATCCGTGGGCGGGACTGGCGGCACGCAGGGAGGCACCGAGGTTTGGTGATGTTGCGCCTGCGCCGCCGAGCTTAGTAAGGCCGAAGGCGGTGCTGCATACTAGGGGGATTGTGGATGTCGATGGAATACCTAAGAGTGCAGGGAGCTTGGCAAAGAGGGAAGGATTAGCGGTCGAGAGGAAGAGTGTGGTAGAGGCGTATCGGAAAATGATGGAGGGGAAGAGGGGGAGAGATGATTGAAAGATCGTAGTAATAGTTTAATCAATCTGGTTTCCTTTTCTGCGCAGCCTTCATGTCTTTGGGATATTCCTAGGGGGTGTAGTTACAAGTGCCGTGGTTAGATAGCTCACCTCGCAATTCGTCCACATAAGGCTCGTCTATAGAAACACAGTTCAGAAGTTTGCTTAAAATTGAAAAGGAGCGCACTATCCTTCACACCAGCGCCACCTGGAGGCAGGACAACACACGAGTGATACTCCATGATCTGTTGTTAGTCCTTGTTGTTTATTCATTAGGTACATTCAACCCGAAAGTTATGGTACCTGTTGTTAGTCCTCCGTAGCCGGCACGTTTCTAGAAATCCTACAAGAATTAGCATTGCAGTTACGACTACAACCGAAAATACGAGCTCCATGCATAGGGACAGAGTGACAAGATGTTTTATTAACCCTTCTCCCTAGCTATAATGGCTAGGCGTCTAGCCATTACCGTTGCTAATAGCCAGACCGTTAATCGACAATGAAAAACCAGAAACCGAAGAGTGAGCGACAAGAACACCCCATGCTAAATTATTCTTTTGTCGCTAGTAAGTTTATTTTCTAGTTCGCTGTCTCTGCTTGCAAAGGGCCTAACAATTGCAATATACGGCGCGCGTGCACACCTAGACCCGAACTATCATTTTTACAGGACATGAAGACAAGTGATTGCAGCGGAATAAAATCTCATTTTTGATTGTAAAAAAGCACAGTTTGGAATGTTCTAAGAGATACTGCACATGTGATTAGATATACGTAAAGAAATTTTCAATCAAATATTAACTCAGAAGCTTAATTTGAGCGTCAGTGCTAGTATAGAGACCATATTACAAGGCATCCTTCTTTAGGGGCGTTGGTTATTGAAATCTACATATGTAGGTCGAGAGGTCTTCTGTATAATTTAGTGAGGTACAATGCTCTACAAGCTTAAGGTGTAAAAACACACACTTGATGCCTCTGCAGACGACTTTACAGTGACTTTCTAGCTGTAATGTCGTTGGTAAATTCGTTGGAAAAGGTGTACAGTGACAAAGTACACATTTACTGATGCATTTCCCCATACATCTTAGAAACAACTCTCCCCTATAAAATTTATACTTTTACAGCGACCTTCCCACACAAAAAATGATGCACTTACTGATGCATTTGCTGATGCATTTCCACACCTTGTAGAGATGGCCAACCAAGTTTGGTAAGACAAGGGCGCTCCATACGTATACACAAAACTGATTGATCCAGGTTTAAGCGTGCACGCACTATATATCCCTTCGTTCGTTTTCAGGCACCTCATCTAAACCCGAAAGGGTGGCAAATAGTTGGTATCACACTGTGATAGTAGTGAAATTGTCAGAAAAAAGCTCTACACCACCTTTTATGGGCTAGCAACCTCCAAATTCGACGCCCTCATGAAAAGTGAGCGAAATGCGGGACATAGCTATAGTATAGGATAAATTTAAGCCAATAATAACCCTTTATTATTTAAGGGCTACTGCAACTTCAGCTAGGAATAATCATGTGTTCAGTCATAGGACGATGAGAATAAGCTATCCCACCCCTCTAGTATGTCCAAGTATTAGTATTGCATGTCGAATATTTCGTAGATCTGGCTGAAACAGGCCCTTTTGGTGCATTTTGAGAGCTAGATCGTTTTCCTACCCCATCGTCCACTCCGGTATCCCTGGATTGACATCGTTTTATTGAATTCGAATCCATAACTCCCCCTCCTTATATCGCCAATTTCTCTTCATTATACTGACAATTTCACCCAAAATCCAGTTGCCACATGTACGTAGCTACATTCAGTGGATCTCTTAAGAGTACCATAACCTTCGGGTTGAATGTACCTAATGAGTAAATAACAACAACAAATAGCTACGCTCAATCATAAATTATCACTCGCGTTTAAAATCGAGTGACGGTTCATGATATATGGTGCAAGTCGTCTTAGATGTGGACCAATAAAACAGACATGTGGAACGTCTTTGTCTTACCAAGTATGCCAAGTTTTAATCCATGTATGCCAAACTCCAGGCTGCTTTTCTTCAGAACTCTTCAACCTGAATATACTTACAACCAGTGTTTCTCAAGAGATATCCCCGCAAATTTATTAATTTACCCACTAAATGTAAAATTTAATAATAATACCCCTTGCGTATATTTGATCATGCTCAGGGTAGCTTTCAGAACGTTCCACTTTCCCATTTTCACAACCAAAAATAAGGTTTTATTCCACAGCAACCACCAGCTCCAGCACCTTGTAAAAACCTCAAATTTCTTATTTATATAACACTAGAATTCTGAAGTTTTTTTGAGTGGATTGGCTGGCTGTGGGTGTTGGAATAACGGCCTAAAATCGAGGTACACACTTAAGCAGACGTGCACCATAGTTATTACTATTTTGTTTCTTATTTCATTCCGAAAATTCAATCCACCAAGCTATAGCGCGTATCAAGCTAAGGAGGTAGATTGGAAGATTTGGGTGATGGAAGGTATGGCTACAATGTGGATGTCGGAGGCACGGACAGGGGAATGGATAGAACGAATATTAGTATCCACAAATTGTTTTCTTCTCACTTCGACCCAATTGGGTCATAGAGATCGCGATATATTTTGAGATCTTATCCTATCAAAAAATAGACTTTCATTCGGCACTGATAGAAGAGGGAAAAAGTACTAAGGAAACAAGAGACGTAGATCAAAAGAAGGAAGTGGCTTGAAAGCTAGGAAGAAAAAATAAAAATAAAGGTGGATATTATATCCTGATCATGAAAACTCCACAAATAGCACGACAACATACGTATACACCGAACCGCAAAAGACCAGCTAGACACCTAAGCCTGATGCAGTTACTCTGTAGGGCCTCCCTATCGCCTCCGGCATTTCTGAATACTCCTCTCAGTTAATTTTAGTTATAGAAAGCTAACGGATAGTGTCATAAAGTAAGGATAATTGGAGAGACTCACGGCCTTCCTCATGGCGTATATCCGCTTGTTGGTTCCAGGGGAGTTATAACTTCTGAGTCCGCTTGTTTCTTATCCTCTGGTTCGGAGATTGGTGGAACTCTTGACCCCCCTGGCATATTATCACCCGGTTTGGTGGCGGCGGCATTCCCTGGTCTTGATGCTGGCAGGCCGACAAATGCGAGACGCTGTTCTTCTTCTGTACATACCATCACTGGCGCAATGTAAGAGTATTCCGGAATCCCTTCTTTTTCGACGTTCTTTATATTTTCGCCATCTGTTCCCTCATCGGACTTTCGAACTGGGGCTCTGACATACAGCATTTCTCCTGTCTCAACCCAGTCACTTCTGTTTTTGCATATGGATTCGTCCATAAACTTATACAGCTGCGTCGGTTGGAAGGCTACTGCTCGTGAAGTCATTTTAAAACGATGCCCGATGGCGGCGCTACTGTCGCCGAAGAGTTCGGCGGAGACACTACCGTTGGAGGCGTGAAGTTCGGCGTGACGGTGGGCATGATCGGCATCACTGGTGTTCCAGATTTTTCCGATGATAAATCCGGCCAAATAGAGGAAAACGAAAATTACCGGAATGGCGACCAAGGTATCAAATGATAGCGAGTTGACGTCACCACTGGTGAGCACAAAATAGCTGGGACTGTCCTTTGTGGTGTTGTATGCGAGAGCCCCATTTGGAAGACCGTACTTTTTTGTTATCATGGTAGTATCTCGGAATATGTTCCGCGTTGCAACATATGATGTGAGGATGAGGCGATCGAAGTCAGCAGTGTAAGTAGCTGTACTTGCATCAATGATGCCGGTAAAACCAGTTGTCGATGAAACAAGAAACGAACTACCCAGACCATACACAACATCCACTATCATAGGGTAGGCCAAGCGATTCCCGAGGATATCGTTAATCATGGTGGGAAGATTTAACCCTGGGAGACTGCTTAGGTTTGCGACTGTCTCGGCGTTATGTACTCCATAAGACCAAGCATTATTCTCCCAGCAAGAGAGCACCGGGCGTCGATTATCCACCACTATAGTTCCGCTAGCATCTTTTACTGTGAGATACCATGGATCAGTTCCTTCGGTGTAACTTTGACGACCAACTGTCTCAGGGATAACAGCGTACGAACTGTTCGCAACGGATACTTCAGTATAGTTTAGAGCAACCTGCCCGCCCGTGGGCGTGTTGACGTCTATCCGAGAAACACTGACGTTTTGGCCGAAAACATTATAAACATCGGCTGAGGTGTCGGAGATACTTGTGTTGAACCAGCCATACTCGAGGGCGCAGGCCCCATTAACCCTTAGGACAAAATTGACGGCATTTTTATGCTGTAGACCAAATTCTACGCCTGTTATATTGTAATCATATGTGATCTGTCCAGGTTTCTCGCCGTTAGGTCCAGTCTGACCTTCCTGTTCATGGGCGATTTTGACACTTTTCGTGAGTTCCTCCCTAGAAAACTCAACAATCCCCAAAGCTCTCTGGAATGATGGCGAAAAAGTTTGTTGGATTCTAGGGAATAGAGTGTGATTCGAATCCGGGAATGCGAGGAAAATGCTTGTAGGGTTAACCGGGGCAAAGGCGCCCTTTTCGAGAAGCTTTGCTGGAACTAACACACCGGCAGCAAGAGAGCCCCCCCATGCTATAAGGCCAAGAATTATTACGACAATATCGTACCAACCTGTCGCTGGCTCCTCTGCCCGAAAACACATCTTGAAGGCATGACTAGTGAGCCTAATGGCGACTTCTAGCGGATCGGGGGTATTCGAGATCGTGATGAGGGCGATATATCGGTTGGCTTTTTGTTTGCGGAGCGCGAGCGCCTCATCCTCACTGAGCGTCCCTCCTGAACTAGAAGGGACATTCCTCTTCGGACTATATTTCATCGGGTAATAAGAGACAATGAGGAAGACCGTAACCTGCCAGACATACAAGGAAATCTGGGTAACGATTAATGCGAAAGCCGCATTGAGGTACTGGTATTCCTTTTTGGTGAATGCTATGCCTCGGATACCGCCGCCATCGCCGGGAATTGTAAAACGTTTCCATTTTAAATAGGTGCTCGGGAGGGCATTGTTGAATTCATCCATGACCGTCGAGTATGAAGTAGTTAGCTGAGGTGGGCGATATTACTTCCGCTGCATTTTAACAGCTTGTTAGCAACAGAGAACTGGAATTAGGTTACGATCATCCTTACTTGCCCCGAAGTTTCCGGAGATGATCGTGAGTAAATGGCGTTCTGGACTAGTCGCCAGCCAACAGACGGCGGAAGGCTATAGCTAGGTAACGTATAAGTCGTGTGTCTGTATGCTTTTCGGGCGCGCGCGATAATCGATATAGGATAATGAAGAGCTGGCTCACTATGGATCCTGGCAAACCGGAAGATTATTTAGATTTTATACCATTCATACCCTCTTAATAATGTACTAGACTGTCGTAACTATATCTAGGAATGTGGGAGCTGATTGCCATAACTTTTGGGCTCAGGACCCTAAGTAGAAAATCATATAAACGAGATCCAAACAAACTCGCTAACCCGCCTAATTGTTGAGTGGATTGAGCAAAAGCAGGGGCTGGAAAATAATTCATGCCCGAGCCAAAAAAAACCACATAGAAAAACGAACGGCACATATCTATCCGTAGGGCGAAAGTATTAGCAAAGAGAGTACTGGAAAGGAGGGTCTGAGAAAAATAAAGCATTAGCAAACAATTCACGCACACTGGCCGCGGCTTTCTCACATGGCTGGGGTACTAGCTGCAGAGGTTGTTCAAATTTCCAATCAGTATATCAGAGAGCGAATGAGCTGCGCACGGAGCTCTTGATCACCGTAAATTGCATCCAAGTCACTGAGTAAAATATTCTGTGGTTCGGCCGATCAATCGTTAGCTTGATTCCGTAACTGCGCTGTACACACGCGCAGCAACAACTGACCCGCCGCCGCCACTCTTGTCTCTGATTAATTTTGTAATAGATGTCTGTAAAGGTGGTATGTATATAACTGCTGGTCCTCCAAATCAAACCAATAGTTTCACGTCGATTGCCAGCGCTAGCAAAAGAAAGAATACCTGAAAGAATCGCAAAACTGATATCAGAAATATTGACAGCTGGCCGTAGATGATCGCCAGCTATGGCTATGTATATCACAGCACAACGTTTCATAGTTTGTGGCCAAGATCGAGAAGTTTTGGGGGGATAGCGAGATTAAGGACCCTATGCTATATGACCTGAAAGGCCTCTGTAATCTTACAGTGCTTTTGAGTCTAGACCTCTAGGGGCCCAGATATCGGTAATCATCTTTAATATTGACTCTCGAAGCGCAAGCCCTATAGCGCAAGCGGATAGTTTGGTAAGGGAAGAAGTGCTCTAATGGTAATATTTCTCCTCGGCCCACCCCAGCTACTAGGACTCAATCTCTAGATTTTTTTTTAAATAGCATAATATATCACCAATAGAAATTTGCCAGTTAGGGCCCGTTTGGAGAAATTGTATTTGGAAATCTTAATCCCCGCCACTTATGATTGCTGAGGGCCAAATTGTGAATGCCTAAAACTGTAGTTTTAGCAACCAAACAACCAAGCAGCTGACATCTTTTCCTTCTCAACCACCACACCTCCTCACGCTACCAGACCTTTTTCCTGCATCAATTTGCTTTTTCAACAGCTCTAGTAAGTATTTATCTTTGTTGTTGTCCCCGCGGTCTTTGTTTTGTCAATTTTTGGAGACATCGTTATGTGCTGGTGGGTGGCAATTCAGTTACGATCCAAACGCGCCCTTAACGATATATCCCTCGGTGTCGATGCGATTGGGTAATGTAGTGCTTATATATGGTGGGGTAGTCTCGTGTCTAGTCCCTACCAGCTGCTTGCTATAGCTATTGCTGCTATAGGGTCCAGGGTTGAAGGGAAAAAAGCCTCGGCACTAGGTCGAAATTCCCCGGAGGTCCTCGATTACATTTTATGCTCGGTGAGGTCTCCTTCCCCCAAAGACACAGCACAAATTTAAGTGCCAAGCTAGCCCCGAACCACACCTGGGGCGCCCGAAAACTCTTGGCTTTTTTGTCTTCTTCTGCCCTCCGAAAGTACATGCAACAGTACGTAGTACTTCGCTCCCGAGATTGAGTACCTATCGCATCTGAAATCCTCCAAGCACTCTGGGGTCTGAAAAGGCCTGGAAAAAGTTCTCATGCAACTTCGGAGAGTAAAAGCTCTATAAAATAGGTGATATCGGTGGGAACGAACCTATTGGTTGGGATGCCTATCAAAAGACGCGCTTGCACTTTTGCAGTTTCCTCACATGCTTGTGAATCCGTGGCAGCAGACTGGAGGGATCCCAAAACCAGAAGATCAATGCATCCCTACGTTATTTTAGTAGCGACGGGCGAGATAAGATCTCGGATCGGTCAGATGTTTATTGAGATACAATTATAACACTAGACTCGCTGAGCCCTGGCTTTTATTTTGCGCATCTAACCGCTCCAATGTCCGTCAAACCCTCAGAGCCATGCACAGGCAACAAAGAGGGGATTGAAAATTTTTGACTGCTGTGATATGCACGCTAAACTAGCAGCACAGAAAATCTTGTCTTTGAGTGTCAGGATTCTTGGTTAGCTCCATGCGTATGATACCAAACCCCAGCCTATCACTTACGTTCTTGATGGCCATGGCGGCAGTATCATGTGCTGGCCTCGTATGGAACAATATACTACCTTGCATCGCTAGTTTCTTGAGACTTCTCACTGAAGCTATAGAAGGGACATGATATATTAACACGTGTTGATAGTTCGCAGAGACAATGAAGTACTTTGTTCCTCGATAAATGCGCATGATTTATGAACGTATTTGCCCGCACCGGAGTACCAAATTTGAGCCACATTAAGATTAATAGAATTAAACATCTACTCCAGTCCTGGAATATCGGGAAATATTAACAAACTTCCGTCCAAGGCTAGGTAGACTTCGAAACTTTTTAGGCCCGTACAAATTAATGTCGATATATATATCGTACATATATTCTCGGGAATGACGAAGTGGCCTGGGCTGAGACAACAGGAGGATATCACGTCCTCGAGCTTACTGGCTGGAAAGGTGCTGAGCCCCAAGTTCGACCAGCAGGCAGAGATCCATTCTGTCCCCTCAGCCAGTAACTCTTACAGTACTTTCCTGTTGTCTCAACCCAGGTCATTTCGTTATTCTCGAGATTATACGGTAGCTGGCAAAATAAATATTAGAGATACGTGGCGTATTTTATGGCCTAGCGAATACCATCCACAGAAGATACCGAGCTACTAAATCTCAGCTACCGACGGAATATATTGTGTTATCTTGATGAATGTATTCTCTTTGACTAGGATATGCTACTGATACACACATCAATCCCTACCTTGGGTGATTGCTAGGCCATGGCCACTTTTGTGTGTGTATCCTATGCGAACTCCCCTGTCGAAATCGACATACTAGGGAGATCACTATTCCATGGAGAATTTAACATTCAATCGGCGGATACGTGTAAGATGTCTTGGTCTGCAAGATTGAAGCTAGCTAGTGCATCTGAAGTTAATGCACGTACGTGCAGTCCCGAGAAAAAGAAACTTGGAAGGCTACATTTAAATTTATGTTCGACAGTTTTACCTCGGCGACCGCTACACCATTATAGTCCAGGCCCCACGTATAATCACGATATCTGAAGGCCAGTAATCAAAATCGAGAACTGTGCAACCCGAAAATACTACTAGTTCAGCTAGCAGCTTAACCCTGTTTGTTAAGGTAGCCAGCCGCTTAGCGCTCTGCCAAACAGTTACCGATCAATCTTTTTCCAGCATGGTGGTAATTTCTTTTCCAACCAAAAACATGTGTGGTTCACTGTGAACAAGTCGATTGAAATGGATAACTAGCGGGCGCGCCTGCTCGTACTTAACAATAAATTTCCAAAATAGGCCTCCCTGGCTCCCAGCACAAAGCTATAGATTCGATTACATTTACCCTTATCAGCACTGATGAGTTGGCCTACTACGGCGGTACGCACGAAACATGCGCAGGGACGCCTTACATTGCTCCGAGGCATTAGACACCCAACCACAATTGCATGTATTTACTCTAATGAGTGGGGGTCATGATTCAGAATGTACGACGCGCCAAAAAGGCGCCGGAAAATCTAAATCACAGCTTTTACCAGGAAATTTACGTAATTGTTCGTGCTCTTTCACAGTGATTTTGATAACTCTTCTTTATAGAACACGTAGTGATTTTCCACCCCCTCCCATCAATGGGTTGTAGCTTGGTGTGTCCGTGATCTGGCGTTACACGAGGACATACCTTAGCCAGCTCTCGGCTGCTCCCGCAAGGTAGGGTGCAGCACGAGCCCCACGGGGAAAGCATTTTATTACCCTCGGAATTTAAGGCGATCGATCACAAGCGAGGACACTTATATTTGAATGGGGTTTCAGGACTGGATTAATGGGTTTGCAGGTGCAGACTAATAGGGAAGTATGTAGTGGGCAGCAAAGTTAACGAGATTTCAGCTTCAACCAGTAATGAACAGTGTGGTACCTGAAATCCAGCCAACCAATTACCATGAACACCATGCAGATCTGGGCTAAGATTATCAAGATCAGGTATTTAGATCTCTTCTTAGCTTCAGAGCTACTCTACTGGTCTACCCCCGGGATCTATATATACAGACCCAGTTCGGCCTGGAGGTGCCACTCAAAGCAGATTTCTTCCAGAAATCACCACCCTGCTGCCTGAGACTTCTGCAAGGCTTATTCGCTTACTTGTCCCGTTAATAGGTGGGGACACACAGATCAACTGTATTGTACTAAACCGAGGGTCGCCACTGGATTAAATATATTGGTCAAACTGCAGCTGACTAACTGTCACAAATTATCAATTTCGGCTAATCAATTGCAAATACGAATTCTTCGAATTCGTAACTATTAGTCGAATTATATCCGATCACACATCTCCCACAACGCGCCCTGCCTGCATTGAAACAGACAATTTAATATTGTTTTATCTAGACACCGATCTAAGCAATAAGCTACAGTGAACGAATACCAACTGAGTTTTCGTAGAACCTTAACAATAATAAACTAGCCTAAATTACATTTGGTTCATGCTAAACAGGCGTTCTAGAGGTGAAAATTTGCATTAAAATACTGCTTACCTGACCAATAAATGAGATTCAAGCATTTAGATTTAGTCTAGCCCCTTATCGCCGAGGGTTTTTCATACCCGCAGCGAAACACCCCTAGTTGATGATCGATATTTTACCGTCATACCCCACACAGCTTAAGCAGCCCAGAATTTGCTCTTGCTCATTAGCAACTCCGTAACTCATTATGCTTTGCGTTTAGGTGCATATACTACCACATGTGGGGGGGGTTCAGCATCTCTCAACGCTCTATAGGATAATGCGAGACCACTCTACGTACTTCGAGATGCTGGAGTTCTCTGCTAGATAGATAGGTTATCTCCGTAATATATATATGCTATAGATTCGGTAAGACATCCGCTAGATGCCAGCTAAGCTGGTTGCAAAGTAGTGTTTATTACCCCTAACTTCTTGAATTCTAGTGGGAACGTACTGCGGCTGAAAGTGTTCATGTACCGTATTTTCTCGCAAATAGCGAAAACAACTGAACTAGGCCTGCACGATAGTATTCGCTTTCAGGTTGGCCGAACAGATTTGAGGCTCAACTACAACCAGTGAATGAATACCAGGCGCTTCGGGTTTGGCCTAGAAAGTAAGAATTCTGCTATATCTTCCGGTGAAATTAGCGTTCTCTCCTACAGGGCTAGCTCAGTTATTTTCTTTGTCTGCGAGAAAATACGGTACTTGTATTCTTCAAACGTTACCGATATTCACTCATGTAGGCTGTCGCCAACATGCAGTATGCTCACCCGCATCCTGTAGGATGTAACTAGCTGAAAATTAAATGGATACTCCCTTACGGTCTGTCGACTCCTGTGAAACTAAGAGCCTAACCAAGTAAACTCCTGTTTGCGGTGCGGCAAATAGATATTCACAGAAAGCAAGCCAACAGGAGGAACATGGTAATATACGGACTGGATACATGTATGTTCGGGTATCTCGGGTATACTTACTTTCCGCAAGGAAGGATTCTTGATCTGCCCCAGCCCCGCACGCTTGCATATTTGGATCCTTGCCTGAGAATTGCACAGCCCAACCTGTGAGACACTCCCACTGCTGTGGGACCAACTAAAATCAAATGTTACCAAAAGGATTCTTAAGTACTACAGGTACGTACTCGTGATCCAGGGTATGAACCTGGAAACATGATTGGTGAATTTGTATGGCGAAATATCCGTGTACCACTCCACAGCATACAAAGCCACACACCCCATGTTTTCAGGTTCATACCCTGGATCACGAGTACTCGAGTATACTCAGACATACAGCACCGGGAAGGTGGGTGAAATTGGTACATCATTCCCATGAGTGCGGGAATAAATCGGTAGTGCTACAGAGTTCTCAGAGGTAATACGATAGTCATCCTGACTTATTCTTACATTTTCTAACAACATGGTATCAAAAACATCCCACTCTCCAGTACTGTAGTCGTAAAAATCACAAAACTCTAATCCCTGTTCCCATACAAATTTCTGAGAGCAGGGACTAAAGGTTTCGGATTTTTATACCAATACCCGAGTACACTTACCTTAAACGCTACGTAGCTGTACCATTCGTCTTATAGCCGTATAGGGAATTCCGGAATCTATTATCATAACAAATACACAGCATCCACGAGCAGATAGTGATAATAATAATAATGAGTCTCTTTTTGAACCAAAACTTAAAACTCCACGTAGCGTCATGGAAAACTCGAATGGTCCGGTAACAGCGGGTGAGCCAGATAGTGGGGGAATGGTTGAGCTGTATTGTCTCACTGCTTTTGTCTTTTTTTTTGCAGCTTGCTTTAGCTCTATTTGGGTGCGGTTGTTGTCATCGACTAGCTTGTTGAAACCCAAAGCAAGATTAACGGAATAACGAAAGCAAGATTGGCCCTAGCTAGGCCTACATTGTTCTGAAGACGAGAACCTGTAACATTTTCCATGTTTTAAGGCCCTCCTTTGAAGACTGCGCTTGAAGTCACTTGCATGCGAAACCTTTGCTGTCAGTCGAGTGTACAGACAAGTTCTAAACATGGCAATTATATGGCATATGTTTCACTTTTATTGAGGAAATAAACAAGAAATGCGCACGTTTTTACGAAACCCTTAACTATCCTATACCATCATTATTTCAACTAAGTATTTGGACCTTACTAGTGATACATCCTAACAAAGCGTAGCGATCTGTTCGTTATCAAGCTAAAAATAAAAAAGGTGAGATGTGCGTCATTCCTGCGCATTGCTTTGGCTATGACAAATTGAAGGTATATGTGGTTATTGGCAAAATTGATTTGAACGGATATTGCGGAGCATGTACTGTGAAGTAGCTGCCATACTCGTATTGATTATATTGTATAAATGTTGTCAAATCTTCCTAAGAAATCTACTTTGACCCCATAAACTTTACCATCCTTTTCATCCGCCTTTTCTCGTACGCAAAATGACAAGATTTCTAACACTTTTGTTTACCGCTTCGTGTGTTCTGCTTTTCGCACCGGCCGCGGTTGTTTGCCAATCCCCTGATATTCAAGATGTCTGCGACCAGACAGCAGGAATGCAGATGTTCGGTGCGCTTATGAAGCAATATCCACAATTGTATGCGGTATATTCTCAGCAGAGAAATACCACTATCTATGTTCCTTCCGATCAAGCGATAAGAAACCATAGGGCAAAGACTGGGCGTGTTTTCCGCCGAGCAGACCCATCCAAAACCCACCCAAGGGCCTAACAAGAGAGCACCAGGCGATGACATAAGGTCCGTCGTCACCACAGCCGACGATGAGACATCTCCAGGAAGAAACAGTGTCATTGTATCAGTCTCACCCGATCCCGGATCCAGCGTCAGCGGGGGTCAGCTAGGCAATACAACCCAGAACACAAATATTACTTTCTCTACTGGTGCCGGGGATACATCTAAGACCATATCTGGCGAAATTCCATGTCTTCAGGGCTTCGCTCAGATTGTCGATGCGTAAGTCTGCCCATTCGGCCCATTAAATTAACTCATGAGACCGAAAATTCTAACCGTCAGGGCCTGCTAAGTGTCTTCACGCTCCCGGCATTGCTGACCGAAACTCTCCAATATACCGGCCGCACAAAGTTTTTGGGCTCTCTCGAGGCTGCCAATATCGTGAATGACTATCTTGTCGCGGACCAGATGACAGTCTTCATACCAATTGATTCAGCATTTGGAAACCAGACAACAATAAACGCTTCGCAAATCGGATACCACACTGTTAACAATACTGCATTCTATACTCCTTATCTCGAGGATGGCATGGTGCTTGAAACGAACCAAGGCTCCAAGCTCTATGTTACCAAGTCCAAGGAAGTGTTCTATATTAACTGTGTACGCGTGGTACAAACTGATGTAATTACTATAAACGGCGTGGTTCACGCTATGGAGGAGGTATGAGACTTCAAACTCGGGCTTGCTGCTCGAATTTCTTCTAACACATTGTCCGTAGATCCTCACCCCTCTATATGCTCCGCCAAACTGCGGGGACGCACAGATTTCGGGCTCGGACTCAACATCTACTGAGCCATTTACTGGACTTGGATCGGTGGATAAGGGTTTTAGCGTTATGGCTATTATTGGTTCTATTTTTGTGGCTATGGTGGTTTCGATTGTTTAGGTACAGTGTTAGTAATCTAAGCTGGCCAAACAGAGGAGGATACTTTCTCAAGGGCGATTTGGCATGACGCTGTTTCTTTTGTAAACACCTATTTATTCTATTATCCTAAAAATCACGTATGGTTAGAAGCACTTAGTGCGTGATAACCATTTAGAAATTAGGAATGCAGTTTTTTCTTTGCCTCGTTGTCAGACCCAACTAATACTTATTAGGTTCTCTTCGTAGCATACAAAACCGTACACCCCATGTTTTCAGGTTCTTACCCTGGACCACGAGTATTTATGAGAATGCGCTACTACCGTCTAGGGTATGGCTGAGCCCAATGGGTATTATTTTAACGCAACATCATCCTGCCAGCCATTAAAAGGACTAGTTAGTAGCCACCCTAGCAGCGAGTAGTTCTCTGCGATCTGCGCGTGTGCGGCTCGTGGGGGTGTGTGTGAATGGGCAGCCAGTGAGGTTAAAATAAGAATTCTAATCCGAACCACGATTAACCACCAATCTGGTGCTTGCAACACCAAATAACAAGATCTAAACACAAGGCAGGAGCCGGGGCTCATATTGTGACACCCGAGAGTATGGTGATTCATAATGTCTCAGCCCTTCTCTGAATGTTCCAAAACATTGCAGATCCCTTGAGCTTGCTGTCCGGCACGGATCCGGATCTTCAGGCCAAATACTTTCAGAGAGATATCTTTTGCGATCCCGATGAAATACTCTAGATTCCCGGCATCTGGCACAACAGGTTGCAGCTAAACACCGATACAAAATGCGGCAGTTCTAAAGCGAACTGACAACTGAGAACCGAGCAGTTGGAAATTTCGGTTATCCACCAAATCGCGTCCCAGACAGTCAGGGTAACATGCAAGCCCTAACAGACCCCTGCCATTCTCACTCACCAAGCGAAGCCCTCGTCCCACTATCTGTATATTTCTCGATGTGATCTAAATTATTAGCTAGCGCCGACCATTGCCCAATTATGTAATTTCTGCCCGACGACTGATCTCTGGTAATTTCTCATCTCGCCCAGTTTAATCCATGTAACTGAATTCTTCTAGATTCAATCATGCAATGGGCTGATTAGTGTTGTCTTGGCATTTATGGCTATCGGTAAACCCAAACCAACTCAAAAACAAAATACACTCAAAACCACCGTAAACATCCCGTTCTCCTAATTATTCTTCGCTTCCTCTCTTAGCATATCCCGCATGACCTGGATGCTTTTCGTCAGTGCCGTACCTTCAGAAAGGCGGTCCCACCGACTACTCCGAACTACTCCATTTTAACATCTCCGCATCCCCATGTCTTTCCCTTCTGTTCTTCCATTACTGGGATTAATCTGCTTTTCTCGGGATCAACGCGAAGTCGTTTATTCCAATAGTGATACGCTTTTTTCCATTGAAACTTCTCTTTTTTGCTTTCAAAGATTCTTCACTAAATGAATGTAGGCTACAATCCCCGACTTGGACTTAAAACACCCTTAATTGCCATATACCCTTCCTAATTTCAACGGGATGATCGATGGGTGCAAGGCAAAGATAATAACTGCTCGTGGTTAAGCTAAAAATAAACGCTGTATGCTTCTACTATGACTCTAATATTCTACGAGTGCTAGCGTGTGAATTTCCCCAGTCATAACAGAGCAAAGCGATATCCAACCAATGGAAGCAAATGTAGTCAAGTACGCTTATCGAGGGTATGTCAGCCCACAGGATATGTATTGATCAAAGAGAGTACTACCTCCATAAACACAATTAATAGCTGGAAAAGTTAATGCAAGATCAGAAACTGTTATATATGAAGCAGCAAATGGTCATGATATTGATGGAAACGTTTCTACTAATTTAATCGCATGTCTTTCACTCACTCTACTGCGTTCTGTGCTCCTTTGGCCGTATTAGTTTGAATCAAAGTTTAGGTGTAGCATGTTTGTCGGAAGAGCCCATCACTACGTATACCGATTGTGTCACACCAGCAGAGTCCTATAATCTTGCTCGATATACTACTCGATATCTTGCTGGAGTTGAATACGTATCAAACTCCCCCCACACACACCAAATACAATGGAGATGGCTTTCTCATGCCTTTCATATCCGGATGGATCGTGTTCCTGGCATGCTCCAAATGTCAATCGCCGGTTTGTCTCACTACCGATTTATAGAAATCTCTAAATTGTCTTTTGGTGATTGATCTCATCTCAAGATGCACCAGCAGAGACGAAGATTTCCAGCATTGTGCGTAGTCTTTAAAAGGGCTAGATGATCATGCATAGGAAGGGGTGACAGAACCTCTAATTCGTAGTCTCACCCTAACCTTTCCTAAGTGGTTATAGCTATGTGCCCCGCTATGTCTAGTCGTTTCTCCTCCATCACATATATCATTACCCCATCCTTCCGAAACCATGTCGTTTTCTTTCCAAATCCACTCTTCAAATCGCCTGTAGTTATATTTTCTCCCTAAAATATCCAATTTCACTGTCTTCTTAGCAACAACTACAATATTGGTCATTATTATTGCAATATTTATCTATGCTAGGCGCGCTTATAATTAATGTATATTGTGGATGAATTTCACCAAGTGAGGTCGTACAGAGTGGGATGCAACCAAGTTTCCCGGGAATGGTACATACATGTATATGTACAAGCTCTCTCGAAGTCATCCTTTAGCTAATAGAAATAGATAATATTAACATGAGGATTTCAAAATGCAGCACACGATGCGTTACGGTAATGTCTGACCTTTGTATGGTAATTCACGTTGTTGAGAGCAATGCTCAAGGTATGAGGGCATGAGCCGAAAGCGAACGGCCTCTGATTTTAGGTATCGTCAATTCCTAAATTTCCTAGAGGTGAAGGAGCTTGGTGGGGTTGAAGGATATTGTGAGATTTGGTAATTGAGACAGGTGACATAGAAATCCCGAGTTAGAGGATCTGCTAGAGGCTGTCGAATCGATTGAGAATATGAGATTTTGGTAAATTATGATCCGTCCCAATGGGAGTAGATGAAATTTTGGTTGATTTTCCGTACCTATAGATTTAGATGGTTGTTATCTTTTAATCTTACTCATAGCCGCGTAGCTCTGGCTTGCGTCTAGCGCGGTCGCCTTTTTTGATGGAATTGGGGGTGTGGTGGCGCGTGACGTTGGTGGTCGCTGACGAGTGATTTTTCATGAGGACGGGAATGGCCTATGTGTCTGTGGACCCAGATATCCCGGCACACATATCCAAACGTATACGTGTCAATCTCAGATGTGATAAAATAGTAGGATGCGCAAAAGGTAAACAAGGTAACTGATACGGAGAGATAACAGTGTAAATCGATACCGAACTAGACTACTCTCAATATCCACACTCAAGGAAATTGCACTGTAGTACTCTGTCCCACATATATACTCTCTGTTCCTGCGCACGCACAATATTCTATCCATAGTGGAATAATCATTTACCCGTACCGGGGTGTTTTGTCGCCGATCACATGATGGACACGTAAGTCTTATTCTAATAAAACGCTATTCAAAACTTCTGATAGAGGTTATGTGTTTGGAGGGTATCTCAGAGCTCACTGCATCACGGTATTTCAAAAACCGCAGGGATTTGCTGTATACAGAGAGCGTTAGCAACTGTCACATCGACGGTGGTAGGAAAGTGCTTAGTAAGTGGGGTTTGTTTGATTGGTTTGATCCGAATTGATGGTCGCTTATTGAGGCGATCGCGACACCCGCGCGCCAGAAGTAACAAACTTTACGAATTTTCCTATCAAAAACCCCTACAGAACTAGTGAAACAAAATTAGAATCTCAATAAACGATTTACAAATCCCCGGAGAATAGGTTTTACGCTTTTATGTCACTTATACTTACTGGTTGCGTGGCTGATTTAAGGTGAGATTGATCCTGACACATGTACACTGTTACTCAAATATTGCGTTTGTAGGTTTCCAGGATGAAAAGCTTTGCTGTTTCTAGCTAGTATTGGTTAGTTAGTTGAGATGGTTTTTATCGACGAAATGACGGAGATGGGATGGAACGGGGTCTCTATTATAGTTGGTGGGTGACTGTAAACGAGTGAGAGAAGTCGGTGTAGTATCTAGGGCTAAGAGAGTGTTCATTTATTCATTTATTCAATAGGTATTAAGGGAGTGTTCAATCGATATCTGAAAGTATCATGAAATTGCATTTCACCGTAGTATACAGGTGGATAAGACTACAGAACTGATAGAATGCTTTTATAAAACAAAAGAAATTCTGCATCTTCGATAAAATAATCAACCACAGTAGCACCGCTATTCTAGATACGCTCTAATCCGTGAAAACATTCAGATCAAAGGTCCTAGCAGACGTACATCCGCCGGTGGACTGTTGATATTGCTTCGCGAATACAGAAGTCCAGCCCCCCCATGAAATTTCCATCCTTGGGTAATTCAACAACCTTATCCCATTTCACGATCCATAGCGGGAGTTCAGATGTAATATCGACGTTTTTCGATTCAAACATCTTTGGCCACTGTACAGGGTTTGTGTACTGCATAGGAGAATTAGTTCAAGAATACACCGGCAAGAGTCACAACGGATCGACTTACGGCCCCCCATTTCCATTTCGTCCCCTTGATTGCAGCAATAAATTTCCTCGCCAGTACAGCATTCTGCATCTTACCATAATCCCAGCCCTTGCATGGCGAGCCCTTGGAAGGGGCTCGAGGTCAAACCAAAGACGATGCAACTTCATCTTATTCTTATTCACATATTGAACTATCTCATCAACCTGTTGCTGAGGAGATTTGCAATCGTGGATGGATCCGGTACCTTGATACACGTCCCCATCAACAAGGCTTCGGTCTCGAAAGATGATATTTCAAAATTCTGCAAGGGATATACTTACATGGAAAGAAGTACGCATCAATGCCACCAATCCCGGATGCCCTGATATTCTTATAGTTCTTGATGAAGTTTGGTCATATCGGCCACTGCTAACACAAGAAACCAGCCAGAACGGAAAGCTCGTTTAACTCTCGCGCTTAATTTCTCATTTAAACACGACATAATTAGGAAAAGCAAAAGGACAATATTGATTAATGTTAAGCATATATAAACGGTAACGAAACCAGCGTTCTAGAGGCGACCCCCCTCTGTCGACGTCTGGGGCAATCTCCCTTTGACCAATCCAAAGCGAAGCCGGTCCCCACACACAATTATCCAAGCCGAAATAACTGAACGCCCGTTTTAAGTAGGCTCGTATGCCATTTATTGTGTACTATGAGTGTAAGGGAAAGTCTATTACCAAGTGGCGGTGCTGGCCTTGGCGCCCCTCTTCGCGCTCGACATTCTGATGCTCTTCTTTCGCATACTAGCGTTTAATTCTCTCTCTCTGAAGCCTCTCTACTTTATGTAAGCTTGCTGTAAAAATTCAAGGGCTTCTGTGGTCTTGAGTTGAGATAGCGGTCGAGTTTTACACTGCCAACAGTACTGCCACCTGGTGGCACGCTTTCCTCTACCCCGTAGTACAGGGCTCTGTTGGAGTTCCAGCACGTGCTTGCAGAAGACAGCATCTAGGCGAGAGCTACCCTCATAAAACGGGAGCCTGAGAACACGCTTTCTGTGACTGATTTAAGGGGGTCGATCCCAACACACTGTTACTTAGGCATCGTATCGCCCAACCAGTACTGCAGTGTGCGACCACGTGAGAATCTCAGGCACTGGGCTCAACTTATCTTTCGTTGCATCTTATTACCTTACCCTCGTGTTTCCATGCCCCTTTGCTAAGCGGGGTAGATAATGCAGTTGTCAAGGAGCTGTTTCTGGAGCATCAAGCTCAGTGTGACAGAGGGCTCCCAGAGCCTAACGCTAGAAATAACTAAGGTGTCCTCAAAAGCCACTTTATTATTGAGAAACTGTCTAGAAGCAACGTGTTCGGTCATAGAACGATGAGAATGAGCCATCCCGTCCGCTCTGGCATATCCAAGCATCGTATCGCCTGGTTAGTACTGCAGTGGGTGACCATGTGGGAATCCCAGGTACTGAACTCATACCATCTTTTTTACATTGCATCTCACTTAGCTTTACATTTCAACCCTCAGATACCACTGCTGAGAGAAAAAATAAATTCAGTCAACATAAAACGATCATTTGGTTTTATTTAAAGAATACTCTCCTTATAAAAACATAACAATGCGTTAAAAGTATATTCCTATAGAGCGAGTCGTTAGCGCTGTATGACGGTATGGAGAATAGCTTACCACACCCGGCACACAGCAATAATTTCCTGCAGGATAGAGGTATTTTTTTAATAGCTTTTACTCCAAGCTAGCATGCCAATATCCAAAAGCGAGGCACAATCACTCAAATCCGGTCGTGAAATTTACGAGTGATATTTCATGATCTCAATTGAGACTTTAATGCACCATCAGCACCCCCCAAGTAGTCAATTCAGACAGATTTCTCTTAGTTGGGCTAAATAGACATCTCTGGTAGTTTTATTACCAAAGAAGCCCCTAAGCACTCTGAATATACCCTCGTCTTCATGGTCGCCTCAAATATCGCACCACGTATTGGCACAGAAGTACATCCTATTAACATCTCTAAGGGAAGAAAAAAATACTCCCATTAATCCCTTCCAACAATATCCACACCAGCTAGACGCATACCCAACAATATTCAGTCGCTAGGACAAACCCCAGCTCCAACCTCTCAAACCCCAGAGAAACCACTACGCCCATTGGTCGAAACTCCAAACACACATATAAGCTACAAATCCACATCATGCAGGCAGAAAGAAATACATTAATACACAAAGAATATAAACTCATATATTCCACCACAACCCATCCAAATCTCTACTTTCCAGGATGGCAAGCCAACCAATTACAGCTCGCCACGACCCCTCATCACCATCTCACCTCTGCTGCCATCTCAGCATCGCCATCTATTCACTCCGTTCGACACTGCCGGCCCCGCAATGATGCGGCACGCAAGAGCGCCGAATATCAGGAAGCGGACTCACCATGTACAACTTGTACACAAGCTCTTCGCTATCGAGGCGGACTGGAACCGAGAGAAAGAGACGCTCTTGCGCGAAATCAAGCGGCTGAGACAGGAGGTCGGAGCGATGACACAGCGGTACAACAATGCGTGTAGAGAGATTGAAGACATGGTTACGAGGCTAAAAGCAGAGCCACCACCAGCAGTGCCAGAGCGGGTGGTGGAGTTCAGCGGTGATGGGACCATGACGCTAAGGGAGGTAGAGGCAGCGCTAAAGGAGGATGAAGAGGGCGAGGAGAGCAAGATCGGGGGAGTGGTGGAGGCTGTGCGGAGGGAGAAGGAGAAGGAGGGAAAGAAGTTTGTGACTGTGAGGGAGCCTATAGAAGGATACCCAATCGCTTCATCACCAGTACTACCCGTGTCCCCGGCTACATCCCGCAGATTAACGGCGAGCAAATCAGCACCGATGATACGGACGGTTCCGCGAAAACCAATGCTAGTCACTCGCAAAAGTGAAGAGAAACCGTCATCAGCACAGATGCAAACGGCGAACTCATCAGTTCGACTAGAAACGGTAAAAGATGATCCGGATGGCACTGAAAAAGAGAGAACGTTTGCGAAATTCGTTCAGACACATGCGGATATGTGGGAGGATGTGGCAAGAGGTTTTGCTTGCATGCTGGATGAAGAAGGGGATGTTGACGGATTGAGGTGGTATGAAGAGTATAGGGGGGAGAAGCAGTGGGATAAGCCGGTCATGGAGTGGGCGAGGGAGAAAGGAGAGGACGTTACTGCTGTTCATAGGATATGCTGGCAGGGAAGAAATTTGTCTGGGGTCGAATTGTATAAGGTGGGCAAACAGCTCAGATTGTGGAAGAAGGCCTGAAATGACTTATGTTTTAGTTTGATTGTGATTTATGGGACGAGGTTACCTAAAGTCAAGATATTGAATTCTACAGCTATTTGGATATACGCAGGCCTATAGTGTTGTGCTCATTGGGCTTAATGCTCCCTATTTGAAAAGCAGAAAGAAAGAAGTCACATCGTATTGTTGAAACGGGGAGTAGCTTGATATCTCGGTAGCTTACCAAATAGTTTATGATCAAAAGATGGTGAAGAGAACCGAAAATATATTATCTATATATATATCGTGAAATCAAACTACCGAGCAGCCCCTCTAGGGTTCGAAGCTTTTGAGGAGACCAACAGGAAACGTAAGCTAGTTGAACAACCCGCCACAGCGCAATATCTCCAACTAACTATGTGGGTGACCTGCTCTAGAATCTTTCTCATGTAACAGTATATCTAGAGGATACGGTTTCGCTGTAAGTTCTTCTTAATCTTTATCCCCTACCCCCCCTTCAGTCTCAACAGCATCGACTTCAACAGAGCTTGCATTAATCGCACGAGTGATATTCTATGATTCTATTATCAAGGAATTTGGTTGCGTATGATCTTTTTTTTCAAACGGGAACCAGGAAATACTGTGGAGACTGCTTGCGAGGATTATTGGGACATCAAATTGTAGTCTCCGTGACATCTAGATATGTAGTATTTGCCTAGCACCCAATACCTCTGTCTCCAACCAAATGCTCTAGTGAAATAAATCCATAGCAACGGACTAAACCTAATTGGGTTAGATCAGGACATCCAAAACCTTACAAGACCACACGACGAGACTGAGCAGCTGGCGAAAAAAAGTTTACCACCACAAATACTGGCACTACTTAGAGCTTGGCCTCGATCCAGACTCTAGCATTGCTTTGGATGTGATTTAGGGCGGAATAGACCAAGCTTAGTGATATACAGGGCTAGGATTTTGTAAAGTCACATGATTTATTCGCCCACCACATCTCTTGGCGAGGTCAAGTAGCATAGAAGGTTTGGATGGGTACATACAACTCCGGTATCCATGCTGGCGCACCTTGTGTTATCTGAGCTATAGGTAGGAGGTTCACCTCCATCCGGACGCAGTATGTATCTCTTTTTGCATCTCTTTCATATAAAGATATGGTCGGATTAATTTGAAAATCATTGCCCCAGCTTTCTCACGCTCATGTCAATGGGGGGAGATTCAGATATCTCTCCCAGGCCCTATTCGTCGACTACCCAGAGACTGTAATCTCCAACACATGACATCAATTCTTTCCCAAAGAAATAATAATCTATTACCCGGCCCGGTCACAAGCAGGTACATGTCTCGCTCTTCCCTAAGAAGCGTCATCATCTATTCGCTTGAATCAGCTCCACGGCTTGGGAGATTCGCTATGGCGTCTAGCCTACAAGCGATTAAGTTTTGCGCAGTCCTAGTTATCAATACTCCCAGACACCGCAGACTAGAGTTGTACAACAGACGCCTTCACCCAGCCTCTCGGCAATTTTTTAAGTGTCAGCGATGATTGCTGCTCGATACTAACTTGGTGGATTATTTGAAACACACAAATTACAAGTATGATGTAGGAACTAGTAACTCCTCAAAGTTTGCTGCTTCGAATAGATCACCATTCGTACCACAGAAAGACTTTGCGGTCTTAACAAAGCGAGCTCTGAAAATCCTCGAAAGTGATCATCGTATTGATGACTGTTAGGGCTTTGGAGTTGTGGTGAACGTAAAGATATCCTAGGGAGACCTGGTACAAGGCGGGCGGGGCAACCAAGTGCTACCACAGAGGGTCTCAGGGAGTCTCAGGGAGTCCGGCAATCTTCTGAAGCGGCAAGGATCCCCGAGACCTGGCTTAAGGCCTCAAGGACACTTATATTTTGTTGATATATTTCCCGGCTCCATGCCGTTCTATGCACTTTGGGATATTCTACAATTTGACGAGACAAAACAAGTCCTCCATGCAATGCGAGTGCCCTTTGATGATCCCGTTTAAGCGAATAATGTAGGGCTCGCAAACTTTTCCTGCCTAGAGAGCTTAATTTCATAGCTCGTTTAGCGAACAGCTCACTCGTTGGGAGTGCTAGCTCGCCGGTAATCCCGCTGAGGACCCTAAAGCCAGCTTATCAACAGTTTCCCTTCAGCATCAGGTCACATCGATAATTTGAGCTATGAGCCATTCTATCTATCTATACCTATTTGACCGCCAGTGCCTGATATGTACCCTATTAGTGGAGAACGAGGTCGCTCTTCTCATCATCTATAGATTACTAACCGCGGACCCTACCGCTAAGGATGCAAAAATACGGTAAAATATGTAAATTTACCGTACGGTACCGTATTAGCTTAAATACCGTAAATTACGTATTGTAAAGTTCATTTGCTACTAGGCTCAGTAAAATCTAGCACTGGCCAGGTGACGCAGTAACTACACTGAACTCACATCATGAACATCATCACGATAGGCCTGTCAGAAGGGGTATTGGCATATAGGGCTCAGGCTTAGTTAAGTGTTTAAATCAAAGAGGGTGTGCTCACTTTTAGCTCCATACCGTATTATTGTAATTTACCGTAATTTGCAGGTACGATACAGTATGGTAAACTATGTAAACTTACTGGTCGCATCCCTACCTACCGCTACCTGCTAGCTCCAATTGGAAAAGTACATTGGAATCACGACCGCTAAAATTTAGGCTTGTGTCGATTCACGTTTCTTCCTCAGCTTGTTCGCCTTGCCGATGCCAAGACGAATGCGTCCGGTTTTTTGATACTGATATCTTCCCGTCCTTTTAGGTGTGCGACCTTTTGATTAAAGGCTAGGTGAATTCAGTAGTCATGCGACATAAGCTTAATTTCCCTGAAATCTGCCCTGAAGCCTATTTCAGAGTATGAGCGTGAAAAGCTGAAATCAGAAAATTAGGTATCAGTTTTCTATGCTACTTGTACAGTCATATCCTGTTTTTCACAGCTACCTTCTTAAGTTGGCTGCGACTGCAGACTACTCTAGGTTTCTTTATTTAGCGAACTTTGACCCAGTAGCTCTGCGGTTAGGATCCAAGACTCCTTCTGCCATATCCACGTGATATCTGATACAGTTTCCCTAGTTGACATGCAGGAGATCTGGGTTGATTCATGCTTCAGAACGTTAGCTTAACCAATGAGCTGTCTTGAAAAGCACAGTACAACAATGAGAACACGAATATCCTTAAGTGACTGAGTGTATTCATAGCAGCTGTGTTAACGGCTAGTGCGCGTGACATTAATAATAGGTAATTTGAGTTGGAGAGAATTTTCAACTACCCGAACAGCATGATCTTTACCATTTCAATGCGGGTTTCCCTCCATTTCATTCGGGGAACTCGAATTGAGACGACTGATTCATAAAATCTCCGAAAAGATCCCCGAAAATCTGAGGATTAATCTTAGAATTAGACATTGGGCCATTCCAAAGCTGACAACTAGATGTTGTTCCTGATATCTACATCCCTTCGCTTAAACTCTTTTTAGACACGTGTACACAATGGTAGTGCTTAAGAAACGCCATCAGGACCGACCCCGCACTAAACTACCGCGGGAAGTCTTTTCACGGATCCCTATTTCCTAAAGACAGCTCTCACCAAGCTCTATCTCCTACTAACATACATAAGATTCTAGCAGCATGTGTTGGCAACTATTGTGGGATGAGGAGACCAGGGCTCGACCGATTGAGGGATCCACTGGAAAACCTCAGACTCTATATATTCGGCTCCTAATAAGCACTCCCAGACCCCCCCATCTACCTCTACGCAGTACACTGCTTATGATACGCCGTTATCCTTTGGTGAGCATGCTGCAGCACCAACCTCGAGATTTCGTCACCAGTAGCGGCTTAGGATTCTATATTCAGGCTTGATTCTGCAGATACCGGTATGCACCCTCCTTTATCTTACGAAGAAAAGAGACGATCTCTAAGTCGAATAAAGCAGAGTCAATTGTAGTGAAGCTCCGGCGGTGGTTTTCTATAGCCATATGATGTAAACTCAGCGGTGCTCGAGGTGGCCAGCTCCGCATAGCAAGTACCCAAACCATTATCTATATCCTAAACATAAAACTTCTCGATACCCTGGCTTCTGCAACATAAGCTTCTGCCAATCTCCCTACAATGCTTGATGCAGTTGGAGATGGTCGAATTATGCGCAAGTAGTGGACTGAGCAAGGTAAGAGAAAAAACGCGATCGTTAGCTAGACTGCCTCCCAATCTAGCCTCTTTATATCTGCCTAGGCAACCCCTTTTATAACTAGTAGGCTCCTAAAGACTTAATATCAAAGCACGCAAATACATAACAACCCCCTATCTTACTCCCCAGATTAAAACAAAAAATGCTAAGAATAATTCGCCAGCAAAGCCGCTTTCTCCCCAAGGCCTTCTCTCTGGTGAGAAGTCATCAGCAAAACCATTGCCGTGAGCCCAGAGCGATTCTGAATAGCCACATTAGCCCCTTTCTCCAGCAATAGCTTAAGCATATCTACCCCATTACATCTCGCCGCTAGATGTAATGCCGTCTCCCCAGATTCGTCCTTAGCATCAATATCAATACCATATCTAATCAGCACTTCCGCCACCTCCACGCTGTCCGTCAAATGTAGCCCCGTACGTCCCCAAGCATCCCTCATGTGGACATTATCGCCTCTCTCTAGCAACAACTCTACCATTGCTTTACTACTATGCTCGATCGCCCAAAGTAGCGCTCGCTCATGAGCGTATATCGGGAACATAGTCTCTGTCTTAGCCCCATTATCGAGGAGTAGCCTGGCCATCTCCACATCATTCTCTTCCACTGCTATATACAGCGCATCCTTATTTAGTGCGTCCCTCGCGTTGACATCCACGCCCCTCTCCTCAATCAGCGTCCTAACAATCGCCGTTGCCGCATACAGTGCAGCGAGATGCAATGCTCCACCGTGATTCCACCCCACCATATCATCAACTTCGGCGCCCTTCCTCAATAACAGTTGTGCCAGCCTCTCGCGCCCGTTGATTATGGCCCATGGCAGCGCTCCCCACCCGAAATTCCCTTCATAGAGCACCACCGTATTTGCGCCCTGCGCTAGTACAGCCTGCACAACACTATCGCTCCACGGCGCTGGCGCTTCGTGGATGATTTTCAGGGGTACTTCTGGGTCAACTCTGTGGCCTACTCGGAGCTCCGGGTCGCCCTTCTTGAGCAGTAGCTTAATCATCGTTTCATCTCCAGATGCAGCAGCCCAGTGGAAGGCGGCAGTGGAGAGTACACTGGACCTACAGGCGAGGCTATGAAGGTGCGGGACGAGAAGCAGTGAGAGGTATCGGTTGGTGAGGATGAGAGAGTAGACATCGCTAACGCAGTCTAGGTTTTTGGCAACAAGGAAAATGAGTTCGCTGGGAAGGCTGAGAAGCATGGCTGTGGCTTAAAGTGGTGGTATCGGCTAGTCTGTGCCTGGTACGTGGCGACCCAGGTATGGAGAGTGGGTATGGGAACGAGTCTGTGTACATGTACATACATACTCTACTGGCTGGTGCTCAAGATAACCAGATCCGAGGTTAGGACTCACAAATGAGTGACCAGGCGGATTAGTCAGAATTCTTAAATCATGAAATATCATTCGTACTGATGATCCGGCGCCTAACTTTTTTTCCTTACAGTAACCGCAGCTCTTACTGACCAGAACCTAAATTTAGACTTTGTATCAATATAAATATGTTTTTCGCATGTTGTGGGGTGTTTCCGTATTTCTCAAAGCAAAAATAACATGAAACAAATATCGAAGAGATCAGGAGGAAACCTATTGTGATACAACTTTCATATATGGACCCCAGCCTCCAGCGGTTACTCTCACCGAACTTAAGTACACAATCAAAATTGGGCCTTATTCATCTGCAGGTCCATTTTATCCAACCTTTCCTCCCACCTTCTTATTCGCTATACGAGGCCAAATAACCTAATTTCCCCTAATCTCTCGCCTCACATCACCAAAAATAAGAGCAAGAAAAAGGACTAAGATCAGTAAGATATTGCGCCAATAAGCCTCCGAAGCAGTCACACAAAATACTATCAAACCCAGAATAAATAAGAAAACCAAATTCGATCGAAATCTCCAAGTGGTCAAAACTATGACCCGATAGCCTCCTAAGAAAAAAGTGGAGGGGTGGAGACGGGATTAAAGAAATGGAAAAGATATTCGTAATCTACTAACACTTCAAAAGACTCGCCAGTCCCAGTCATGGGACAGAAATACCTTCCGGCTTCCAGATTTCTCGCAACTATCACAATCGCCAAGTTCAACCAAGATTCCTCCGAGGCCTGAAACAACATCTCGATCATGTAAGCAAGCCAGCCGAAATCAATCGATAATCAAGACGAAGCACCCACTCTTACATGTCAGCTAACTCGTTCAATACTTTTGCTTCCTCGAAGCGGCCCTGTGCTTTATACGCTGAAGCTAAATTCTTCGTCGATCGAATTGTGTCCGGATGTTTGTCCCCCTGGATCTTCTTATGGCCAGCTACTGCCTCCACGTACAGATCCTCCGCCTCTATCCAGCGCTCTTGGCTATGATACGTAATGGCCAGGTTATTCATCGCTGTTAATGTGTTCGGATGATCATCTCCCAACACCTTCTTATAGCCAGCCAGCACTTGCAAGTTTAATTCTTCCGCCTCCCGATTGCGCCCTTGTCCAGAGTAGGTAGCGGCCAGGTTACTCATCGCTGTTAATGTGCCCGGACGATCATCTCCCAACACCTTCTTGCGGCCAGCCAGCACTTGCAAGTTTAGTTCTTCCGCCTCCCGATTGCGCCCTTGTCCAGAGCAGGTAATGGCCAGGTTATTCATCGCTGTTAATGTGTCCGGATGATCGTCTCCCAACACCTTCTTGTGGCCAGCCAGCGCTTGCAAGTTTAGTTCTTCCGCCTCCCGATTGCGCCCTTGTCCAGAGTAGGTAATGGCCAGGTTATTCATCGTTGTTGATGTGTCCGGATGATCGTCTCCAAGCACCTTCTTGTGGCCAGCCAGCACTTGCAAGTTTAATTCTTCCGCCTCCCGATTGCGCCCTTGTCCAGAGTAGGTAGTGGCCAGGTTACTCATCGCTGTTAATGTGCCCGGATGATCGTCTCCCAACACCTTTTTGCAGCCAGCCAGCACTTGCAAGTTTAATTCTTCCGCCTCCCGATTGCGCCCTTGTCCAGAGTAGGTAGTGGCCAGGTTACTCATCGCTGTTAATGTATCCGGATGATGGCCTCCCAGCACCTCCTTCTGAGCGGCCAGGCCTTGCATTTGTAGTTTCTCTGCCTTGTCCAAGCGTCCGAATGAGGAATACGTGAGCGCCAGGTCACCCCTCGTTGACCAAATTCCTGGATTATTGGCTCCCAGTCGCTTCTCGTAAGCGGTAAGCACTCTCAGCCGTAGATCCACTGATTCTTCCCAGCGTCCTCGGTCAAAGTGTACGTTAGACAGGTTCACCATTGCATATATAGCTAACTCGTTATCCACTCCTAATTCCATGACTTCCTCTAGCCTCTTCTTGCTTAGACTCATAACGAAATCATCCAAGTTACTTTTTCCCCACTCTACCCCAATCTCGCCACGACGCGAACCCATCCACTCACCCAGACGCGACTGCAGGACCTGTAGATGGCCTCCCGACAAACCGTAAACCTCCTCTAATCTTTGAAACCATTTCCATCCATTAGTCGAAGTAAGAAAAGCGACAAAAACTCGGGTAGTTTCTGCCAAAACATTTCCGGTCCTGGTGAGGTGCCAAATAACATTCGTAGAAGCGTACTCCAACAGTGGAAACATTATGATTTCTTCCTTCACCTCAGAAATCTCCCCGAAACATCTAAAGGATAGGTATGTTACTAACGCATAAGAAATGGATTCATGGAGCTGCGGCGGATTGAACGAGAAATGTAAAAATCTTGGTTCCAGTTTCGCCATTTCCCGGAGATCTTTCCCGAGCAAAAAGTCTTTCAACGATGCATGAACCAGCTGCACAGTTTCGTCAGGCATCACTATTACAAGAGGAGAAACTCCATTTATTAGAGCCCTGGCTTCATCCTGGAGGTTGCATTTGCTGTAGTACTCATGGACATCGTCCGATGCACCCCCCAACATAGCATCGCCGAAAACAAACTCGTGAAGTTGAAGTGGTCTCGCAGCCCCCACGATAAGTAACAACTTTCTAGACATCTCCGTAAACCTTGGTCTCTCTAAGAGGCGATCAAGGATACTTTTATATAGAGCGGAAAGCCCCGTCGGTGGCTTCTCAAGGACCGCAATGGGGTTCCAGTGGCCAACTTCGAGCTCCGAGATCATTAAATCTGCCCACAGTATCATGCCATGTGAGCCGTCAATGAGTGCCTTTTGTAATTGAGCTTTTATCGTAGAGCTTTTTCGGCTCAAAACAGAAGAGTTCTTAAGCTTTGTCGATACAAAGAGCTCGATGTCATCCTTGACGTCGGAATTTTCGATCGGGAGAAATTGCCACACACACTGTTGATCAGCCCCATTACTTGGATGATCAAGGCGTGAAATAACCATTAATTTTGTTGCCGCTCTGGCTTTTTTGGCGACCCTGGTAAGCTGATCGATAAAAGAAGAAACCTCATCGCCCGGGTCGTTGCATTCGTCTAGCGCATCGATAATACAATACACCCTGGATATGCTGTTCAATATATTCAACAGAGTCGACCATAGCTGGGCCATGGATTGAGCATTTTGTGTTTTCGAACCCAGACGTGCATCTCTGACTATCCTATGCAAGGTCTTTTGCGAGCCCGTGCTCCGCTCAAGCAACTGAAAGATGATGTTTCGCAACAAGGACAATAGATTGTTTTTGTTTTCTTCTCCGGTTTTGCAGAATATATTTAGGATCGGCGCACTCGATGCTGAAGATAAGTGTTGAACAAGCGAAGCAGCTAGTGTCGATTTCCCGCTTCCGGGCTTCCCTTGGACCCAGAGAAGGCTGGTCGATGGAAGGTGAATCCAGTCTGTAACCCGGGAATTCCCGAGAAACCACTCACCCGTTCCGCTCAAACGCTGATCCTGCAGCTTCTGAAGGTTCGTCGTGAACTCTGCAGCAAGTAGCCACAAGCCGTTCTCATATTCCTCTCGGCTATTCTCGCCTGCAATACCAGATACTCAGCGGCGTCCCGATAAAAATTAACGCAGGCTACAGGTCACCACATACGTTGGATCCTCAGCAGATTTATATCTTTTTGAACGCTCGCCTCATAGAGATTTATACGATTCATTACCTCTTGAAAAGTTGAGTCGAAAGACTTAAATCCGGCAGAAATATACCTCCCTTCAAGATGTTAGTCTTATGCTTACACACAACTTCACCGAAAATCACCGTAACTCAAGACTTACTTGTTGTCGATTTCTGGAAGAATATAGTCGCACGGATAAGGAAATTTAAGGATTCTGCATACAAATATATAAGATTCCCGCGGAAAGTTTCAAGGACCTTATCCGTTGATGGTGTAGCGCTAACGAAATACTTTGCGTATTCGTCGGCGCGAAACACGGTTTGTGCGATGATATATAGTGCGCTCGTGAGTTTTTCAGACGTGTATCCCTCTTGGACGGCAAACTACATATGCATAAGATATTAAACGTTGTTAATAAACCATCAGATATATACACAAATAACCATCCATCAGAGAGCATAAGACATCGTACCAGTATCAAAAATCGAAAAGCTCCCCATGCAAGGGAAGTATACTCGGCATGTTGCTGAACTATAATATCACCAACGACGGCATATTGATTGATGATCCCAAATATTTTTTGAATCGTACCCGTGTATCGAAATCTCTTCTTCTCGGCAATTTCCTTTGCTTCTGTTGCGCTCGCTAGTAACTCTTCGAACGAGGCGTGTTGCTGGGTCCCGGTATCCAACTTTTTCCCTTCATCACTGGTTAATTCCGAGTTGAAGCGTTCCATCGCCTTCCTCCACAAAACGAATACTTGTTCCTCCCTTAACAATCGTTAGCTATGAGCTCTAGTGAATCTCTCCAAGTATACAGCAGACATGTATGGAAGCTAATAGACCGAGAAAGATGGAGAAAGTCTTCTCATACTCATTTGAATAGGTAGCCTTTCCTGCCTAACCTCAGCTTAAAACTTAGCAACAACTCAGATAATTCAAGTACTAGGACAGTGTTCTCGTACCAAAGAACCCAAAGTAGGCCTTCGAGTAATCCCACCCATCGCCCCGTACCCCGAGCCTGACGCCTGCGACATATATTGGTAAAGCTTAAAACAGGTTTCAAATACGGAAATTCTTGCGAGGATATAAGATATATAAACTGATGCTAATTTCGGGGCTTAATTCAGCGCAGAAATTCGCAAGCAGAGTATCAGCTTTAAGCTGTAGGCTTCCGAGGAAGCAACTGACCTTGATAATAATTTCGAAGCCGAAAGCGGGGATGCCACGACATGCCATGCTGTGTAACGAGTACCTCCACCCACATATACAAAGCACACAAGGCGTCAAATCAAAATAAAACATATACCACCGTAAAACCTCGATCATAACGAACAAGCCTAGACTGAGGCTGCATGATAGAACAAGTATTGTAATTGATGCAATTGTTCGAGGCTCAGTTGCGGCCAGTAAAAAAAACAGTATGCTCAGCCCGAACTCTGGATTCTAACCATTAGCACTGAAGGTATACGTATTTCCTGCTGTTTCAGTCCTGACCACTTCGCTATGATCGAGTTTTTGCGGTATGCAATAACTCCCATCCAATGTTTTACTGAACACCCTCTCTAGAAGCATTTCAGAGTAAGAAAATGGGTTGAAACACTCTAACTAACTTATTTGACAATTTCATGATGTAGAAATCATGGCAAGGGTACTCGCCCCTCTTCTAGATATCTAAATCACTTCAGATCCTAGCAGGGAAATAGTATAGTATAGCAACCAAAAACCACGCCAGAAGAGAGGTCACCTATATACTATTTCCATGGTCGCAATCCTAAGAATAAAAGGGAAAAGTGAGTTTTCTTTCTCGTAGGGCTATTATAGTCTTACGTATTAGAAGACAGTGTTCCTGTGAAAAATCATTGATTAGTAGTAATTGAATTTGGACCTGCTAGTAGTAGTAGATTTGAAGTTCAGGTTTAAATCCTGGCTTTCGTTTGTCTGAAGTACTAGCACTCTAAACTGTTCCTGATTTTACGGGAAGACATCCACTATTGAGAGACCGACGAGCCGATTGGCTCGATACTCCCACTAATGATAGCACCCGAGGAAAGCTAATGGCTTGGCAAAGTAAGTTTATTAGAAATTACATGTAGTTAAGAGTGTGTTTAGATCGCAACTGGATTGTGTTCCAACCACTACATGTAGTGATTACAATTCAGGACCAAAACATAATCTGTGAACTTGTTTATCAGTTTGATATGGACTATTTGCAATTATCAGAAATACAATTGTGTCAATTTAGAAAAAGTAGAATTGACCACATTGATTGTATTCTTCGGTTGCCATGAGCTTACCACCCACAACCTTCTTACAAAACAAAGGCCGCATGGGATAACAACAAAGATAAATACTTACTAAAGCTGTTGAAAAAGCAGATTGATGCAGAAAAAAGATCTGAAAGCATGAGGAGGTGCGGTGGTGGGTGATGGTGATGACAGGGGTGGTGGTGGTGGTGGTCGAGAAGGAAAAGGTGTCAGCTGCTTGATTGCTTGGTTGCTAAAACTACAATTTTAGGCATTCATAATTTGGCCCTTGGCAATCATAAGTGGCAGAGATCAATATTACATGTATTTCTCCAACTGGGCCCTAAGCCTAATTAGGTCTAGCTCAAGACAAGAAATTCCTCCTTCCTACATACATCTATTACGTATAAATGTACAGGCACCACACTCGTACTACATGTAATAGGCTATAAAGGATTAAGGAAATCTGAAAAGAGTGTCCTACTAAGCAAATAATAATCAAGAATTCATCCACTGATTATCAGATTTATAGGTACAAAGTAGACATTAATTGATTAACTCCACCTATCCACACTCTGCATATATATTAAGCAGATGATACTGCGGGCTCCATAGCATAAGACGAGTATGTCTTATTACATATTCGAGGTCTATATGACTGCATTTTTTAGAACGTAATATGATTGTAGGTACTTAACATGTAGAAATAGGGGCTCAAGGAACCCTCCTTTCTCCATACATATACAGATTTATATCAATAGCAGCAATCATATCATGGACCTCCTAGTATTGGCAGTCCCACTCTCTGTAAATTCTAATAATCCCGCGCTTCAAAAAAAAAAACTCCCGCCTCAACCAAATCTGAGTAAGCAGATTTCTGTACATTCCTATATCCCTTAAATTCCCATATCTGGTTTACGAAACTCCATCTTTAGCCAGTCCATTGTTTTCGAACCTCTAATTTATGTTATTCTATCACGATGAGCCATCATGAGCCATCACTCGTTATAACACCCCTAGACTTCAGATAACGTGTAAACTAAATATCGATTAAAGATATTACCGTAGCTATTGGGCAAATGCAGACCGTTGTCAAGAGGGGGGCTTGATAAACTTTACCTTTCGGGTGATCGATTTGCAACACCAAACCAACACATCAGAGGGCAAGACGGCCCAGCTGAGGCTTTTCAAGTCTGTTCGCAGAAAAAATATCCCTAAATTGGCTTCCCTTCCCCCATAAGTGGGATAGTATCCTAAACGCCCCCCACTTAGCAACGGTCTATATTTACCCAATACCTACGGTATATATATGCAATATCTAAACACGCCATAACTAGCAAAGGTAAGCTAAATGATTAATACGTCACCATGCGTTAACACGACCACAGGTAGTAGCCAACCACGATGTATTAAGGGTTGAAGCACATGGTATAAGTTTAGTTCCAAAGGAAGTTTATCCACTCCATAAGAGTATAACAGCAGAAAATACGGTCGGAAACGAAAAAGCAGATATACTGGCCAAAGCAGGATGCGGGAAAACCAAAGATAAAGACTGGTTCATATCAATATCCTACTTAAATTCGAAAGTGCGACGAGAAACCAACGAAGAGTGGCAAAAACAATGGAGCACCGACCCAAGAAAAGGGAAAAGCTATGACGGTAGCCCAAAAACGCGAAAAGAAACGAAAATCCCGGATGATGAACGAAGTCAAAAAGTCATTATCGGAAGACTCAAAACAGGACATATCTGGACCAACGCATATCGAGTTAAAATTAAGAAGAGCGAAGACGACCAATGCGAATGCGGAAAAGGAAGCCAAAACGTAAAACATATCTTGGAAGAATGTATGTTTACTATTGATTCCAGATATAAAGCTGAAGAAGAGTTGGAGAAAAAGGTAGGAGTTAAAGAACTCCTATATTCTCAAGAGGGGATACAGTACGGTGTTAAGATATGGAAGGAGTTTAAAGAAAATAGACGATGTGAGAGAGAGGAGAAAAAAGAGGAAGATAGGGAGCTAGAATGGGGGTATGGGGACTTGGAAAAGTAAGAAGAGAAATTGGGGTCAAGACAAATATGGAGTGAGAAGAGTCAAATTGTTAGTTCGATGGTTTAATTATTGATATGTTTTATGCTTATTTTATTATTATTATTATTTTTTATTTTTATTTTTATTTTTATTTTTTATTTTTATTATTTTTAGTTTATTTTTGTTTGTGTTGTGTTTGGTTGTTTGGTTAGATAGTGCGATCGCCATAACCCAAGGGTTGGATGCGTAAATGAATTCTACTACTACTACTACTACTATAACAGCAGAAAGACTTGGCTTGTGATTATATCGAGTGATATTTTATGATTCATGAAGCCAGCAATAGTAAACGGTAGAATCTTGTTCCCGAACCAACCAGAAACCAACCCCACCAACCCCGGTTTGCAATTTTACACCTTCTTGACCGCCTCTCAGGCGCTTTTAGCTATGCGCCACTTTTCTTACCTGAAACTGCTCTGTCCATTACCTCGTATCTCAGCTTAATCTCACTAACCAATACATTCACCGAGACTTATATTAACTCTACGCACTTATGCGACCTTGAAGGGCTCCACGGCACCCCCAAATATACATGTACCCAATACAAGCACTCCAAGCCTAACACTAAGATTATTTCACGAGATTATGCCTAAATACTCAAAACCGGCTGGGAGCGATCTAGCCTAAAGAACTCCCACTGTATTGTACGTATCATAGCAAAACAACAAATAAACATAATCCCAGAACTTCGATCTCTGCCCATATATATATATATATCCATACGTACGTAAACAAAAACAAACAGATAAACAAACACGGATCCAATAAAATTTTCCCGATAATCTAAACAATGAAACTCTAAAAACTTAAACTTAAACCTTGGTCAATATTAAATCCCCAGCTCCCTTTGCCTTTGAGGTTTAGCGCACCCCTTACCATTAACTTCCACATATTATATATCTATACTTCCAGTAGCCCTCTTATAAAAAGCGGACCAAGGAGGAATATTAACGCGGAAATTTAACACGCAACAAAAAAAATTCGCGGGATAAATCTCAGTAATATAACACAATGCATTATTTTCTTTACTTAGACACAAGGAAAATTTTCTTTTAATAAAAAAAACTTGAATATACAAAAAAAGCCATCACTCATTAAACCCATATACCTCGTAACCGTGATAGCAAGAAGTAAAGAAAAAGAAAAACAAGGGACAAAAAACAATTACAAAACACGTTCATCCCAGTACCCAAAACAAATATGAAAAAAAGGTACCATCGTGAGGGGATGAAAAAAAAAAAGCTCCCAAGTAGTAGCTGTAGAGACCGAACGAAAAAAACCCCCGAGCAATGACCCATCAGGAACGAAACAAAATACAGAAGACGAATAGAAAGAAAAAAGGGGGTATAGGAAGAAATAGACAGAGCACACCCTAAACAGAAATCGAAATGCTGAGAAAAAAACCCCTGTAGTAATAAACATAAGAAAACTCCTTCCGTCCTGCTCTAGGCTCAGTTATTTTCCATAACCCCCATCGAATCCCCGATTTCTTTTAGTAGCCATATTCAGCCCAGGATTCCCTCCATATCGACAAGTAATAGGAAAGGGCACAGAAAGTGCGTGTAGTAGTAAAAATGCAAAGCTAAACATACCAGGTCAACAGAAAGATAATGAAATAAACAATACAACACTATAAAGACACCCCAGTCCGTGGAGCCAGGCACACACATGAGTCAACGCTGATGATGTGGCTGATCCCTGAACATTCAGGTTCAGGCCACAATCTTATTGCTCGCGTCAGTAGAAATGTAAACAAAGCAACTCCTCATGAAAAAAAAGTAAAAAAAACTCATTGCAGAGAACCAACCAACTCCCCTCAAACGCGATGATAACGTGCAAACAATCGATTCGCATCACATATCATTGCCTTGCATAGCATATGTACTGTACTCTGGCCCGCTATTTTTCCTCATCAGAACAAGCTTCCCCGCATTAAGATAAGGTATCCATCACAAAGATAGGGATAAAAGTTAAACCAAGAAATAAACGAGCAATAGGATACGAGAGAATACGATTATTCTTCCTCTTCGTCCTCATCCCCGGACATGTCCCGGTTCATCCAGTTCTGGACGTAAAGACTCGCGCGTTTGTAGCGTCTATCGGCAAACTTCTCGTAAACGGCACCGTGGTGGTTCTTCGGGTTCTCGCAGCACTCGACGAGGGTGTGGATCAGGGGCTCCAACTGGGCAGCAGTGTAACCCGAGTAGAAAGTGTGGGCCGGTGTCTAGTGTCACACATGGTTAGCTAAGGCAATTCAAAAGAGATGCAATGATCATGTGAGCGGGATAATGCAGGGCGTTGCAGCGACTCCTCAGCACCTATAGGCGGAGCAAGAAGGGTAAGAAGGGAGCTGTCATTAAACTCACCCATTGACCCTTCTTCAACATGTGCCTTGCCAGACAGTGCGCACCAGCCGCCAAAAAGCTAGGCGGGCTCCCGACGAACCTTTCATCCATGATAGTGATCTCCAAAAAGTACTTCGCGAGGGTTCTAGTTTCAAGATCGTAATCATCGGCCTTGCTGATCCTGCGCAAGAAGCTCATTGGTCCAGGCCAACCAAGCTCAAAGTTCAGCATCGCCAGCATGAACCTCTCGGCCTTCAAGATCTCTTCAGCGGTATAGCCATTGTCGACCATATAAACGATCTCATGGACAGAAGGGCAGTTGATCTCCTCGTACTTTGCAGCAACAAAAAGAGCGGTGGCACCAACGAGTTGCAACTTCTCAAGGGAGACCACCTTTGACGAGAGGAAGCGATCGACGTAGTTCTGGCAAAGGAACAATGTCTCGGGAAGGAGGTTGAAGCGAGTATGGACTTGGACGAGCCAGTCCATGAGAATGGCGCGCATTGACCACTGGATCTGCGATTGATGATCCATGTAACTGGCATTGGGTAATAATTTGATCTGCATTGAACAATTTGCATAAGTAGCCATCCATAGAAACACTGCATCCAAATAAACGTACCTCAAGCTCACGCATATATTCAAAAATCTCTTCGCCATATTCAGCAACCATAGAGATATCACCTTCATCTTCCTCGTCATAGTAATCGAACTCTTTCTGCACGTTTTGTAACTCCTTCTTGGCTTGCGAAGTCCACTTAGGTACGAGCGGCAAAGCCAGGGTTACACCAGTAGTGTTATCACCCCTGGCAACTATGTAGTCGCTCTCGTCATCGTCTTCACCTTCATCGGACTCATAGTCAGAGATGACTTCAATGCTAGGCCCGACGCGGACCTTATCGCCTTCTAGTACCACCTCACTTCCATCACTCGCATCGTCATCGTCATCGTACTCCTCAATCTCGACGCCATTATCTTCCTCATCCTCTTCGTCGATATACCCTCCAGAGTAGAGGTGGGGGTGTTGATCGGAATACACTGGGATCTCTTCTATCGATGAGATCTGCTTAGAGCGGACGAGGCTAGATAGAGGTCGAGAAAGGGCTTTGGTGATACGCGATTTTCCAGCGTTTGAGGTTTGGGTATACTGAGACTCTTTCTTGGTGACAGCGTCCCTGGAGACTTTGGGAGGACTTGCCCGCTTCGGGCTAGGCTTTTTAGGGCTAGGCCGCTTATCCTGATAGACAGTTGGCCTACGTGGATCTTTTCGTGAGTTGGCGACATTAGACACGTTCGGGACTTGTGTGGTGATAGACGAAGCAGTTTTGATATTAGCTCTCTGGGCAGGCTTTGAAATCGCGCCCGTAATCTTCTGGGTGGTATGTTTTTCGTTAAGAGTAATTCCTGTCGCGTTTTTTGCGCTTTCGGTGACAATGTTCTTGACGGTGTTGCTGACATCGCCGAACGCGGTTCTTCTAGGGCCAGCTTTGAGGCCAACGCCTCCTTTTTGATTCTGAGAGTCCATGCTCTTCAAGGCTGCGGTAGCGGCTGCGGTGGTGATGGATTTCTGGTTGATGACGGTACGACTGGCGTTCTCGTCTTGACGAACACGAATGGCACGGGAAAGGCGTTGAGGCTAGAAAACGCGTAACGTTAATTATGTTTGTTATTTTGAGGGATGGTAACGCGGAATCTAGATTGATATATGGGGTGGTGTGTAGGAGGCAGGGGATAGGCTGAGATTGGCATGTATACATGTATGTATGTATATCAGATTTCGTGACATGCATCTCAGATTGAGAAATGCCACACGTCAACATTTAACATTCCACAAAAAAACATAAAACTTACTTTAGCGTCCATTATAATAGTGAAAAGTTAGCAAATCAATGATTGAAAACTAGAGACGAAGGGAAAGGCTGCAATATCGAAAATAGACTGGCGTAAAGTTGCCGTAAACAGTCTGGTATGTCGCGACGTGGGTATCTGGATGAAGGACGAGGAAAAGAAGGAACAAACAAAACTGCGGAGGCCTATTTGCTTAAGTACTTGCTAGGAAGAAGAAGAGAAGGCGAAGAAGAGGATGACGAAGAGCAGAGTCGCTGTCCAATGTTGTTGTTGACTGACAGATGAGGGATTGAAAAGAAGAGGTAGGGTGCGGAGAGAAGAACGTTGTTGTTTAGGTCCAACATTTCTTCGCGTGGAACAAGTTGTCGGGGCAACCGCTATCACTTAGTCATGTTACTGATTGGGAGCCACCTCCCCGCTTTCAGCCAAACAGCAACGTCCCAAGTTCGCCCACCACTCACCACGTCTTCTACGCCGCGTTGCGAGGGGCAACTTCGCACGGTATCACATGACAAGAAACAGTGTTGAAGCGTTGGACGACAAGCGAAAACTTGTCTCGCAAATCCTATGCTCTCTCGCCAACATCTATTGCTGTGACAAGTTCAATTGCGCCAGAATCTTTACTTTCAGCTTCTCCGAGCTATCCCTGCGTCACTCCTTGATCCTTGATTCGCGTCTGAATCTACAAGTGGGGTTAAAGATCGTGTAGTACGAAGGCACCCACGAGGCACAAAGTCAACACCCGACACATATTTACCGTTAAGTAGTTAAATATAGCATCGGTAATCTTTATTATTAACTATTAATTTGAATTATCTCTGCATAGTAATTATCTGAGGCAAAACCGCAAACCTTGGCGGATCAAAAGAGTGTGTAGCAATGAGTCACCAAGTATTCATATCACAAATTTTCGTTCGCTAGGAAATGATAATTTAATATCACTCACGATGGTAACTATGAGGCTCAAAAACGTATGTATGCACATGTACCCAAGCGTGCCTTATCCGTCCAGATACGCTCTAGTGGTTTTTACCGCAGCCCCTGTTACGGGGACAACCTGGGATCGGCCTTGTTTGTTTAGACTGTGGAAGATGTAACTTTTCGAACTGTAGACTGTGCCTTAAGAACAAAACAAACAGAAAAACATATTTGGAAACCTAAGGGGCCTTCCCCCCCCCTTTCTAATTAAAGGATGCGCAGGGCTAGCATGAGACAACCAACTCTAGCTACCGTGAAAATTGGCCCGTATTCACCTACTAAACCACTGATGTCCATTGAGAGCATGCGTAGTATGAATCATCGAAGGGCTAAGCTTTCTACTTACTCATACCATCGGCTCTAGAATCATGTGAAACACAAACGAATATATTCGATCCATCTAACATAGTACCAATACCCTTTCATCGTGAAACCGATTAAATGCCAGATGGATCGGGACGATGAGCACGTATATTAAAGAATTAACTATACTTACTCTCCCTGCTCACGAACCGAAAAAACTCCCTGTCAGTGCAACACCTATAAACGCGCTGTTTTTTCTTATCAGAACATTTCCGATGTCTATTTAGTATCACTATAACAGCTAGTCCATAAAGTCAACTCGACAAAATAGCCATACCAAAGCTTGGTCACCGAGCGTTCCCATCCTTTTAACCTCGGCAACACCGAAGAACGTATCAAGATGATTCAAGCTTATATCCGAGTTGATATCCAAAGAATAAGTAGGTTATAGATCTGACCAAGAGGGCGAAGGTGACCGAATTCTTGATGCAAATCCAGCGAGTAGTGCTAAAGAAGCACCACACAGACGATCGAGACTAGCGATCGAAACCGGCTTATGGTTAATATATTCAGCATTCACCTGGACCACTAAGAAACGTATCAACATCAAAATAGAAGCCGGACACTAGATGTGTAGCCTGACAGCCTGACTTTTGCAAGAAAGTTTCCGTTGATCGAGAAACTCCGCGATTATCTCAAGCATATTTTAAGTCCAGGGTTACAAAGACCCAAGCACGTATCAAACCACCTAAAATCGTCGAGTGCTTGCCTCCCTATTATTTCCTCAACAGTTATGGTCTCGACTTTTTGTTAACGCCTGCTCTGGTCTTTGGATAAATCAAGTGAGAGGCTAAGCCGTGTCTGTTGACACCCATAGAACCTTCTTGGTCGAAGCCTCAAATAGCCCACTTTCGGCCGTTGGCATGAGGTCAATTGTTTACCACCTTGTAGCTTATTCTACCTGTTAGAGAGGTTTTGCAGTATATATAGGATATAACATACTAAAACGCGAAGGTGGTCACCTTTATCTCTCTATGCACGTGAGCGAACCACACATACCCAGAGGCTTTCTAACTTGCTAAAACGAGTTGTTCGATGATGAAATCGAAGCAGATGAAGCAGAAAATTTCCTAGAGAGAATATCAAGGTTCCTTGGCATTATTCTGCAAGCGCATAGGGGAGGCAATCTAGATCACGAAAAATCACTCGCTCTTGCAAAACCACCGAAGCCGTCGCAAATACCGTCTCAGCACACCAACACCGTATATTGCAGTTTCTAATCCCTGTCAATATTCTCGCGTCTATAAAATAATTCATATCTCTGCTCTGTATAGCATTTAACACACCATCAACCACTATATTCAGGGCCCTCTCTTCGCTTTCATAAAACTCGCAAAGTCTTAACCCGTCCACAAATCGAGTATAGGTAGCCGTGGGGATATATTTTTTCTGGAGGGTACAGTGCGCGCACCCCAGCCGAACAAATAGAGAGGCTCTTGATATCGCAACGAGACGTAAGAGTTATGCCAGCAGTATGCCAATCGCTATCAGCCGCTACCCTGATAAAGTTGCAAAATTAGAGTCGTCTTGGGCATTAAAACGGATGATGAGATAGGACAACCCTTAACTGTGATGAGGCGGACGATCTACCCCGCTCTGCCCTCTATCCAAACACTCTGCACTTCGGCCCTCAAGAGAATGAAGCGGATCGGAGCTGAAACCAGCCTAGGCCATGAGCACACCCATAGCCGCCGCACGAAGAACTTCGAGTTTTAGTTGGTGAGAAGCTCTTTTGCACGAACCTGCCGCCACCATAACCCCGTACTAGTCCTCTGTAGTGAATGGATCCTCTTTCGTGGAGGCTATGCGGATATAGTTGGCTAATCCCATGACCATTGCCGAGGTGTGACCCAGAACCAGAAAGCTCCGAAAGATTCTAAGGCTATGATCAGGGTAGAGGATAGATCAGCATCAGTTTGATTTGCGAAGATCCTATCGAATTCCTGGCATAGCTTGCCAAGTAAGGTCTTGATTGAGGTATCTTAGTTTCTGGGTGACGTTGAGGTTAAGAGTGTCCCCCGCAAACTTGGTGACATCTGTGAGATCCAGTCTAGACAAATAGTTAGCCTTTCTTCGAGGGGATTTAACGTAGGATAGATAGAGTAGTGGAAGATTCGTTGATAAAGGTATGTAATGAGACAAATAAGAGGAGAAAGCTATTCTAAGAATTTAGCTCCACCAATAGGTGATGGATCGTATACACGTATTGGCCTCACTTATCAACTTTTGGTATGTACCACAGCCCTAAACCCTACACTAATAAATCTACTGCTAGCTCAAAGTTCTATGATAGAAATTTCGATTTCATTGTTTTAGTAAACCAAAAACTATACTCCAATTTCAAGTCTCTAAAATGCTGTGCAAAGAATATATTTCCTCTATCGGCTTTTCTGGTTACACCACCAAAAACATGGATGTATGCGCTGAATTTTGCTTGGCAGCACCCTTCACAGCAACGTCCGACATACATCTATCTACGCCCCAGACCTGGCTTCCAAAATTCTCCTGCAGCAAGCCTTTCGATTTTCATTGATCGAGCCAGAAGTACGAGATCTTCAGGCAGGCTCAATCTCCTCTTGCTCTTTTCCTGTCCTCTCAAGCCCTTTTCCCTTTTTGTCGGGATATTTCATATATCCCAAGCAGACCGACCTGCCAACCTGGTGTGAGTCGACATTCGATTCCAACATGACACCTACCATAGCCACGTCTCCTCCCGCCCCAACCTCTCCACCAAAAGCAGTAGTCCTCGCCACCATATCCGAAATTCACTCACTAACTTTACATCTCCCACTCCATAAGAAACCGCGAGCAGAAGTTTAGATGGAAAAAAAGTGAGCGTCTTCTCGTAATGCTTGTAAATTCTGTGCAGCAGCAGTTCGGCATACCGGTAGATTCTGCCACGTACGTCTGCACTACCGAAGCTGGCTTTATGTCGTCTCCATTCTTGCAGCCACAGGCATCTCTCTAACCGCGAGACAACCTACATGCACTTACTTACTTACTGATTGCGCCTTTTCCTTGGAGGAGGCTTGATCGATCCCATAACAAGCATCGATCCACAGATTTTAGAAGGTGTTTACTATACCACAGTTAATCCTGGACTCATCGGCTCGTTTCTTGCCCTCATATATTCAGAGGAAGCATACGAAATTCCAGCCACCGCGGAACACTAACGATGCCATACCATCCCCGCCACTATGATAATATGGACAAATAAAATCCCACCATGTTTCCTCAGCGGCTTCCCGATGATCGTATAGGCTGGACCTTGAACATCATGCAAAGGGCAAATATATGCTACAGTGGCAACTGATGAGGATCACTACGCACATTACTCCATCCCATAGTACCACAGGTGTCGGGGTAAGGTGGCAGGTGGCGGCGCAAGTAAGAGATGTTGACTTTTCTTCCTCTGCACAACTCCCTGAGAGGCCTGATAAAAACGCTTAACGAATTAAGAATGCTATGCATTAGATATCAGAGTAAATTAGCTGGCGAAAGGATGAAATTCAAACGAGTTTGAGCTCCCGAGAAAAGAGTTGCGCCACTACCTGTCCACACACTTACCCTGGAACCCGTAGCGCAATTAAGTTATCAGGTTTATAACAAGGCAAATGCCCCAATCCCAGTGTTGGATGCAAGTCAGTTTGGGGTTTTGTGTTGGATTAAAGGATTACTGGGGAATCCTTGGCATTCCCAGCGGAGTCTTTACTTTCTTCTATGGCAGGAATAATATATATAAATATTGTATCTATAGTGCATCCATTTCCCTGTCGGTGTAAATACTGGGATCGCCGCCATTTGCCCGAAGTCTCGCTGGCCGGATGGAAACTTAGAAAGAAGAAAAGCTGAGGGCGCCCTTACCGGGCGAAACAACCCGCAAAGGCAGACGGTTGTCGCCATGACAGTCGGCGACAGCCTCGACCCTTGCTGAACTCGCCCTAGACGACCGTTGGTGAGAACAAACCCGGAGCAAGTTCACGAAGCGACGGCAAAGCCTGTCTGATGGCGAGCAGGTATTTTTACAGTATATTTGAGTACGGAGCTGGAGAGTTATCGTCTTAACCTGGTCATCTGTTAGCCCAAAACTCTTGTTCGCCGTCATCCCGTGAACGACTGTAATCGATTTTGGACATGCCAAGACAATCGCGGCGCGGCATGGTACTTACATGTATACCTTCGGGTTCCTGCGTTCCCGTTAAAACATCTGGTAGCAACTTGAACCTTAAGTATCGTGGTTCAATAATCAATAAATAGAACGAACACGATTTAACAGCCCATGGGGGAGGAAAAGAGATATTAAATTACATATATAATTATTTTTTTCGCTCAACAATCGGGTTTCCAGCAACAACTTTGGCCTGCGAGAAAAAGAGAGAGCTACATGTATGTACATGTAATTGACAGTTGGCAAAATACGCCTTGCTACATACCTGTACATACTCCCCTTGCTACCTATTGTACTGGCCTAACTTGACTTGTCCGTCCTCAAAAAGAGATGCCTAGAAAGTCTAGTCCGCACAAGGTTAGTAGTGCTTGGGAAGTTCAAGCCCTCAGCGACGCCAAACCTGTTTGAGGCCAAGAGGTCAAGCCAGTGCTAAACAGACGAGCAGACCGCCCCGGGAGTAAGGCGGTTCCTTCCAATCAGCAGAATTGTAAAGAAGCGCAATGAAAGACGGGAAATAGATACAGGAAACCAAATATCTGCTATAACACAACACGATAGAGCGAAATACAAAACAGGTTGGGATGTTCGGCACTTGATACACATCGCCTAGGGGATAGAGTGCTTATGGCAGGAGATGATGATGTCAAAGCACATATTTCCCCCAATTGGCCCGGGGAGGAATTGACGGCTCCTCCGACATGAGCAACTTCGCGGTTAAAATCACCTCAATTCCGGAATCGGAATTTTCTGGAGGGGGAGAGCCCGGGGCGGTGGATAGGGCTATATAAATAGACCGAATGGATGTGAAATTGGCAATACCGGTACCCTAACTGGCGTTTCTCGTTGGAGAAAATTTGCTTCTAGAACTTTGCGGGGTAGACCAGGCCAGGAGCAAAAAAGCAGTGGAGCCTGCCTGCGCAGCCATATTACACCCATTGAAATATGGAAGGGGAAGAAGCCTCTGACTTTTCGTGAGGGAATTTCCCCCCCTCCATCCTCATGAACACCCTGATAGTCCCACGCGAGCAAGCCACTCGTGGGCTGAGTACCGGTAATGGCCAGGGGCCGCAATGATCGTTTGATGATCTCGGGTCGCGACCTTGTTATATCGCAGCAAAAAGCTATGAAACCCAACATTGAGGGGAGATCCCCCTTCCAATGATGAGTGATAGGAGAGTAATACTAATTGAAGGACGGGGGGTGTGCTGCATGGAAGGGTGCCAGAAGCAGTGTATTGGGGGGGGAAACGTTAATTCGGCACCAGTTTCTTGCACTCGTGGTCGGAACAGATGTGTATCTCTAAATTGGGAACCCGAGCGACCTGGGCCGTGGTGTTTGAGGACCCCAGGATGAGGGTTGTGACAGGTCGGGTTCGTGACAGATCGCCGGGTCATTCCCAAAACTGCCTGAACCACAGCCAGAAGGGTTCGCGGAGCTAGACTGGATCCGGAGCCTCGAGGCCGCTGGATGGATGGATCGTGGGCGTCTTGTTCTGCCAGCAACCTGAGCCTATAGGCATAGACGTGTGTGCATGTTTGCTATTTATCCCGCGCCGTGATACGCGGGCGGGAGACGGTATGGCGTAGCTGTTCTTGCAGAAGAACAACCTGTATTTCAGCGGGTTTGTTTCTTCGATTCTCCATTTGTTTCTCGCTGGATTGTTTCCGTGCTGCGGAACAACCCGTAATGAGATGGATTCCTGACTGGTTACCCGGCCCCAGCACCGTGATGTGACGCAACGACCTCGGCACCCAACAGAAGTCTGGAATCTTCCAACAAATGGCACCTCACCAGGAGAACGGCGAGTCTAGCAATCCAAAATCAAGAGCGAAGCCATGGGATCTGTGCCCTTTTTCTCAGTGTCTTCCCACGATGTTTATCCCAAATGCCCTGCACCCACTTCCATATCCCACCTCTTTCTCCGCGATTCCCCCATGGGATCGGGATTGGGACTGCTGCATTGGGGATGGTGGCACTGTCTCAAATCTGGATGCCTGCTAACGCGTCGTCCCGCGCCCTCCCGCCCACTTTCTGGGTTCTCTTGGCCCACCGCTAGGCACGTCACGGAAAATCACTTTACGCGTCGTCACGAGACCTCCAATGAAACTCGTTTCCAGATATTCCTTATCCTTCCGCCACCAACGACCAACGATGGCGCACCGCTTCCCATTCGCCTTATTTTTTTGTTTATTTATTTATTCCTCGCTCGGCGACTTTTTTTTATTTTACTGACGTCGGCTGTTTTATTTTTTGCCCCCCCGCGCCGACTTGATGCGAATAGGTGAAAGAAGGTAGGCAGCGCTTCATGAGGCGTTGGCTGTGTCGCCCGGCCGCCCGCAGCCAAACGATCGCAACATTCAACTCCTTCCAGTTCCCCCCGCGGCGCTATTTATATCCGCGTTTCGATTTTTCGAGGCGACGAAGAGCGACGCCGGCGCTGGATGAACGGGTGTTTTACCGTTTTGTTTATGGCCGCCAGGTTCACTTTTCCCTATCTTATCGGAGAGGGGGGAGGATGAGAGTTTCCTTCGTGGGGCACTCTGGATTTGGTGTGCTTGAGGCCGGAACTTGCGTATGCTCAGGTTTTTTTTTTTTCTCCCAAGGAGATATGATAGCGACGGAAGCATCTCCACCCCGACCCTGTCCGGTTCTATTGGCAATTTCCATATATTCCTGTTTTGATGTTTGCCATAGATAAAAGCCATTTGATCCCAACAGACAGACAGACAGCAGACAGACGGGCAGACAAGACAGCAGACAGAACCGGCGGCGGGGCGCACTTTATTTTATTTTTCATATGTCAAGGGGATATCGGCTTCGGCTTCTCTTGCTTCTTGCCTGCGTTCAAACTGACAAACTGCATGGTCGTTCACCCTCTCGCATCGCCCGATCCTTGACGCAAGCGATCCCACGCCGGCCGTTTCTTTCTTTCTTTTCGTTTGTTCAATCCGTACCGTTTTTTATATATATATAAAAGTGCACATATCGCCAAACAGCGCAAAGGTGCAAGTCTCTCGAGCGCGCTCTCGCGCTGTAGAGCAGCAGAACAGTAGTAGCACAGAAAATGACGATTGCTGTCGCAAATAAACGGATGCGCTGGGGGCAGCGCTTCCACCATTCACAGGCGTGATTTCGTTCTAACTACTCTCATCTGCATCGCATCCCGCTGGCGATTCGTTAGCGAGCGAGTGGAGGAGGCATCTTGAAGGAAGGATATCGTATCGTGTCTGTGCCAATCAGTGCATGTTGCAACGGCCAGCGGCGATCCACGGCCGGGTCCACCATCTTTTTTCGGAAGAGAGACACACTGGGGAGAAGCGGGCGACGGGCGTGAACATCACATCATGTATATACTGAGCGAGCGAAGGGGGAGAACTGGGTAAGGGAAGCGAACGGGGGGTTTATTTTTTGGGAGGATTGATTGTCGCTCTCTCTCTTTCTCACGAGCAGGCGAATGTATGTGTATGTAATCTGGGCGAGTGTCCTGTGGGAAGCGCGGCCCCCCCGTCGAGCCTCTGTCCCAATTCCGACTTGGGATTAGCCTGGCCACTTCAGTTCGCACGTTCCCTCGACTTGAGCACAGAGCGCCGGAGAGTCTTGGGGGGGGAGGGATGGCAGTGGTGGTGGTGGATGGACATTTTGGGTGTATGGAGAGCATGGGATGTATGTATGTAGTATGTGCCATCTGGGAACTGCCTTTCATATTCCCTCCCAGCTCTGGTCCCACAGGTCTGCGTTGTTACAGTTGGACGGCTGCTGCAACTCTCCCACACCTGAGGAAGAAGAAGTAGAAGCAGCAGCAGCAGCAGCAGCAGCAGCAGACGGGGCAGCAGACGGGCAGCAGACGGAGCACCAGCCAGACAAAGGGCCCCAGCCAGTGAGCAGCCAGAACGAGAGAACGAGAGACAGACACACCCGTTCGCCCACCACTGCGCTGCTACCACCTCCACCACCTCCACCTCCACCACCACCTCTCCACCACTCTATTAGCATCACCAACGGCAGACACAGCTTCGTCTCTCTCCTCCTCCTCCTCGCCGTTCTCCTACCTACCCTACTCCTCGGCCCTCTTCAGACCCCCTCCCCTCCCTCCCTCCCTCCCTCCTCCCTCTCCCTCTACTCCACAGGCTCCCTATCTCGGGACACTCAACCCAACGCTTGCGCCTACAGCTTCTCGCTCTAACCCAACACCCGATTCAATCCGCCAGCAACCCCATCCATTCACATCCCCCCCCAGCCCAGCCCAGCCCAACCCAACCCCATCCCGCTTGTTCGCTGACCGTCTCCCCTCCCTCTCCACAATACTGCATTCAACTCGGCCACGGAGTTCATCTCTCACCACCCCAGCGCTCGTCTTTCTCTTGTCCCGTGAACCTCCATCATCATCCGTTACCATCATCTCTCTCCCTCTCCCTCTCCCTCCCTCTCCCTCCACCCGTTATCCATTCTTAACGACTCCCCCTTCTACCATCTCCATTCCTCTCATCCTAGGCGCAATCCCCACAACTCCATCCTCCAAAGCCATCTCCCATATCCACTGCTGCTTATCCCGCTGTTTGGTTCATCCTGCTACTTCTCGTTGCTGTTGATCAACTGCTGTGCGCTCCGAACGCTGGATTGAAGAATCGTTCCGCTCAGAGCGCCGAGCGCACTCTTTCATTGAACCCGTCTGCACAAGGTATGATTCTCGCTGATTTCCTTCCTAGCCGTCATCTATTTCATCATCGGGTTGTCTGCGTGTCCCTATCCTGTTTGGTTCTTTTACCTGTGCTTGGTGGTTCCGAGAATCCTTAGTCGCTGCATTTGGGTTGCCCCCCGCTGCATCAGTGCGGATTTCTTGGTCGCCATCTCTTATCCATCCCCTTCTACTCCCCGCACCTCACTAGATTTATCCCAGCGAGTTTTCAGAGTCTGGACTTTGGCTCCTTGCTAACGGTTTGTGTTTGCCATCTACAGCCATCGGTACAAACGAGTTGGCGCTCCTCATCATCATCTCCATCAGATCTCAGTTTCGCTAGGCCAGAACACCATGAATATCAACACTCTCTTGTCCGAGGAACCCACCACCCGAATGACTCGGTCCTACAATACATACTCCTCGGTGCCTGCATCGGCAACTACTCCCTATCATAATACGTCTGCCATTATGACACCACCAAAGTCGCTGTCGCCAAATTCGCACTGCAAGAACGTCCATTTCAGACTCTACAGCGGGGTATCGGAGCCCAAGACACTCCACATCTACCCACACGATACGACGGATTCAATCACTACAACCGTTAAGAATATGTTCGGGCTTGGTCGAGAGGAAGACTCTGCGCTGTCGTTCCAGGACCCTGAAGGGAGATACATGATTCTACAGCACGAGAATTTTGAGGATGGCATGACGGTCAATATTCGTGTTGAAGAGAACCCGCACCGCTATTCTTATCAATCCCGTCAGTCATTAGATCACCGGGCGCCCTGCGAAAGGAGTGTGTCCCCTAGCGCCGCTCGGGGTAGGCGCAGCGCTAGTGCTGGTGGCCGCCCAAAAACCCTGAAGCGTCCGGCTGCTAGTTATGAGTGGGAAAACGATCAAGATGCTGTCGGACGTTGTGCGCAAGACTACTTTCACCCTCAGCAGTTTCTGCCAGAAGACTACGATGAGGATCAGAGAAGTAGGGTTGAACCTCTTGCGAGCGCGGAGATTAGTCTTGTCAACATAGTTGAAGGCTCAAGGAGGAAGAAGCCCAAGTTCTCATCCGACGTGAGTTGTGCTTGGATCTTTTGATGTGAGACTAGCTAAGTGTGAGACAGGAACTGCCGCTCTTCCCGGCCCTCGCCTTGCCTCGACAGGACGGCTCAACCGCTTCATCTGTCAGTCCATCACGTCCAGTTGGTGAAGTATCTACTCCCTACGCGCCACGTAACTATGGCTATCCTCACCCTACACCGCCCTCAACGTACGGTCTCAATACAAATAGCGCGCAAGTATATAATGCTTGGCCACAATCTCGAACCAACGGCAATGGCACTTTCCCAACACCTGCGCCCACAATAGCATCTTGTATATCAGACGAAGAGGTTGCGGTGCAGCTTATGCGACTCGGGAGAGTTTCTGATTGCTCAGCGACAGCATCAACACTTGAAGATACTCTTGATGATGAAGGTGCTTTTTCGTCTGACGGTGGCGAGTACGGTGATGATGGACGAAGTGATACCACTGAATTACCCGATCCTCCACCTGGTGGTTTGTCGAACAGCCCGATCATCTATCCAAGGGACAAAATGAAGTTCAAGAGTCTGGATGAGATTTTGCCGAGTTTTGATACTACTGAACCAAGCGATAATGAAGAATTGCCTGAACCACGAGCGCCAACACATCACTACATTCAACGCGAGGAGCCGCCGCGGGCAGAACAACCTCGCCACCAGCCACATTCACATGGAGTGGAGGATGAAGAAGATTATGATGATCTGTTTGACGATGATGCTGACGAAACATATGTTGGCAAGGAGGAAGAAGAGGATGACGATGCAGACTATGACGAAGATTTAGATGATATCCCGCTGATGAAGACCGTACGTGGAAGGAAGACATCTTCGGTACCCTCGGCACCATCGTCCAATGCGGGCACTGGCATGAAGACCAAGCCGACACTTCCCAAGGGGGTTGTCAAAGCAACTAAGCGCAAACAGCCAACATTGCAAACAAACGGAAACAAGAAGCCAAAACATTTCCCAGACCCACACTGGCCTATTTCCCCTGCCTCACCGCCATCTAGCCGCAAGCCGTCTGTCACCTCTTCGTCTAACGGGAACGGCAACAAATCACGTTCTAACACCATCACCACCCTCACCTTGTCGACGCCAACCTCGCTGTACACTCAGCAGACGGTAACTCCCGTTGACGACCGGCCACATCTCCTTGGACCCGACGAACCGCTGCCTAAGCCGCGTTGCCAGCGGTGCCGCAAATCAAAGAAGGGTTGCGACCGACAGCGACCATGCCAGCGATGCAAGGATGCAGGGTTGGGGGCTGATGAGTGTATCTCGGAGGATGAGGCAGGGACAAGGAGGGGAAGACAGGCAGCCGCAGCTGCAAGGAAGGCCGCAGCAGGAGGGGGTGGTGGGGGCTTGGGGAAACTCAAGACAAAGGTGAAGAAGAAGAAGGTTTTGGGGGAATGATTTCAGGGTTGTTATTATTTGCCGTTATTTTAAGGCTGGCTGTGGTTACAATCCAGCAAAGGATTTTTAACCTTTTTTGCTATCTGTTGCTGTGCGTGGGGTCTGGGATTGGAAACGGATTGGGGTTGTGGGGCATTGTTCATTTTCATTTTATTCTCTCTATTGTTTCTTGAGGTTTGTGTTGTGTGATGATTTCTTTTTGTTTCATTCCTCTGCTGGGCGCAAATGGATTGGCGGGGCGGTGGGTCTCATATCAAAAAGTTCTCCCTATTTCTTCATGGTTTTTCTCTTAGTGTCCATCTCGGTCGTTTTTTTTTTAATGCTCCTTTTGTCGTGGTTGTGGTTTGAAATTGAAGTGATTTGTCTCTCTCTATGTATGTTTTTAATCGTTTGTTGGCAAATGTGGTTTTATTTTCGTCTTTTTTTATCATACCTGTCGAATTCTTTTTCGATCGGCTTTACCTTCGACCCCTTCGACCCCCTTCGACCACTGCCGACACTGTTTTACTAACCTCCCTCTTTTTTTGATGACGGGTTGACGGGGTCTATTTCTTTTAGTTATTTATGCTTTCCTTTTCACACGGGGGAGAGGTTTTTTATGGGCATTGGGGGGGGGGGTTTTTTGAAAATTTGAAAACATTTATATTCAGATTTGATCGGTGATGCTTCTTGGGATGCAGTAACCGGGGGCTATGGAGAGGAAGGAATGGAAGCATCAAATGGAGGGCAAGTACAACAGAAAGGAATAGGATGTGGGGGATGGGAGAGGGAGGGGACTTAGGGAAGGTTGAGTCGTTATTGCCACATATTAGTGGTAATTTGGGGGGGGAGTGCAAGATCTCTCCCTCTTTCTCTATGTTTTGCTTTCGCTTTCGTTTTCGCTTTCGCTTTGTTATTGTCTATATTTTCTTGATATTGGCGAATTTTTATTTTTATTTTTATTTTTAGCTTTTTGTGTTTATTTGATTCGCTTTTTTTTTCTTTTACTTTTTCTTTCTCTCTCGTTTCTAGTTCATGTTTGTCTTTTCAAGTTTCTGTTTTTTTCTTTTCGGGTTTATTTCGTTGGTCTAGTGGGATAAAGGGAGGGAACTGAAAGCGGGAGGATCATTTCGAAGGTGAAGCTATCGTGAGAAGCTTAGGCAGAAGCATGGAGAGAAGCATGGAGAAGAAGCATGGATGGATGGATGGATGGGGTGCATGGGTGCACGGATGTGCTACGATTCGTGGAAATTCGGGGGGTTTTTTTTATAGGAATTGGTAAGGATAGGATGAATGAAGAAAAAAAAAAAAACCTTATTACAATTTTTATTTTGCTTTTATATCGATGCATCCTTCGCTCGCCGCCAACCCGTCTGCTGCTGCTGCTGCTGCTGTTTTTTTTTTTTTGGGGGGGGGGTGAGGGGTGGTGAACCATGGGAAAGGGACCACATTAAAGGTGTACGTCGGTGAGTTTGATTTTTATTTATTTTTTGCGGGGTCGCCGTGGGTCGCCGTGGGTCGTGGGATTGATCGATGATGGGAATGTAAAATACGCTATCGGCTTCTGCAGTGACGATTGATGGGTGGAGGGGTGGGTTGCAGTGCTGGAGGGAGATGGGTGGATGGGTGGATGGGTGGGTTGTTGATACATCTTGTGTATCATCGTTACATGCTTCTTCTACCAGAGCTGGGGTATATCCATGAGTGGGCCCGGAAGCAGTGTATAGTGTAGTGTAGTGTATATGTGTGCGTGCGTGTGGGATATTGTTCCTCGGCATATTTGTGCGGCAATTTTTATTTATTTATTTTTCCTTCTCCCCCCTTCCTTTCTGCAATTGAGGGGCCGTACGTAGACCACTAGAATATACATACCTACATGTATGTATGTGTGTATATCTTATCCTCTCTCCCTCCCCTCCCCTCCCCTCCCACTCCTTTCCACTCCCATTACAGCGGGTGACCAATCATCTACCTCCCTCGTAAGAACCAATTGATGATACAGGATGGATACAGAGTGTGGGTCGTGGGTCTACTTCCAGACAAAAAAAAAAGCATTCCCTTTTTTTGTGATATGTTGGGAAGGAAGGTAATGGAACGTTCTGGAAATTTCTTTTCGAAAGGGGGAGGGGGGAGGTTTGATCCACGTCATTTAGGGTTTCCCTTCTTTGGCCTTCCCTCCACCCCTTTTTTTTTCTTTTCGATTCGCGCCGATTGAGAGAGGGGGGGTTACCAATCATATTTGAGATTGGGGAATTGGGATGATGGGTAAGAGTTCTTTGTGAAGAGAGGGGAGGGGGGAGGGTTTAGGTTCTTCATTTGCGATGTGATTGAGATTTGAATGAACGGTAACGTATGTCGTGCATGTTGTGTGTGATTTTGGTTACTTTATACTCCTGCGAGAGGGTCTATCCGTAAACGATAGCTTTGGGAGTTGCTAATTGGGTTGGGGAGTATTTGTTTATGTACATGTAGATATACACTGGTACAGCGGGCGGGATGGGACTGCCCGGACCAATAAACCGAGGATCTATAGATACTGTGGTACGTGGAATTGCTGGTTCTTTCCATTTACGCGCGACTTTTTGTTCTTGGTCTGTTTATAGCCATTTGCACAAGCCATAGATAGGCCTTTAAAGATTCCCTGGTTAGTTGCTCCGAACACCTCCAGGGTTTATCTTGGTCGATGATGTTTTATGTATAGCAAAGCCCAGGTCCAGATTGAGCTGGAACCTAAATAGGACATAGCCTTCCGTACTCCAATAATCCGCATCAGTCAGCTCCTACTGTACAGCTCGTTAGCGTAATCCATGCTCGCAGTTGTGATATTGCATGAAGCATAAGTCTTATATGTACATGTAGCTCTCTCTGCTTCAGAGTTCCCTCCCTCCTCAATACTATCCCCATTTCTTTTCAAATAAACCTGGTTAACGTGTCTCGATGTCAATTTCCGCGATTTACAGACTGCCGTGGTAGGTTCCATCCTCGCCACCCATCGATTGGCTTCGTCTCCTCCCAGCTGCTTCGATGGAGGATGTAGTTCGTCAGGGCTAACCAATGTCTTCATCACCTCACATTCCCTCCCTCCCCCCCGGGTAGTGCGCAAGCTGAAATTATTATCGTTCGAGGGTCAATGCTCCATGTAAATATGCGAGAGAGGCGTCGTTGAGCCTTCTGCGCCCACCCCTTCCACCCCACCCCTTCCCCAACGTATCAAAAGATGAGAGTCTGAAGAGGGGGGCGTATTTATTCTATCAATCCGAAAAATCAATCCGAGGCTTAGCTCTCTCTCTCCCACCAATCAAATTACATTTTTATTTTTATATGTTATCTTTTCAGCTTGTGGCGGATCCCACGGAACCTTTAACAAACCAAACGACGGGAGGGGGGGAGTTTGAGGTCGAGTGCTGAATTGGACTACCCAGCTACCTACCTAGCTAGCTAGCTGGCTATGGCTAGGAGATTGATTGTCGCGCAAACACTCTATTTAAACAAGGATTAATCATCAAGTACTATCTCGCCCACACACACTGCCTACCAAAGAGAGGGGGGATATATGTGTAATATTATTATATACATGTATACATGCATATACACAGCTCTCTACTATCATTTGTCGCCAGCAGTTCATCTGATGATCGCCACGCTCCTTATCAGCGATAAACAAAAGTGGACCGTGCGCAGAATGACGTCATTACCCGCATTGCGGCTCAAACTCTAACCGAAACAGTGGGATGGCTTGGTTTGGCTTGGCTTGGCCAGGAACGGACCGGATCCGTCCGATCATCTCGATGTCAGATGCCAGGCGGGAGCCGGGAAGGCTAAAAGGCTAAAGTTTATTTTTCGGATTCGGCAACCCTCTTTTCGCATCGAGAAGGCGCGGGTCACGGGTTTTGGCGGTGGTGGTGGAAGCCGATCAGGGGTTGAATGGTTTGTGGCAAATGCTGTTCTCGTTGCTAACTGTGCTGGCAAAATCTGTGAGTCAAAGTACTTGTCGGCACCTGCTCTGGGAACCCTAGCACGGTCTCTTGATGTTGGAAATCTGACCACCTTGGGTAGCGTTATCGCTGCAGACTTGGCCAAGTACAAAAGCTCATTTGGATTCTTAGCATATATATTAAATGCAAAGTGAAAGGGTTATATAAGCAGGCAAAGCTATAGCCTATAGGACAAGGTACTATAGCCAAATAGAGACCACATCTGTCTGACGAACCAAGAGGAACGGATCATCAAATGCGGAGCTCCTCTGAATAAAAAAAGAAAGTATCGTATGATATGTGTAAATATTTTATGACTCCCGAACCCCCTCCGTGTTGGAGCTGCCAATGCTATGTATTCATGCAGCCCTGAAACTCCAATTCTGACTGTCCAAACCTAGTTCGCCAACACGAAGCTTTCCTTCTCCCACTCAAACTTTCTCTCTAACCTTTTACCGATAAATCTTGCAGCCAGAAAACTTAATTTCCTTGTCGGGTGAGGCTCATGGACTACAAAACTCCTTCCGTCACCGCTCACAAACATCCAAATGCTCCCTCGTTTCTTCTCCATCGAGAATCCCAGGATACTCATAGAGTGCAGGAAATCCAGCCAATCGAATAGTCCTGATTGTGACATTGAAACCTGGGTTTCCGCAAAGTCCGAGAGTGATGGGAGCGCCGCCGTTAGGAATTTTGTTGCGCGCGCGGTAAGGTTAAATTTTTGTGGGGTGGTGGCTGTCGCGGCTGGGGCGCTTCCGCTTGACTCTCCTTGAGCTTCCGCGTACGAAGTATCAGCAACTCCACGAGTTTTGGCCTTGGCCTTGCCTTTTTCAGTGGTAGGTTGCGCAGATGGCCCAATCGCAGTCCCAGTAGGTCGAACTGTCGTAGAAACAGGCTTGATCATTGCTGGGGGAAGCTCCTTCATAGCAGAACCTGGTGCACTGGAGCCATCTCCCTTCTCCGCGGGCCTTCCCAACAACCGCTTAAACATTCTCTTCAAACTTTTTGGTTGCCTTTTATTGGTCTCGAACCAAAACGTATCTAATTTATTTTTTGCGGCCTTCTCACTTCGGCTCCATTCGTCCGGAGTTTTGGTGCTGGAGGTGGTTGTTTGGAAGTTCTCATATGGTATCAGATGCTTTCCAGCTTTAAGGTCCTCTAGTTTTCCTTGAGCTCTACCTACTCTCAATAGCTTCCATCGGTCCTCCTCAAGCGTATGCTCGTCTTTATTTGCCGCAACAGAGAAGCAAGGTCGATGATATTTCAGCATAAGTAGCATCTCGTTCAACGCCGCGACATCACCAACCGCATCGTAAAGGGTCTGTGATATTCGAGCCCCTTCAGTTTCCGGCGACTTTTCCATAATGTAATCAAACTCGTCGAGAAGATTACTGAGCGAAAACGCGAACGAGTATATTTCATCCGACATGGTGATAAGCACCCACAAGAGGCGATCATTGCGGTAGAGGTAGTCGAGAGAACTATTATTCTTCAAACTCGCACCAATGATAGTTGGTCTTGCTGGATCTGTTGGTAGGCGGACGAAGAGCTCGCGGAAAGCTGGGTTCGACATCGTGAGAGCTTTTACTTTTTCGATCCGAGCTTTGAGAACCTTCTTTAGCAGTAATTCTAGATGGGACAGGGCAGTCTCGTATTTCTTTTCGAGCGGTTTTCCGACTGTGACTTTCGTATTTCTAGCAATAGATTCCACGAGTTCAACCTCTTGAGAGATGAGGAGCCAGTTACCAGCAGATGGATATACGTCGTCAATTATTGCCCCTGCTAAACGGTCGTAGTATAAGGGCTGCTGGAAAATCTCGTGGGGCTCTCCATTCGCTCCGAGTAAACGCTCTATGCGGTGTTCATCGATTTCCTTTACTCTCTGATAGAAATAGTTCGGTTCGGTCTGCATGAGCCATAAGTGATCTCGTAATTGCTCATTTCTTCCAGAAGCAATTTCGCTGAACCGAGAAAGCGTGAACCTAGGCGGTGGAGAGAAAGGCTGGAGAAAATTGGTCTTAGACAAAGAAGTGCAAGTGGCTCCTTCCACTTTGGGGGTTTGGACAGGGCCTTCACAGAGCAGTGGCGTCGTGGGTGGTGGAGCATTGCGAAGGTACTCAAGTGAGGTATCGAGATCTTGGAGAAGGTGTTCAATGACCGAGACTAGAAAACTCAGAAGCTTCTCCTGGGCCTCCAACAAGGTCAAGGCATCCGCAGGGGCCAGTGCATCTTCACGAGCCATCTTATTCCACCCGCTATCACCATCCTCGTCCTCCTGGTCAAATTCGACGAGTTCACCGTACTCATCCCTATCGCCGTAAAGTTTCAATGCACATTCGTTAACAAACGGTCTTTGGATCGCCTGGAAGTATATTCCACATTCCATCTGCTTGTTGTCGAAGGAAACGAATGACTGGGGAGGATAGCGGGCACGATGATGTATCAATCCCAGCAGATGAGTATATTCGTTGCAGAGATCCTCAACGTTGCAATACGGCAATAAATAATTATCCCTCAAGTCCGATCTATCAAATCCTTTCTCGTAGAAAAGCCGGATCGCTATATTGTGGGATTGCGAAATCTTCGGGTTAACTGCCTTGAGAACCGATTCTCGTTGTGCAGGATTTCGGTTTTCCCATCGTTGCTGGATTGTGGGTTCGTAAATCCGAATGAGGTCATTGAGACGATCCCAGCGCTCGAAGACTTCACTAGCGAGGTCTCGACCACGACTGGTGGCTTCGGGAATGCTGAGAAATGCTGAGGGGAGGGGTAGTGAGGAGTTCCCAGCGGCGAGTGCCTTGAATATATTTTCTAGGTTGTCGTAGAAACTCATGATGAAGGATAATAGCTGACTACCTGGGCGATACAAGTATGGTATGAAAAAAGCTAGATACCGCTACTATAAGGAGTAAATAAGAGTAAATGATTCGAACGGTCTCCAGCACCAGATTATTGGGGGTGTGGAGTTGGGGAGGGAAACACACGCATCACCTTATGTTTTTATACTCGTGCATACCGAAGCATACCCCTAAACCTATAAATTATCACATAGCATGATTACTCAAATGAGGGGCTGCGGTTTAAGACATCGAATCATGGGGAAAGTGTGGATGATAGGTAGGTAGTAGCGGGGTTCCGACTACCCTAGTAATAACGCACTGATCAGTTTTCAAAAATCAGGCCTCCAACGTTACGACTATCTAAAACTTCGGACGTCATTACATCCACAACTCTTCGTACCCCAAATACGGCGGCTCTATAGCCTTGGCTATAGCTAGTATGCGCCGTCACCAGCGTCCCATCTCTCGAGATCTCAACGATATTAGCTTATCCACTTATCCACCCATCTATAGTACTTGAAATATATCACTCTTTTCATCGTACTACACACAAACTCAAAGCCTCAGGTTGTGAGCCCAATATCATTATGTGACTACCCCAAAGGGGAGGGAAAGGTGCATTGTGACTGCAGCTGAAGCTGTAAGTGGTGGGATGCCGGTATCCGTAGATTGAAGAAAATTTCAAATTCGTATACTGGTACATTCTTAAATATCAACCGTCTGCTGGCTTCACTTTATAGAAAGACCAGCCAGTGTGCAAAATAGCTCTATTTGTGAATAGGTTGGCATATTCGCGAAGCTGGTCGACCCGCTTGTAAATGGGCCAGAACATATATAGATCACTCTAGGTGAATTAAAATTAAAATAAAACAGGGGCTGTTCTACAGTCTACTTTGCTACTATTTCTTCGTACGAATTTCATCTACCTGCATATTACAATTCATTCATCCCTCAGTAAATGAACACCCTAAATAAACTTAGGTCTATAAAATTAGGCAGCGACGTAGAGTATACGATTTGGTCACGGGTATTCAGACTCTTGTAAATGACCCGAGTGCAGTTGGTTGGTGGCTTCTGAATGCTGATTCACGATCCCGGCCAGAGTCTATTAAACCTTGTCCTGTAACTCAGATCAAGGGAATTGCTATTTCTTCCAGCCTCGAGAATGTACCCCAAAAACAGTTGAGTCCCTAGAAACTAATCCAAACCATACATGCACCATATGAACTCGAGCGAGCAGATTTCACGCTAAGACGTTGGAATTACCCCTATTGGTTAGGCTAAGCGGCAGTCGAAGCCGAGGAGAAATCTATGACATATGTACCTCTCGAGGCAACCCCGCCATCTTGGCCCAGGCCCGCTTATCCAAGTTCATAATATATTTTGTTTGTTTTGTTTAGCTCATTAACTATAACTAACACTCAAGCTATGACAGTACAAAATATCTCCAATTTCGTTCTCTCCTCCCTTCATATCCCGTCTTCTTGGCCACATAGTCCAAAACCCATGCTTTCTCCCCAGATTTAAGATCAAACAAGTAGTTCATAATATGGTGGTTGATCCACATTATCGTCGAACTTGAGTACTTTTCTCCTCGAGGCCTCATTACCTACTAGCTATCTTCAATATCAATCCGGCAAAGATTTTATCTCTGCCTAGCTCTGAAGGATTCCATTAAATATAAGACTATATAATCAAACTAGAATCACTAAGCAGGAGGCCAAGTGTACAGGAAAAGTAGCAAAGTTCAGGAAAATCATTTAACCTCCACGCAAAGCTATGCTATCCGTAGGATTGGAAATTACATGTATCTATCAATTTCTCGAGAAGCTAGCACATTTCTCAGGCTTGTTTCGTGTTACCAGTTTAGACTAAGGCTATCAGTTTCAATCAAGCCACCTCTATACTTCCCTCGACACATATACCTAGCTAATATATAACTAGTAAACCGCATAACAAATGTTCTTAACATCGCAGACCGATAAACCCAGTATAGTTAGAGAGTAGGCACTAAGTCGAGAATGAAATAGCATACCGTAGAACTTAGATAAATACAGACCGTTGCCAAGAGTGTGGCTTTTAGGATACTATTCCAATTAAAGGGAGAGATCCACGGATTTGTGGTCTCTTCGCTGCGGACAGGCTCCAACAAGCTCAGCTGAGCCGTCTCCCTCCTCCCGATGTGTTGTAAGTTGACATAGAGAGGTATAACACCCCAAACCTTCCTCTTGGCAACGGTCCGTATTTGTCCAAGTTCTCAGCATTTGAGATGCTTCCTAATAGGCGCCGGAAGCGCTCTAGGCTTAAGGGTAGTGGATCACCCCTTCTGCATAAGATGTAATGTATATACTATAGAGTTACCCAAATGTAATAAAACTACATATAGTTAGTCCTTCCTACATTGGCCAGGCCTCCCATTTCCTTAATCGCGAAAAAAAGAAGCACACAGTCGCAACTTGGTATGCCGGAACTCGCTGCCCCAGATCCCTTGCTGTCACGTACAAATTTTGCTATCCCGTGCCGTATGGGGTAGGAGATGTTAGACCCCTGCCACTATATAAATAATATTTGCTGCCGCGGATTTTCTTAGCTTGGCACCCGATACTTGGCATCCGGCATATCGAGTTGCAACTGTATGCCAACAAGTCTCAATAATTTCTAGTGCCAGTCGATTGATCCTAACTAATCGTACTACTCAGCCCCACAAACCATGGTGTCATGCGTGCCTAGGAAGATGGAGGGTATTGAGAATGATAAAACCATGCTAGTTGACGTGTAATAAGTGAGTAAGTAATGGCACCCCATCCCAATTCTTTCGTCCCTCTGAGTATTGTCTAAACCATCTCTTTAGGCAAGGCTAATCCATCCAGAGTGCTTATTTCCTAGACTGTTGCTGTTACTCGTATACCAGCCACAGGTCTCGATTTGCCCTTGAGCTTGAATAATGCTATGGCAGCCTCTTGTGGAACATATGTTTAGCATCGCTATTCGCTTCGATTGAATTGTCCAGCGCAGGCCGACTCTGGCTCTCGAAGCCTCTAGATTGCGCTTGTGGTTAACCTAATCTATTGGTCCGCCCAGAGAAATCATAGGAAAGGAGAGTAGGAAAGGGGCGAATATATATGTATCGCCATACTGTATCATACATGTATTTCGAACAGTGTCTTTAACACCTTACCACTAATCGCAAAGCATCATTTCCAGTCGGGTTCCCTTAAAGAGAGTTTCCGGTCCGGAACTGCGAAATTTGGAAGTTAACATCACTTTGAGGTCTGTGCGTTGAGCTCTTGGGCCTCTAGATACATCATCCGAGACAAAAACTTTGTCCCAACCCCTCGTGCTATTTGCTTGATCTTAAATAAACACCATCGCATTTCTTATGACGTTTGTCTTTTTATGCATTGTTATGGCCAAATAATACATGCAGTATCTTAGTACTTAGTGGGATTGGCCGAAATATGTAATTTAAATAGCTATAGAGAGGTGCTGCATCTGGAATTGAAGGTGGTTTCTGGTCATCAGTAGATCAAGGATTTGAGCGACTCGAGCAACCTAAGCTACCAGAGAATAGTTGAGCGAAGCCCGGGCCACCAAACTCCTCAGTCCCCAATTGCCCCACGCAGGTTGAATGGGGGGGGATCCATCAGTCTTCTTAAATTAGCTTAACGAGTGATAGTGGGTGTCCAATACAGAACATACTGATATCTCGCTCTCGACTTCGTCAACACATTTGCTCAATATCATAACATCGGGACCAGATTTTTGACGTATCTCTGACCCCTTCGTATAATTCTAGGGATGGTATTAGAAGCTCCTGAGGCCACTTAACTCGAGGGAGAATCGAATTTTTTTCATTTTGAGAGAATCGACGGAACGCATTTCATGTTTAGTGAGTGCTAGACACGTAATTATATCTGCACGAGAATGCTTCTCACAATCGAGAGGCATTTCGGTTGCCCAGCAAAGGCTGGGCTAGGTTAGCGTATGGATAAACAGCTTCGTGGGACTCTAGAGCTCCCTAGCCCTCGCCCGAAAAAAAAAAAACAGCGAATCAACCCGTACCATATGAGCTACCCCTCAAAATCCACACTCTTTCTACTCCAAAATTTCCAATTTCGCGGCTGTAGCATCCAAGTTGTTACAATTGGACCTTCATTTGTTGGGTTGGATGGTGTATTCGCATGGCGTGGAGATAACTAGAGGTTAGCTGTTCCTACGGGCCAACTTGACCTACAGCAGGACAGACCCACATTAGGAAGACAGTGATTCTCGGTGGCTCAAGGCTGGTAGATCTAGCTAAGATGTGAGGCTCGAGCCTGAATCAAGTAGGTCGGCTCGTGGGCATCACCAAGTCGGACGGACTCGATAGCCAACAGTGTACAGCCGATGCAGGAGAGGACGAACCTGAGCATCTGGCGATCTCGATAGCGCGTTGAACTTAAAACTTCTAGAATGGTGACTGCGTTGAGGGGTTTCCATAGACGTTCGATTCGACCTACGTATTGGCCAGCCACGTGCGTCTCAAATTATTGTTGCACCACACATGCAGCTTTATCACTTATCACTCGGTTCCCGGCCAATTCTCGTATTTGTGAACAGAATGAATATTCTTTCTGAATCTAGCGAATGTAATCCTCTACATAAAGTTTATAAGATAAAAAATCCTTATTTATGAAGAATTCTATCTATCTCAATCCCATATTTCTATGTATCATCTCTTTAAGAAACTCTTCTATGGACCTCCAGTGTGTATATTTCACCACATCGCCGTCACAGACTTGTCATTGGGAAGATAGAAAAAGAGCAAATGTCCATCTGAGGAATGATGGGGAAGCTGTTGCTGGCAACTTCAGACGAATACCTTGATCACCCCGCCGTGTAGTCCTGCTGCATCTGCATCTCAGAATCATCACCTCTTTCTCCCTCACTGTCCATCCCTGGGAAATCAGCACCGATCCCCCAATTACCTTTCATCACTCCCTTTCTCGCCTCGCGGGTTCTTCCTAGCAGCATAACACCACAAAGGATTAACTGACTCCCGCCTCTCAGTGCACCACTCAAAGACGTCGTATAATCAGGATGCCCCATGCTGACACCGACACAGCCATACGCAGAGACGACTTCGAAGACAATATTGAACACTGAATAAGACACAGGGTCTTGGCCAAAGTGTCTGGTTTCAATGACAACGATAACCCAGATAAAGATGGAGAGCATCCTACCAGACCATAAGTAATCCCCTTAGACAAAAAATATATTAATGTGTGAATACGTACCAAAAATCATCCACAGTAAACGTCCTGGCAATCTGACGTTGGACGAATTTAAGTTTGGAAGGTCGAGAGATAGTCGGCTCTCTAGCCCCCTTGCCCATCTCCTCACCACCAAGTTGGCCATTAGCCTGGGGCACGTCCGGCTCCAAGGTATTATCACACGATATAGGGAACGAAGAGATGTACATCCTAAAATAGTAAGCTCTGTTCAAACCTCAGTCGTATACCAAACTTACATGAAGACATAGGTCATCTGGACGCCTATCCTCAAAGAAGGTATGCTCACAATTGAAAATCCCCCACTTCTAACAGAACACGTTTGGAAGAGTCCATCGATCACCTGGGCAATCACTGGGAACTCCTCGAACACTGGGTTTGTTGCAGCCGAAATCCCGAATGCGGCCTTTAAGCGACACCATTATTAACAAATTAGTTCTAATTTTTTTACAGTAAATAAATAGACTCACCCAATCAATTCCGTTGAAGACAACAATAGTACCCGCTAACCAGAATAACTCCCTCCTGGTAAATAGATAAGGGCATAAAATTCTAGAATTTTCACGGATAAGAAGTTCTAACCCCTTTCTCTGCAATTTATATCCTTTTGGGAAAGCCCAATACAGACACTGGATAATAATACGAAGTAATATCGGGAAGACCGTATTTCCTAATAAGATTAGAGCAGACATTACGAACAGGACAAAATAGGCTAGCTGGAACGGAGCCATGTTGGCATCTATAAGGCTCATCCCAGAGTTATTGAATGCAGAAGCACTGAGGAATATACCGGACCACCAGGCATTGACATGGTTTTCTGCTGGAATTAAGGAGCGACGTTTTGATATATACCAACCTAGAGTAATACCTCCACAGAGCTGAATTAAGACGATATATAGTGTAACAATCCAACAAAGAATCGAAAATGCATGGTATCTTGCTTCTAACTTCTCTACGGTGTTTTGGGGGTCGGTAAACTGTTTAGATTCAGCTTCGCCAACATACCCTTGGATATTGTATCCTGGGGCAGAGGTCGAAGCTGCAAAGGCGCTTGGAAGGCTTGGTTTTAGTTTATCTGTAGCTTCAGAAATAAAATCATCTTCTGCGGCAGCGCCCTTGCGAGGCTCTATTTCCGTCCCTAAATGGGTGACCTTAAGTTGGCCCGGCCTGCGCCGTTTCTCGCGACTGAGGAGCCGTTTGTATTTGACTCGAAGCGTGTTGACAAGTCCTGCGAATACGAATGTATGGGAGCCCATGATGATAAGCAACCAGAGGATAACTTGCTGGAACGTGTTTAAGGTTGACAAATCAACCTGAAATCAGGGCCCGTTAGTTGGCATATTTCAACCAGAACGCGAAAGTAGGTAGATATACCGTGTTCAAACCCGCTCCAGTTCCCGCGCTAATGCATAAGAATAGGGAATTGAGATAGCCAACGTTGTTCCCACCCTTCAAGCCCAAGATCAAAAAGATTAAGGACGAGAGGAGATAAAGGACAAAATAATAAATATATTGCCAATATAGAAAATTCACGGATTGAATTTGCCGCCGGAAAGGCAGCAAATGGGGATTGGAGTGGTGGTAGGAGGATCGCTTTCGAGAGAGTGGCTCTGTTGGCATGTTAGATAACCGACCTCTACGACTAGAGGGGTTGAGGAACTAGAAGCTTACCCACCATCCCATTGAGGGACGAACGAACTGACTGAGAATGATCTTGGAATGCACGATTGCGGTAGGAAACGGTTCTGGGAAACGAGCTGCTATCTTGTGACAGAAGCAGCGATTTACGGAGCTAAAGAAAGAGTTCTGGAACGCTTAGACACCTGTGTTGACGCGTGTTGGGAGGCTGTAAGGAGGAAACGGAAAATTTCGAAGCTCCACGGCTAGATCCATGTCAGCAACTAAACCTATTCCTGTTCAGTTCTAGAGTCGCTTACACACGACGATCTAGTTCTCCAGCCAAGAAATTGAAGTTTACCTCACTGGAGACGACCCCAGCAATCCATTATCTAGTGATACGCCTCAGTAGACCTAGCCCCGTCGCCCTGTAGGGGGTTGTATGCGCTGGAAGAAGAACCATACCCTATGTACTCAGAGCACTGGGGGCTTTGAGCTTTAATAAACCTGTGAAAAGCTCCCAGCTCGCTCCCTATACAATGCTTTTGAAGTCCTGATACTGGGTTAGGGTTCTCTCACCCTTGTTCTTGGAGGGTGACAATCAGGATTTACTGGTTAGATCGACTGGCCAATCAGCATTGAGATTAATTCTTTCCTTACCCCATGACCCTTCACTTCGCTCAGGGCACGAATAGTCGTTCACGGATGATAGCGAATACCGGGTGTTAACGAACAGGGGTCTTTCGTGAGAAAGAAAGTTGCCAAGCCGCAGATCTGGGCGGAAACTTCGAGTGCTTTTTGGCCTAAGTACCCTTGTTCGTCAACACTCAGTGTATGCTATCACCCCGTGAACGCCTGTAGTACTCACCAACTTCACAACAAGTCTTCACTTTGTGAAACCCCATCTTATCTGCATTGGGCAATAGCAGAACTCTCGAGCCGTCGGCTGTGACTGAAACGGTCTCCACGCTGACGGATGATGGAGCCAAACACTCAGGACGCCAAGGTTCAGTATCTTAGTCTCTTGACCCATGAAACAAAAACTTACAGTCGTCTCTCAACTCCCATACACGATTATGCAATTTCTTGAGTCAAGAAAGAAGAGTAACTTGCTTTGCCATCGGTAGATTTAAAGCTTCGGGATCCCTCAGTTGTCGATCTGCGCGTTTTGCTAGAGACTTCCTCCGAGTAACTAGAGGCGCATTCAACCAGAAGCACAAGAGTTAACCTCTGACTACAAATTCTAGGAGCACCACCAGCGTGTATGGGCTAGGTTCCGAAAGCTTCCATGTGACCCCACCAACGAAGCTCGCTCAGTGGTTTTGGATTCTTCCTAATAAGACATCTTTCATGTCTAACACAAGGTTTGTGGACACTTGATACAAACTCCAGCTGGGCAGAACATAGGAAAGGACAGCTCATCTACATGCTTCTAGAGTTAAACTCACTTATAGTAGTATTAACCGGGTTTTTCTTCTGTTTGGTTTGTTTGACAAATGGTGTTACAATACTCAAATCAACATTCACTAGTCCCAAAAACGTATTGCACAAACATATCTCTAAGCTAGGTAATGAGCATTTCCAGCATGCGCATAAGATAGATTACTTATGCCAATATGTCTAAGGCAGCACTCACATCTTATCGAGATTCTATTAATTAAACGGCTCTCACTTCCCAGTCCGTGATCAGCGGCCTACGACATTCCCCTCACGAAGCAAAGGCTCCTATGTACTTGAGATATTTCTCTTGCATTTGATGACGATGAACTCGTTACGCACTGCTTACGCCTCCGAGAAACTCGCACACAGCCATTGCCAGCTATCGCAATCTACGAGATTGTTAGGTATGAATGTATAAAGTAACTCTACTAAAATCTAACACCAGGTACACCAGATTTTTATCTCCTATTTACGACCTGGAGAAGGCTGTGCGAAAGGAAATACTAAATAGGTATCTAGAAGCCAAAAGGCTGGTGGTTGTGCGTGGGGAAAGCTCAAGTATATGATAACTGTAACGGCCAAACGGGAACGCAGAAGCGATCGATCCACAAAGATCTATACCTCAGGCAGGAAATCTTTCGCCGCGCATAATGCAGGGCCTTACGGTGTTACTGGTATCACGGCGATGTAAAAAAATTGTTGGCCCAGAGTCATAACGGCAGAGACAGAACGGTATCGAACTATTAAACTGGAGCCTTCGACTCTTTATGGCCTCCGTAAGCGGTATCTCTACCAGTTTTTGAAATGGTCAACCACAGACATTCGAAGTATTCCTCGGTTTTAGTGCTACTCAAATCCGATTCCTTCAGACCAGCTGGTGTGCTAACGTATTTCTTGATTTTTGTTTTCCTCAGCCTTTATCTACTGTGTTTCCAAACAACCGTTATTGTCAATTCCAATTGTTAGTGCATCGTGAGTCGATCGTATACGGCTTGAGTAATTTACTCAAAGAAGTCATCACTAGCGTTAGATGACGCAGAATATCAATTCTAAGGCGGAAGTGGGACATCGTGAGAAAAAGCACATTGAGATATCGGGTGGAGTCGGATTCCCAAGCTTTTGGGCGTTTCCCCCTCTACATTAAATTACTTCGCGATAGTTCTAGGATATCAAGTTTGTTTCGTTTCAGTCAATGTCTTCTAATCGATAGATTGAATGATTGAGAATCTATTAAATTTATTGATTGACTGGTCATGGATGGATCATGAGATCAAGTCACTGTGAAAGTTATCAAGTTTATTGTACGATTTGAGGTGACTACTACATACAGATGGAGACACAAATTTCTGTGATATTTTTTCTTTTGTATCGTGATTAATCTAGTTCTTAGGCTCTCATTTATCTATTACTGATCAACTTACGAATGTATATTCTACTAACTGGATATCGTACAGCGAAAACTATCACAAGGGAGTAATGTCTAGGCAGATTCTAATATCATAATTTACGCCTTATATGACAGTGGCAGCCTGAGAGCCTCAAAAAGGTATTTGCCTTCAATTTCTGAGGCTTGATTGTTGTCAAAAGTTTCGAAAATAGAGCCTTTTGGCAAAGTGGCGTGGTTTTTCCCAAAACGAATCGCAACCAAATAATGTGAATTTTTTTCAAGACAACACTTACTCGATTCGGGTAAAAAGTAAGTAACAGGCCAATGAGATCCCATGCATATATACACTAAAGACGCACGGAATAGGTAGACAGATAAGATATGACCGGCAGATGGTTATAGCCATGGTCATCGGTGCATCACACACACACTTTACTGCAGGTAGTTGGTTGAGGGAAAGGCCAAAGTGACTTCGAGTGATGTCTCATGAATCAATATTTGTTAGGGCTAATTGGTAAATGTCATCGGCAGACACGATTCTGCAGGCTCCCTGGTCGCGAGATAACACCATTACGATGAACCACACCCCAAAGCACTCGTGATTCCCTAAGAGAAAAGAAAAAAACAGATGCGGAATCGAGATCGGGATCGGGATTCTTCAAAGCTCCAAGATCAAGGCCTGCTTACGAATTCCCTCGCCATTCGTTGACCCGTTTTTCCCCGGCAGAACTAGGTAGCAGCTGTCTTGCAATCATAATTCTCTTTCTAGTCTTGGCGCCAAGGATACGGTTCTGGTCAATTGAAATATTTAATGGTTCAGACTCGTAGTTACGCGGAAGGTGTAATTATGAACAGTGTGGTAGAAGCTATCTAAGATCCTACCCGGAATACATCGTAAACGCGGTTCGGTTACTGTCCCAATCCCATGCTCCAGTGGGTTAATCCATACCAAGTGTGTGGTAGAAAAATATCTCAGAAGTGAGCACTGAGTAGATGCTCTATCTCTGTGCAACCGTAGCTGGATCCATGGAGATCTGGATCAAACTGAGCCAAAGTTTCGCAATACGTTCAACATTTGGTGTCTCCAGGCAGTGTGTTCGTAATACTGCCTCACAGATCAAGGCTCACTACTACATGTCGTTGCTGCGGAGTGTTACGGTGTCTGATTTGCTGGACAAGCAACCCCCCCCAAAAAAAGTGACTCCCATGAACCAGGATAATTACTCCTCGTTGATACAGACCTCTTCATGGGGCCAAGCCCAATGACATATAATTGCTGTGCATAGGCCCAAGAAATTTGCTGAAGTTAGAGCCTGTGGTGATGTTCACGAGTCTGGGCGACGGGCGGTAGATGTTTCAGAGATATGCCAGTGGATGTACCCCGTCAAACGCGTGTGGAAACCAACCTCGAGAGTGAACCCAACCCAAAATCTCGTAACGTAAGCGATTAATGATATCACGACGCAACCCCACTAAATCATATTGTCAAAACGATTATTATGCATAAGGCTCGGCGAAGGCTCAGTGGATTAGGCTCCAGCGCAGCGCAGCCAAGCGAAGTTGTACTCGTAGTCTCATCGTGTGATCGGAATTGGGTGCTGGGGACAGCCTTTGACGCAGGTTGTGACCTGCCGAAAGACTCAGAAAATCTTCTATAGCGATACTAAAAACCAACAGAAGTAATAGCATTGGATCTATGCTATGCTGTCCTTCTCATTCTCCTCTATTTTTTCTAGCATGCTGTCATTTAGCTAATAAACACTCTTTGAACCCCAAGTCTGTGAGACAGTGGCGGTCCCTCGACCGTATTCCAGTAACACTATGAGACTATGAGTAGGAACTGCAATCCCCGAGCCTGAGTTCGGTTCGTGGTCATCGCTAGTTGTAGTGGAGACTTAGCGTCGGATTCCAAATGAAGCAAGTGGCATCGCAAATTATATTTCCAGGTGACGAGAAAGGATCATCGTGCGAAACTCCGGGGGGCTTCAAGCTTGTCATGCGGGGTAAAATGGATAACGCTAGATATCCATTTCGTTTTTCCCTGAGTGGAAGGAGGAGACCCGGTTTTTTTTTTTCCCTTGCAATTACTCCAAGTTGTTCGGTTTTGTTATAAAGAGTCCAGACTCCGCTCTTTCCCCGGCCATCCAAGCTGAAAAAAGGTATTTGGTGCGCAAATATACGAGTGTTGAATTTCTAGCAGGAGAGTTAAACCCAGACCCAAGTTTCTTGGGATTTCCCTGTGTAAAGGGCTGTATATGTTCCGTTCGAAGATCCCTAGACGCTTGTACGGTATCCCAACCCTCTCGAGGAACTATATTCACACTTACAAATCCGTTAGTAGGTGTCGTACTTAACTTGCGAAATGCCACATACCAATCAGTGATCTAGTTTGACCATGATCCTTGGTAGACTTGATTTTTTTGCCAAATTCAATCATTGAACCTCTAGGGATGGATACTATACTAAACAAACAATAAGGCATTCTACATCAACCATCACGATTCCATATACCCACCGTATAACCCCTCGAGACACAGGCTCATCAATGCTAGTAGACTCGACTATGTCCCGTAAGTTTGTCGTACGCGTCGGAAGTAGCTCATGGCTATTCGTGCCGTGAACAAACAGCTGCGTACCTTGTCAGAAAAATCGGGAAGCGGCAAAGGGTATTTCAGTGTGATACGATACTTATTTGCGTATGAAAAAAAGGAAAGCCTAACAATCAAAAAAGGGACAAAAACCGTATTCCAAGCTACTCTACTAGTGACTCGTGTCACGGGTTCCAAAGACAGTAATTCGAAAAGGGAAAGTAGCCCCTGGTCAAACCTGACTACCGTCACAATCTTAGACAGACTTAAAATAGTCCCCTTGTCAAAGAATAAGCATTTGAATGAGCTCTCGGCAACCGTTCCGTCGAAAATACGATTGCTGTGTGCCCTTTTTATGTCCCCGGCCGGGGAGGCAGGCGAGAATGGTTTTGCGAAAATGCAGATCCAGACTGACGCACCAGAGCTCCGGAAATTAGGACGGAGATGTTTATCTTTTCTAATCATGCGTTAGGAACTTGAGAAAAATGCGGTATTCACCGGTCAATTTTACTGGTGAAGTATAGGCAACTTTCTTCGTGTCATTACCAGTAGCTATTCATGGAAGCCATCCATTCACAGGTACGTAATTCATAACTAGGTGGGCCGAGGAACCGGCCGATATCAGCAATCAATGAAGAAAGACAAGGGAGATGGAGATGGGTACCTAGTAATCCTCTTTATAACCTTTTCACCTGCCTTTCGGGAATCCGCCAATATTACTGCAAAATGCCTGGTCTTGCTCGCCATCTTTTTCGTTCACGATCTCCTCAAGCCCACACGCATAGCAAGTTTAATTTTCGCTCCAGCAGCCTCAAGCCTTGATACTTTTTTCTCCGGAGTAGGTATCCCGGGGATTTTGACGCTTAATTCACTCATTTCCGCGATATTATCCAGCAACTATAGTACGATACGTTTCAAGTAAGATATAGATATTCTCTTGTCTAGATGTACAATTTAGTTTCTGTACTAAAAGGTTAGCAAGAGGTATATAATAAAATTGCTTACTGAATTGGAAATACACTGCCCTCTGTGGAGCACGATCGATTAAAACTACCTTTTGAAAGCAGAGATCTCTTTCCCCATTTTCCAACCCGATCGTAGAAGACGCAAGTCACAAGAGCAGATAGTCGAGAGTTTGATGGGTTATAAGACCAATGGATCACTTATGTTATGGGGGCTGCGTTTCGTTGAATCTCGAGTACGGGCCAGCTGACAGTAATTCCAAGACCTACGTCGCGTGCTCCAAACTACAAAAAATAACCACTCACTGAGCTAATTTGATGAGGCGTACCACATGCAAGTTCCGGTTGGTCGCGGAACAAGGTCAACAGCTATGGTACACCTTTTACCTTCCATCAGGAACCGTGGCTGGAAATTTGTCTCTTCCTGCATGGATCTTGAGTGGTGTGGTTCGATAGGCGAGTATGCACGCTAGTTCACCGCTCCACTTGGTTCTCCAGCAACCACATACTCTATTTTGCCTCTCATTCGGGCCCTTCACTTTATCCGGAGCGTACAGTGTTTAGGAGTACAGGTCGTTTTCGGCTTGCAGCGTCCTAAGACCGGCAGGCATGCGTTACTTAGCCAGCAAATAACATGAAGGTGTTAAAATGGCCGTACCAAACATACTTTTTTTAGACTTGCCATTCCAGAGGCCCAGTTCCCAGAAATCTCGTGCCAAATATACAGATTACCTTCGTGTGGCCATCGCACAGTAAATCGAGCTCTATATTTTACCGAAAGCCACTGCCGAGGTTCAATTACATAACCTGCGTTTTAGGTGAGACCGTGGTCTCAACACAGGTTTTAAAACTAGCGTTGGCGGGTTGATCAATCGTTTAAAATTGACCCCATAAACTGTTATTTCTCCACTGACAGCGGTATAAAACCAATTTACGGTCGGTATTCCATGCCTGTACTCCAGATTCATGGCCAGCGAGCTTCCTCATTAGGGAAGGACCATCCCGGAGCTTAGAGTTGACATGCGCCAGGAAGGCTTTCGAAATAGTCGCTGTCTGTGCGCAAAGTCAGATCACCGTTGAGTTCTGCAACTGCCACTGGGAACAGCCACACAGTGTTCAGGCTTGGACATGGGACATGGTCATAAAAATTAGAAATGGCACGGCCTTTGCCATGCCAATTTGTGCGGGCTTCCGAGTAAAACCCCGTTTTCAGTGTGCGTTTCCGTTTTCACAGCGCTCGTGACACGGGGAAGCAGTGTTTTTCAAGCTTAGTGAACCCCCCTCTCTAGCTTTATGTACCAACATTTCAGTAGGAAAAAGATCTGTGACTGCTTGAGAGCTTTGCCTTAGGAAGCGTTATCTTCATGTACCAAGGGTCCTGGGTTGGGAAAGGATTTACGTTGCATTGTGACGGGGGTTATCAGGTCCGGCCTTTACTCTGGCAGATACACCAGTGCAGCAGCAGTGGTGCTGGAGTCGCGTAGCACTTATGAGCGCACTACTTCGAGTTGAGTTAACAGAGAGACCCGTTGAGCGTTGAGTGGATGGCTACTGCGAAATGGCCAGGCTTTATTCCAAGACGTTTCCCCCTTCATTTTATTTTTTGGGATGACTAAACGGATACGGGGTGTTCCAACCCCCGAAAGGATCGTGGCCAGTTTCGCAAGTTGGGAATGACGTTGTTTTCTCTCTCCATTCAAATCCGGCATGGCTGGGCCGGATAGCTGGAGCACACGATTTGCCGAAACAGGGCCCTTTTAGAAATGCTTAGCAAGTCTATTCTGCTTCTATGGAGCACGGTTACGGATGTATGAATTCCGCTGTTATTTGTGGGGGGGAGGGAATTGGATGACTGTGCTCGTCTCTTAATCTGGTATTTTTGGGTTGTTGGCGTCTGGGGGGAGGTTCTCGCGATGGTGTCTCGCGCTTTGTCTGTTCCTGAGCTACTTCTGGTGTGTTCGCCTCAAAGGGAAATTGCCGTTGATTTGTTTCGATATTCCAGATCTGTCCAGCAACGAATTGTTTCTTTAAACGTTACAAAGACCATGACGTTCCAAGGCAATCCGCTTGAAGCACCCGATCTGTTTCAGATTGCCTCGATATCGGGTACTCCTATCCAAATCAGAGGAAAAGTAGAGCCAGAGAAAAAACAAATTTGGCGGAAGTGCGTGCTCAGCTTATTCTGGCCCACCCGTGGCAAGACCTTTGGGAATATGCGCGAAGTCATCTCAGACAAGGTAGGACAAAGCAGCTAGAGCGTTTTTGAAGAGGCGAAAAATCAAACCAGAAAAGGGAAAAAGGAAAAAAGTTGGCTACATAGAGCCGACCTACATACCTACCAAATCAGGGATACGACCGGTGTGTCGCAAGTACATATTATCTCCGCCTCCTCGTCCTCTGGGCGATTGGTCTCGAGAACCTTTGCCAACTATTATTGATACATTCTGTTTTGTTCTGTGTGCGCGCGTGGACCACTGACACTGACCACCCAGACCAGACCCAGGCCTCTATCCATCCTCCCATTCCCAGGTCATCATCATCAACATCAGCATCGCTCATGACCTTTTCGCTGTAGGGTCGCTCTTCGTCTTATTCAACCCAACCTCAGTCGCTCGTTTAGCACTCCCACGCTCGTTAAATCTTTAATTAAAAAAAATCTCCGAAAGATCACCAGGTCGTTCGTATCAGCGGCAACTAGCATCAGGAACAGTGATTAGCAGTAGCAGCGTGGGAACACGAACAGTACAAGGGAACCCGCATTTGTCTGGAAATTAAGGGAATCACTCCATCCCACAACACAACCGTAACAACAATTTCTCCCGTCTTCACTCCCCAGTAACCTCTCAACGCCAATTTTTCTCTGGGGTAGGGTCTTGCGACTTTTGTGCTTCCTTTTTCCACCTTCGTTGCTCGCCCTCAGAATTGTTCCTATCTAGTCACTCGTTTGTCCTGGAACTTGTTTGAATCGCTACCTCAACAAAGAGGTTATCATCAACATCTCTCTCTTACATCCGAATTATCATACGTTCATCCCACCCGCTTTCTCTCTAAGACATTTATAAAAAAAAAAGAACACCCCCTCCCCAATCATAAAATATGATTGTACGAGTGGCTGCTCTTTTTGGCGCAGCAGCTTTTATGCTCGCTCCCTTGGTAGCAGGTAGATACATCCTACTTCATCCTGCAACCATGCACTCCCGCTGGTTTAGCCCCACATTCTATTCATTCTGACACTTGCTGTACGATTTATTTAGCGGATTGTGAATGCGGCTATTCTGTCAACAAGACTACCGACGCTTCCCATCAAGTTTTCACTGATGTTCTCGAATCCGACTTTACTACTTTGACCAACATCAGTCTCGATACCGATTGGACAGTTCAGGCATGGGAGGTTGACAAAGTGGCGTCTAAGGGACCTTATGGACGCAAGACGGAACTCAAGAATGTTGTCTCTAACCCGGCAAAAAGCGACAACAGCTCGGTGGGAATAAATGGTGACCAAGCTGGTTTGGAATTGTTTGTTAGGAAATTGGGTTCCGACAAGTCGTATATCAGCGTTGCAGAGGTGGATTCAAGCAGAACAGACTTGCAATATGGAACTTTCAGGGCTGGTATTAAGGCTACCGCTATCTCTGGCACTTGTGGTGCTTTCTTCTGGTATGGCCCCATCGTTTTCTGGTTCGTGGCAACGATGCAGATTCTCTAACTGAATGGCTACGTAGGTATCTCAATGACACCCAAGAGATTGATATGGAGTTTCTCTCTGCTCAAATCAATAAGACAACCTCACCCGTTAACCTAGTCCTCCACAATCCGCTCACCGAGGCCCAGGGAGGAGATGCCAAAGGCACTCCGACTTATAGAATTATTCCCCTGCCCTTTGATTCCGCGGACGAAATCCATGAATACCGCTTTGGTATGTTACACCTATTGATGGTCTAAAGTACAGTACCCTAACATCAGTCTTAGATTGGCTACCTGGCAGCGTCACTTTCTACGCCGACGGTAAATATCTTGACATCATGGCGGACGCGCGCTACGTGCCGCATTCCGCTGGAAAAATCATCCTCTCCCACTGGTCTAACGGCAATGCGCTTTGGTCTGGTGGTCCCCCGGTCGAAGATGCAAAGATGACTGTTTCGTACGTCCAGGCGTATTTCAACTCATCGGACCCTGCTCGCATTCGCGACCACTCCAAACGCTGCCCTAACCCCAAGGCGGCAAACGCTATCTGCCAAATCCCGGATCAGACGGGCCCGCCGCAAGCTGGGATGGTCAACTTCTTCTCGCAGGCTACCAACGGGAACATGACAAACAACCAAACTGTGTATTCTAAGGATAAATCAGCTGGGGCTTCTGCGGTGGGAAAGAGTGCTGGAATTGCTACTGCGATTTTGATTGCTGGATTGGTTGCCTGGATTGTTTAGTCGATCGGTTGGTTTGATTGGTTGATTGGGGGGCACTTACGTAGTAGCCCGAATGGGCAATGAATTGGAGATTGACGGGCTGTAAATTTTTCTCGAGACTTAATATTTTGTTACGAGCAGGGAGTTGAACGGGAAGGATTTTGCTGAGATATGTCTTTTTTTTTCACGATATAGTTCCGGAAAAAAGGGTAGGCTTATTCGTTATCCCTATTGCATTTGGTTGTTTTTTTTTGTTCTTTTTCAATACCCTTTCCTAACCTTCACCTTTGTCAATACTCCATTTCTTGCTCATTATTTTTTTTTACATATCCAGGTTTGGGTTTTGTGTATTTTCTAAACTTCTGACGTTTCCTATTTGATCTTGCGCTATGATACCTTTTCGATTCTTTCCTCCCTGTCTCGGCATTTCTGTATTTTCCTGTAGTCCTCAGGGACTTCTCTTTCTCGATTTCTCTCCAACTAATGCTTCATCTTATTTTATCTTTGACGAATTTTACGAGTTTCCGGGTCCATCCAATCGGGATCGCTGTGGGGTATATCAAGGTCTCATAAGCCCTTGCATGAGGGAATTGCACGTGGTCACTTTGAGGTAGCGTCTGTTACGCATGTAGCTTAACGCCTTTCCTTTCCTTTTTTTCTTTCAAATGCACAATCATGTCAAATGTGGGTCTTACATTTTACTGTTGCTGCCTTGGCAGAGATACGCTTGTAGGGCTATACTTAGATATACGCAACACGCTGCAATCCATATGAATCGCGTGATCGCTGCAAACTGCATCTCGACGTAGTCGATAGGCGAAGTTGTTGGATCTCCTTACGTAGGTACATAGCTATCGATCTAGGTAGACAATGGAACCAGCATGAACGCAGACGAAGAAGAAGACGAAGAAGAGGCGGAAACAGAAACAGAAAGTGGGGAAAGCCTCTGAGGTAAGCGCCGATATATAGGGTATCGCTGTTGTTAAGAGATGAGCTATGTGTCAAGCCCTAAGAAGGGAAAAGAAGGAAAAGAAAGAAAGAAAAAGGACGGTGATATACCCGGTACTGGAACTGCATCCCATAACCGAGATGCGGGGTTTCCCTCGAGCATTCGTTCGTGCCGTGTATGTACTGTATGCCAAGCCACATGTAAACTAGGTTCTCTAATCTGCATGTAGAGTAGGCAAGAGTGAGAACTTATGATCGCCTCACAGCACTGACCGAGCGCAGAGTGTAGAGGAAAAACTCGCTCAGACTCCAACAACCATCGATCGGAAAACTCTTCTTATCGGATCAACCACCATTACCTCCTCCTCCTCTTCCACCACAGTTATGACGATCATCGCCCCCACACACACACGCACAGTGTTCCTGCAAAGCTGCATACAAAAAGGTGTTGGAAAAAGGCTTATTTAGCTGACATATAAGTGCGCGCAGGGTAAAAGAAATCTGCATTCCTTTTTTATTTTATTTTTATATCATGTCTCTGCCCATCCCTGGATGCGTGTATGAATCACCTGTCTGTCTGTCTGTCTGTCTGTCCGTCCGTCCTTCCTTCCGTCCTTCCCTCCTTCCTTCTAGTTTAGGCGGCATAGTTTGGGCTGCATAGTTGGTTTAGACGGTTATTTCTCTTCTTCGTTCTATTCCACCGTCTTCTCTCTCCACCCACTCCATCCACTCCCCCCACCCAACGTTGCGAAATGCATATCTATCTACTCTATCTATCTATGTATGTGGTTCAGCACACCAGATGAACCGGCGGCCTGCATGAAAGTGCTGTACTCTACCAGAATAGTAGATGGTAGACATTGCCAGGATTTTCCTCCCTCCCCCTCCCCCCTCCCCCCTCCACCCCGAGGGCAGTCTGAATTGCGATAATATAGGTTCAGTATAGAGGGAGGGAGGGATGTGATGTGATGTATTCGGCGGCGTATACCTGGGCCCTCGGAAGCTGGAAAAATGATGCGTCGTATTGTTAGGGTTAGGGTTATATATACTGCTGACGGTGACGGTGGTGGTGGTGGTGATGGTGATGGTGTCGGTGAGGGCTACACGGTTGACAAGGCTGAGTTTTTCGTAGAGTTGGATGGAGATCTTTTTTTTTTCTTTTTTTCTTTTTGTTGTTTTGGGGGCGGTGGTGGGAACGTGGTGGGAGGTGGTGGGAGGCAGTGGGAGGAAGTGGTGAGTGTGTCATGGATTGTCACTCGGGCATGCTTAGGTGGGTGTTGTTGGATATATGGTATATATCCATAGGCTTCCTAGTGTTTCATTTGGTACGTCACTACTCGGGATGCCGAAGACGTTCGGTATAGTCTATACTGCTAAAGGGGGTTGCTCGGGCCGATCTATTCGGCGCCCAAAAAGCCCCCATAAACCTGTTTATATATGACTCCATAGGGAGTATATATATGGAGCTCTTCTCCCGTTCGTCTATTCTGTTTCCTCTTCTCTAGTTTACTGGACAGTCAATATATCAGATCTATTCATTATTTCAACAGGTGTTGATTGGTGGCTTACGGACTCCCATATTCCCTATTCCCTATTCTGACGTAGGTGCTTCTGCTCAAGACATACGTATAACGCTAAGTATTGCAGCTTCCGCTTGATGCAAACGTCGTGATGGGTGACCCTTTCTTTCTTGGTTTGGGGGGGGGGCGGATGCAGCTGGATGTATTTGGCAGACACCGAGAGGCCCGATGGGAACATTCGATCTGGGAGATTATTTCATGTAGATCCATCGGATCTATAAGAGCAGGTGGCTGATATCTAGAATACCATATCATCCAGCGAGGATACATACATACCACCAAGTTCTAGAAACCACGGGTCGCATTGAGACTGGTATGTAGAGTACGTCGAGAACGAGTTGTATCTCCACCAGACGCATGTTTTATCTATCTATCCATCTAACCCGAATAACCATTCCCCCCTGGCTGGTTCTTCGGTAAGGGGGGAGAGGGGAGAGGCTCCCAGTGACATCCATCGGGGAGCTCGGATGAACCTGCAGGTTCCCGCTCTGGGTTTACTGTCAAAGACCCATTCACTAACGTAACCGAAAATCGACGTCTCGATCTTTTCCTATTCCGTCGCTCGAGACCTAGAGAAGATCGCGAAGGTAAGGGTGTTTTTCTCGGGAGGACCTTTAGGCGAGCGCTTTTTTGGGTTTTCTGGAGGTACATGTAGGTACCACGGATACGTAACTTTTTCGGACTCGTCTGGGGGGAAGGTCGCCGAGTGATTGTGTGTGACACGAGTCTTGCCTTTAATCGGAATGGTTCTGGTCTGGACAGGCCAGCGAGGGGGATCAAAAATAGATAAGGCAGGTCTATGAGGTTTTCCAAGAGTCACGATGTGTATACGTATAGCTACAGTACCGAGCATCCCGAAAAAACTGTCACCAATAAAAGAAGTTTTTTTTTCATCGGTTGCAAACAGGCCAGCCATTTGCGAAATTATATATACTCTCTTCCCCAAGCCTTGTATCCGAGATGCTTGCTGTTCGCACGGATCGATATAGAAGGTGGGTTGGACTCACAAACACTTACCCGAGAAAAAAAACCAGAAGTCTAGAGTACGGAGGGTGCTGGACTGGACTGGACTGGACTCTGGCAGTTCTGAATGGAAAGCTGCCGACATTGGATGGATGGATGGGGTGGTCGTGGTTCGGTTGGACGGATCACTAATCAGACAAGATAGCGCCCCGCCTTGATGACTCAGGTGGTGTTGTAAGAAAGGAGGCTTACCTTACCTTGCCTCTCCTCTCCACCAGATCCCACAATCTCGAGAAGAAGGCAGAACAAAATAAAATCTCTGAGATGACCGAGAGACAGTCCCTCATTGGCATTACCCAGCTCCATGCGAAAGGCGAGCCCCGTGCACACAGAGAAAACCCCACTCCAAGATTTCGAATGCCCAAAGCTCTGACTTGTCTGGTTCACGCGCGGGTCAAGATAGGCAACGGAAAAAGCCCTAAAAATAAATCCACCGTCGCGCACGGCCTTTGCGATGGGGTAAATAAAACATGGGCGAGAGAGGTGGTGGGGCAGGGATTGAAATTCCCGATTCCCACCTCCGCACCCGACCTTCTCTTGTTCTCCCTCTCTCTCCCTCTCTCTCTTTTCCCGACTGCTCGGATTGGGCGGCATCCCATCCACACGCACTCCCCAGGATGAGGGATCAATACGAGTCTGCCCGTGTTTTCCGGATTGGTAAGTGAGGTGGACTATTGTTTCTTTTCGCTTGAGCTGTATGTGTAGGTACTTTGACATTTGTATTCCCTTTGGGGGCGGGGCGGGGGGGTGGTGGTTCGTCACGGATGGTGGTGTTTGCATCTCGGTTAATTAGTATGTGTCTACCCTACCTACACATGTAGCCAACCTGCCCTGCTCTACTCTACTCTTGCATCGACAACGTCACTGCGTCATTGTGCATGGTATTCTGTGCACGAGATATCACTCGATAGCTGTAGCAAGTTGGTTAGATCGCGTGGTGTGTGTGATGTGGCCAATAAGCATATTGTATCTTTAACCCTTGCGGTTCCATGTGATTGAGCGTTTGCTAATGCTTTGGCTGGATGCTGCAGAGAGTGCTGTACATATACCCAATCGTTATTTTGTTTTCTGTTGTTGGGAAAAAGGGAAAGGTGGGTGGAAGGCCAATGGTCGAAGTGTGTTTTGGGTAGGAGTTGGTTTTCTAGTAGCTGTGTGTGATGTTTACGGGTCACTTTATATGGCATGGTGCTATTGGTCGAGGAAAGAGTAACTGTACCGGCCAGCCAAACAGTAGATGCTAAAGCCCGCAGCTGTACACTCGGATACCAAATGAAGAACCCTAGAGTAAAATGCATGTTCTAGGTCGAGGTTTCCTGGTTGGTTGGATCTAGCTATATCGACTTAGTGGTTCGCCAGCCCAACACCCTTATTTCCAGGTTCTCCATGATGTATCTGGGTACTAGGTGGCTCGCCGGATCACATTGAACATTTTAAAGCGCCTAGGCCTATCATAATATACACTCCAATTTCTCACATAGCCAGTATCTCAAAGCCACACGTGCAAGAGCGCGTGAAATAATACAAACACCAGATCATCTATGTATATATATTCCCGAGTACTTTCCTTTAATTGGAACACGCTCCGTCTCCTCTACACAATTTTTTCTGAAAAACACCTTCCTATTCGGGACTTCCAACCTTCTCGCAAAACTCAACCCTCCACCATAACTCTTTAATTTTCAGCTTCACCCTAGCGTTAGTGATGTCTGAAAACACACTCCCCTTTTCCCCCTTCCCCAGTGGAAGGAATTTCTCTGCAACTCCCCTTCTCCAGCCTTCCTCGGGCACTCCATCAAGAGTTAACTCTCCTGTCCGTCCCTCTACGCCCACTATTATGTCTTCAAATGCACTCTCGGAGATGCAAGATATTCTCTGCAAACTCATTGCACAATCACCCATCAACCAAACGAGTATTGCTCCCATCGTTCAGAACCTCGCTCTCGCCGACCCCTCTCGTACTGAAGCAATTTTAATTGCGCTTGTCATCAACACCACTCACATGCTATCGTCCATGGACACTAGAATGACCAAACTCGAAGAGCTACTTACTTCGTCGCAATCAGCTCCCACTAATAGCCACCCTCAACAACTCAACCAAATCCAAGCTGCAATTAGCAATCTTGCCGATAAAGTTGTTACACAAACCAAACGCGCAGCCGACACGTCACCAACTAGCACTACCCTGCTTGCCAAGAAAGGGAAGAAACTTACCTTTGCCGAAGCGGCTCAATCTGCACCCCCAAAAGATAGCACTGCAGCACCCCTCATCCAGAAAAGCCAATCGAAATCCAAAGAACCAAAAGACCCTAAGGAAAAAGCACCGCGCCCCCTTCCTACTGCCGAAAGAAGATTCTTTGCTTCTCGCACCACTGCTTCTCCCTTCGCAGAATCTGCCGTACTATCCGCAACACTCCCAGTAGCCATTGGCCGTGCCCTTAGAGCCGCCCAATTCCCCAACAGTCAATCCGTGGCCCTGTCAGCTACTGTAAATGACAGAGGCACTGTTACTTTCACCGCTAATCCTTTCACACCAGCCTCTACATTCATCCCCTATTTTTCAGCCATTCATAAGACACTTAATGAGTGCTGTCCTATCGGGGATAACCCGTTCAATCCCATACGTACAGCGCCTACAGACGTCAATATCGCTATCCACAACCTCCCTACATTCGCCCTCCCTGACGAGTCTAGCAAACTTACAACCACTCTGTCCGAAGCCATCCTCTACGCCGTTGATATCCAAATCACTAGCGCAAGATTCCTTAAAACGGACGCAGCCATTCGTGCCACAAAGAAAACTACGTCGGTAGTCATCTCGTGCTCCGCAAACGATGCCAAAAAAATTGGCTCCTCAATCAAACTCTTCTCTCGACCTCGCAAGGCCAACCTCATGTGGTCTGCCTCTTCCACCACTCAATGCAAAAAATGTTGGGGCTTCGGCCATGCCACTGCTGGCTGCAAAGCCCTAACCCACACATGCCCCATTTGCTCCAACGACCATCCTAGACACGAGCATCGTTGTTCTATCCCCACATGCCCCGGAGGTGGCAATGATAAACCAATTATCAATTGTTGCCCCATTTCTCCAACCGTCTGCATTAACTGCAACGGGAATCACACCGCCACCAACCTCCAATGCCCCATCCGCAAAACTATTCTGGACAAATCTAGTACTAAATCAGCACCATCTGCTGCTGATACATCCATGTCATCCGAATAATTATGCCCAGAAACCCCCCAGCTAAAAATCTCCCTCTCCCGCCATTCAACGTTGTTCATCATAACTGCGCTAGAAGTTCAAAAGTTTTTCATTCATTATTTTCGTCCTTTAAATCTATGCCTTCAATTGTTGCCATCCAAGACCCTTACCTTTGGAACAACAAACCTCTCAAAGCTCCAGGATACCACCTCCTTATCCCCTCAATCCTCCCTAATCAGAAAATCAGAGTATGCACATATATATCTATCGATTTCACCAATTCCTATCAAGCTAGCTTTTTAATCGAAAACTATCTTAGAGATGATATGATTAATATTTTTCTCACCTTCAAAAATCCAATCTTCAATGAGTCAACATATAGCATTAATATTCTAAACATCTATAATCGTGCTAGACCCGATTCAGGTGGGCATTTTATCCACCATTCCAAGATCTTTTTCAACCGAAATCTCCCTACTCTTATAGTAGGTGATTTTAACATCCACCACCCGTCCACGGACCCTCTACGAAACATCTCCTCCCAAGAATATAACGAAGGAGAGAAATATCACCTATCCGCAAACCAATCATCCTTCAAATGCCTCAACACAGCAGGCATTTTCACAAGATTTCCATACGACTCTCATTCCAGACCCAGTGTACTGGATCTCAGCTTCGGCAATTCACACATCCTTCCATTTATTACCAAATGGAACGCTAACCTACCCTCCACTGGCTCTGACCATATTCCCATTTCCATCCACCTCTCCACCCCAAAATTTTATACCTCGAAACCCTCTCCAGACTGGTCCAAAACAGACTGGAAAAAACTCTCACCCCTCATCAAAGACCTAAAAATTCCTGCTCCCTCACCACTCCCAAATCTCGATATATGGTTCCACAAATCCCTAAACCTCGTCACTATCCCGCTCACTTCCTGCACCCCCACAAAAAGACCATCAATATGGTCCAAAAAATGGTGGACGCCTCTCCTATCTGAACTACGAAGAATTTTTCACTCGGTCGACAGATCCCACAGGTCTAAATTTCGTGGCCTCAAAGCCCCTCCCTCAGAGAAGGTTAAGAAAGCAAAATATGCCTACTTTCACGAAATCGCTCGATGTAAAAAGAATCATTGGAACTCCTTCCTTTCTTCTGCATCTCCCTCAGACATATGGGCCGCTAAAAGACTCAAAACCTCCTCCAACAGTGAAGCCTTCCCCAGTCTTCCCAATATCAACTCCCCCTCACAACTCGCCTCTACCCTCATCGATCATTTCTTTCCTCCAAAAGAAAACCCACCCGCACCCAATTATTTTCCCCACAGCGATTTCATTGAAATTGACTTCGATGAGATTTCAAAAGCTCTAAGCTCTTCCTCCAACTCTTCTGCACCTGGACCCGATACTATACCTTACAGTATCTGGAAAAGAATTAACGCAATCAACCCACAAATCATCCACCAACTACTCAATCCACTAGCACGCTATGGATATCACCCACTTCAACTCAAAAAAGCCTTCGGCATTGTCCTACCGAAACCCAACAAGGCATCATATGACTCCCCAGCCTCGTTTAGAGTAATTGTACTACTCGAAACACTCTCAAAAATCTTGGAAAGAATCTTTGCTTCACGCCTAGCTTTTCTCTCCCGCTCAAATGGACTCATCCACCCAAACCAATGCGGTTCCCTCTCACTTATTTCCACTGGCGACGCTGTCTCCGCACTTCTACACGATATCCAACTTCTCCAAGCTGCTGACAAAAAAGTCTCAACCCTCTTCCTCGATATCAAAGGAGGTTTTGACAATGTCAATCCGCACATCCTCAAAAAGAGACTTCTTGACCATAATATTCCCCAATATATGACCTCATGGATTATCTCCTTTTTACACTCACGTGAATGCGCCCTTCTTTTCAAGGGCTCACCTCGCACCTTTTTACCAGTCTCTGTCGAGTCTCGCTGCGTTCTCCCCCATTCTTTTTTCTTCAAATTTACATTCTCCTACGTCGACGACTTTGCAATTACAGTCTTCTCGCACTCATCTAGGAAAAACGCTAAACTCCTCGAAAAAGCCGCCCACGACATAAACCAAATTGGTCAGAATATCAAAGTTAGCTTTTCCATCCCCAAAACCGAGCTAATACACTGGACAACAATCCACAACCGTCTTCCTCCAACCCCAGGTGCCGCCATAAATCTAAACGGCCACACCTTTCATCCTCTAACATGTGTTCGATGGCTAGGATTTTGGTTATCCTACAATTTCAACACCAATTCGCATTTTCTCAAACGCCTCTCTTCGGCCCAAAAAGCCTTCTTCGCCATTAAATCTCTCTCTCCCTCTGGCTCCGGGCTGACTAGTCATAACGCCCGCAAACTAGCAATGGGACTTATCAGGCCCATCCTCTCGTATGGCATGAACGTGTTCACACCATCCGCATCAGTTCTTTGCAAAATAAATCCCTTTTGGAATAACATCCTCAGATGGATCACCAATTGCTTTTCCTCCACTAATATTGGTGCCCTTACAAGAGAAGCTTCTCTTCCACCAATGATAGTCTTCGCCCACTATCTAAGAAGACGACATGCCATTCGCATCGCCACCTTACCTGTTCTATTCAACCCCGCCTCAGCTCGCCTCCCCCCAAACTTTCAGGCAGACGGCACTCCCTTACCTCTCCTACGAATTCATCTGAAAGGCCTAGGCGCTAAAAGACCCAGACCGTGGTACTCAAACGCCAAAAGCCGGGTCCGTCCTCTAATCATTGATTTATTCGCAAACGAAGCATGGAAATATCTCCCCGCCAACTACTACCCTGGAGCTGCAGGTCCAATCCTGGAGAAACCAAACCCAAATCGAGCAATGATAATCGAAGCCAGTAATGCCGCCATTAGTTCCCAACTTATCAAAGATTGGGACTCACACGCGCCAAGCCCCGATTATTACCCATATCCCACCTCAACGCTACCACACCTATTCATGAAATTTTCAAAATTCATGGCAGGTCGCATTCATCAAATGAGAGCCCATAAAAGCTACCTCAACGCTCATACATCCTGGTCCCATAATGGCCCTACATCGTGTCCCCTTTGCGGTGATACCTCTCAAAATTTTTCTCATGCTATTCTATATTGCTTTGCACTGTCATCCGAACGTAATTTATTTATTCCCTTTATAAATTCCTTAGATGCAGACTCTCCAATTTGGAACAACATCTCATTTTTAATTGCTCTTGCTGAATTTATTTCTAAAACAAGAACAAATTTTCCTTCAATCAAAGAAATTGTTTTATCAGATCTTTCATCTTCCGGTTCATCAGATATTTTATCATCTGTTTCTTCTCATTCTACATCATCTCTTTCGTCCTTGTTAAATTTTTTTGATTTAATGGAGGATTAACCTTTTCACGCTAGCTTTGGAATTTTTTCGGCACATGTCTGCCATTTGGGAATACCTGTTTAAGGAAGAACCTTTTCAGTTTTAAAAAGTTTTGTTTTTTGGAGGGTTGTAGGGATCTAGGGTTTTGTTCACGCTATAACTTCGGTTGCATGTGATATTCTTGTACCTTTATATATAAAACAATGAAACAATGATTTAACAAAAAAACAAAAAAAAATTTCCTTTAATTGGAATTAGCTCTCCTCATCTACATAACCTAGGCTAGCCTAGGCTAGACTGATCAATCTCCCGGCCAATCTCCCAGCCAGTCGTCTGAATACGTTAGGCCTGGTCTGGTCTGGTACCGGTTTAATTTTGATGGTATGTACGTGGCGCACTCGAGTGTCTGTCTTGCCACTGTTCTAATTGGTATATGGGTGTATTCCGTCCCACCAAGAACAACTCGAAAATGCAAAACGTAATAAAGACGGTATAAAACCAGACTTGTTTATCACGTGTTTTCTTGGCTTGGACATACATGTACTTTGCCTACTCTACTAGGAGAAGAATCCGGAAACATGACTAGGGGTGTGTGTGTGGCTTTGTATGCTATAGCTACGGAACCGTGCCCGATGCTATTATGCTCTATTGGCATTAGAGCTACACACTCTCCTCCCCCCCTGTTTCTGGGTTCTTCTCTTGGTTGGTAGGTAGGCAAGTATGGTTCGCGGGAAGAGGGAAGGGGGGAGGGGGTTATGCACAATGGTGATTAATACTGCGATTATATAAAAGTCGGAAATTTTTTTTTACTTTTTTTTATTTACTAACAAATTCTTCCCCCCCTCCCCCCCCACACACCCTCCCTGACTGAATAAGAGCGTTTTTCTTCTTCTTACGTTACTTCATTGTGGGGAGGGATTGCTGTGCTGTGCTAATTGTGGGGTGGGAGCCAGTAGTGAATCCACACACGATTATCTTGTGGAGTATCTCCACAAGGACCTGGTTAGCTCCCATCCGAACAGAGCCGGGAAATTAGGGGGGAGGGGGAGGTTCGTCGATGAACCCCAATATGGTTCTTGGCAAAAAAACCCCTTTATCGAAATTCCGGGATCGAGGTGGGTTTCAAAGTGGGGGGTGGGTGGGTTTGGTTTGGTTTGAACTAATCTGCAGTATTTGGATTTCGGGGAGCATAAGTACCTGAAAATGCCTTTTGGTGGCAAAGTTTTTTAATTTGTCCCGCAGCAGCACTTCAAAATTTGGTTGGCCAATGCCTTACCCTTGTTTTCAGGTACTTATGCTAAAGCACAAGTACATGTAGGGGTGATTTTTTTTTTGGGCGGGTGTTCCTGCAGATGGTTGGGCACATGGGGATGTAAGCTTGGGTATATTGGGTGGTGTTGGGTTGGTAATTACAAGTGATTTGGTGAGGCGAGAGACTGCAGGAATATGGTTGGCGTGCTTTGACTGGCCCAGGACCAGTGGTTTACGTTTGTGATTGGTGGGGCAGGTTTTAGTTCGTTGGCTTGGTTGACTGACGTTTCTCGCCATCTCTCGCCATCTCTCGCCATCTAATGTTAAGGATCTGCTATCCGCAACCTCAACTTCTCAGCATTGGCTTTGGTGGTTCCTGAACAGATCACAATGCAATCTTCCAACTCTCGTATCTCTAGCTCTTAGCGGTCCCCTCACCATCTCCTCGAGAGGGATGGTATTTCGAGGATTCATCACTTCTGGTCTATCCGTCTTCTCTTGATAGATAATTAGTAATATTTTGAGAGCACGGTATATTGCTTCCTCCGTGCCGCATCGCTATTTTATCGCTTTGGCCATCCATCTCTTTCATTATCGACTGGTTTACTGGGTGCAAGCTGCTACTACAGTTGCTTGTACAGACAAGGGAGGTGGTATTCAGAAGTACCAATAACCACATCGCATCTTCTAATAACTAAGCCTCCCCCTTCTTCGGCGAGTACGGCAGGATTGGTATTGCTATGGATCGACATCGATTGCGATACCGACGCTACTTCACCAACTCATCACTCGGTTTAGGTCGTCGCTTGGCTAAGCTCCGAAGTGTCTTATTTTTTTTCATTCTCCTTATCTCAAACCCAATAACTGTCAAGCTCCGAAGTGGCGTCGCGATTGGTGATTGAAACGACTTATATGGTGGAGGTGGGTGATGGGTGGCACTTGAAGGAAAGGAAATGAAGGAGCGAGATTTGGGGGAAGAGACACCTCTAGTATGGAGAATCTGGGGGTGTTAGATCGATTGATCAGTTACTAAATACGGATGGATTAGGTAGTGTGGTCGTCTGAGGAATTCTCCCTACCTCCATAGAACGACCATCTAGGGTAATCTAAATTATATCAAAATAAGGAATAATCAACCTAGCAAGGGTAAATCAAACGAGAGAAGGGGGGGGAAGCTGCTATTAAGGTGGAAGAGAAAGATTAAGAATTATGTAGCTCTTGGTTTGTGATTTTGATGAGAAATTTCTAGAGTACATTTTGGTGCATGAAGCGATGCTCATTGCCCCCAGCACCGCTCGCAGTAGGAAGGTGTTAAAAAAGCGTGTAAGCTACGTGCATCAAGATAAAGCAACTAACCACAAAGAGCGAGTGAATAGGCTCACTAATATACACCGTATATGTGTAACGCACTGTATCCTTCACCGGCGTCTCCGTTTGGCTTGAAGTGCTCTAGTATGCTCGGGTAAGGGGTAAAGTATTGGGATATGCTGGGGGTCCAACGACTACCTACACGGGGCCACGATGCAGGGGAAGACGGCGGAGGATAACCCGCCGAATGGTTAAAAGGCTTATATAGGGAAGCATTTATATGGACCTATCGGGAAGAATGCGTGTCTCACATCCAACACGAAAAAACGTCTCGTCAGCCACGAGTGAGATCCCATGTCTGAAACTCTGGCCCGTCTGAATATCTGATTGGCTGTGTGGCAACTCCCATGCAGGAACAAACGGCCAACCAATAAAGTGAAAAATCCAACAATTGCTAGCGTCAGCCTTGTCCAGCGTGCGGCAAACAGGATCGAGAAACGTGAGACATGAAGGTTCGCGGCTACTATTGGCTCCCCGGGGTAACGGTTATTGACGAAGATCTCGCAGTAGGATTGGCCACAAAGGCTCTGCCAGTAGACTATGCAGGGTGATTTTTTTTTGGCCCTTTTCCGTACGATTGTATTGGTTGGATATTTTTTTGACTAATCTCTGTCATTCTCGGCACCAGTAAAACTTCTTCGCCTATGGGGCTTTGCCGATTTTCATCGACTTCGCGTAATCTAGCTTGAAGCTTCCGCTGTTTTAAGTGATTAGTCTAGTAGCAGCCTTGCTAGAATTGAGAGTTGGGGCAACTGTTCACGATTACTACAAAAAGTCGGAGGAGAGTGGTAAACGGGATCCCAGGAGTTTCAACAGGCTACAAACCAACCGTGAATGACACAAAAGGGTCTCGTTCTCACTCCCACTCCCACTCCCACTCTCAATATACGGGGTCGTAAACGCGACGTGCGAAAGCTCTGGGACTGGAACGCATGTATTTGGATAATTGGTATCTGTTCTCTTTGGAGGTGGGTTGCTATTATGGTGTGTTGGTGAGCATTGTAGGGCTGTATATCTGATAGGTAGGGAAGTCGGAGACGTACGCAAAGACACACGGGTGTTTGGTACTAGAAAGTTTAGTTCCTACTGCTTCTGCGGGATGAGGAATCCCCTTTTCTCCTATGCTTTATTGGATTGAAGTGTAGGTGAGTGATATTATGTGATTATACAACTGCTGCTTATTTGCCGGTTTGATTACTACGATGTACCTACTCAATGGATGGCTGCTTCAGAGTGAATCCTGTCTTCCGCATTGAGGAAAGAACGGGTGAATACTCGCCCCTCAAAGACATCGAGTGATAGCGTATGACCTACACCACAATCGAAGCAAAAAAACCAAACCATACTTTTAATTTACTAACGATAATTATCTATATACAATCCCACCCCATCGACCCACCCTCCTACCTCCATTCCTACTTCTAATCTTCCTCCATACTCTCCCACCCATCCGGCCCATTCCCCACTTCCACTCCGCCTTCCTCCTCCTCGCTCTCCTCCTCGCTGCTCTCCTCAACCCCCACAACCCTCTCCGCAACCTCCCCCTCCATCCCCTTAACTCGCCCTCCAAAAGTCCTCCGAACCCCCGCATTCGTGCTAGTATCCCACACCGTAACAACGCCTTTACTCCCCGCAACAGCGAGTCTAAACCCCACCTCGCTATCCGGCGCGAACCTGGTCGAAAAAACCTTACCAACCCCCAGATCCCTCGACGCGACCATCGACGGCCCCCCGGTCCCCGTCTGCGTATTCCATATCTTGACCGTTTTATCCAGCGACCCCGAGACCAGCAGGCCCGGAATAACCGGCGAGACGTCGAACGTGCTGACGCTGCGATCGTGCGCCTGCAGCGTCCACACGGGCCTCGAGGCCCTCGGCGCAGCCGGCAGGACGCGGGTGTCGAAGAAGTGGATCACCCCGCTCTCGGTCGAGACGTAAAAGTAGTTGTTGTCGTGCGGGTCCCAGCGCACGTCTTCGACATCGCTCTCGACGCCCCAGCGCGGCACGGGCGCGTCGGGGGCGCGCATGTCGGACCAGACGACGGTGCGGTCGTAGGAGCCCGAGAGCAGGGTGGTGGAGTCGCGCGGGTGCCATGCGAGAGCGCAGACTTTGTCGGTGTGGTGGGAGTAGGATCTGGCGCACTTGGTGGTGTTGAGGTCCCACAGCTTGACGGTCTTGTCGGCGGAGGCGGAGGCGAGGAGGTTGCGGTGGTGGCGGTTGCTGGAGAGAGAGAGGACGGCGTCGGTGTGGTGGGTTTCAGAGGCCTTTGGGGATTTCTTGGACTTTTTGGATTTTTTCTTGGGGGCGGGCGAGGCGCCGAGGATGGCGTTGGGGTAGAGGGTATCGATGGTGTCCAGGTCCCAGATCTCGATGTCGGGGTCCATGGTGCCCACGGCGACGTAGTTGCCGCGGGACTCGGGGGTGTTGGTGAGGTGGGCGCCGACGGGGATGTCGAGCCACTCGACGCAGAGGGGGATGGCGGGGAGCATGATGTCGTGGTGGACGTAGAGATTGTCGGACTCGTCTTCGTAGACGTAGATCTCGAGGTGGCAGACGTCGTCTTCGGTTTTGGCGGCGATGAGGAGGTTGTCGGTGGGCAGGATCTGGAGCTCTTCGCGCTCCTCCTGCTCGTCTTCCTCGGTCATGGTGATGTAGGGGTCTGCTTCGCCGGGCTGGTGGAAGGCAAGGCCCTTGATGTTTCCGAACATGCCCATTGCTGTGGGAGTTAGATGGGGATATATGTGGGGGGATATATGGGTCGAGATGTGGGTGTGGGGCAGATATGGGTGTGGGCAGAGGTATAGGGATGGTGGAGATATCTGCAATAGAGAGAGATATGGAGTAGATATGCCACATAGAGACATATAGAGACACAGACACAGACACAGACACAGACACAGACACAGACACAGACAGACACAGAAACATCATCACTCACTCTCGCCAGCTGTCTTTTCTTCCTCCGTGGGCTCGTCGTAGTTGTCCAGATCGTATTCCTTCAGGTCGTCGTCAATGCTTCACACAGTCAGCTTCTGTTCGCTGCATCGAGGGCCCAACACTCACTCCTCCTTCTCCTTCTCGTCTTCCTCCACATCCTTCAGCTGTGCAGCTGCCTTCAGCACCCGCTTCTTCTCCTTGCTGCTCTTCTCGCCCTCGCTGTCCTCTTCTGCCTCGGCTTCTGCCCGCGCATCGTCGAGATCTCCCTGAGCATCCTCCAGCTGCAGCCGTGCCAGGTCCGCAATGCGCTCGAATTCCTCCTCGGAGACATCGTAGCGCTTCGGGAACTGAGCAGCAAAGCCTTTCGGCACCCAAGTAGTGGCCGTGATCATTGCGGCGGTGGCGGATGGCGGTGTCGGTGTCGGCGTTGCAGAGCTCAGGAAAAAAAAGATGTTGGTGGGGCGACCGCCAAGAGTTCGTCCCACAAACGCCGCATTCTTGGCGGAAAAAGCTACTGCGTCTTCACCTCCGACCTTCACCACACCGGCACCGACACCGACACCGACACCGCATCGCACCGCAGATATGGGCCGCCAGGTCAAGAAAACGTCCACCTCGCAGGCCACCTCCCGCACCTTCGCCATCCCGAACAAGCTGCACCGCCAGTCTCACAATGTGCGGCTCAAGTCGGCCCTCGCCTCGCAGAAGCGGTCGGAGCGCTTCGAGCGCAAAAAGGCCGAAGACCAGGACCCGGCTCTGCGCGAAGAGCGTATAAAGAAGAACATTCCCGCGACGATCGAGCGCAAGCGGGTGTGGGACGAGCGGGTCGAGGGCGCGATTCCCGGCCGCCGGGAGACCGACATCGCCGCCGACGCACCGCCGAAACGGAAGAAGCAGAAGCAGGACGACAGCGACGACGACGAGGCGGAGGGAGCAGAAGCGGAGGCGGCCAAAGAGCCGGTCCCCGAAACCGCCGAAGCCGCCGAAGCCCGCGTGCTCGCAGACCGCGAAAAAGCGCAGTCGCTAAAGGCCGAAGCCGAAGAAACGCAGTCCCTCTTCCCGACGCTGCTGGCCGACCCCTCCGCCGCCCCCGCCCCGACAACACCAAAACTCCTCATCACCACCTCCCGCAACTGCCACATCCACCAGCCCGCCGAAGAACTCACCCAGCTCTTCCCAAACGCGACCTACATCCCCCGCGGCCGCGGCTCCAAATTCTCCATCAAGGAAATCTGCACCTTTGCCGCATCGCCCAGCGCTGTGCCCCAAGACCCATTCACGCACGTCCTGGTCGTGAACGAAGACCGCAAGATCATCAACGCCCTCACGATCATCGTCCTCCCCGCTGGCCCCACCTTCCACTTCAGCCTGACGAACTACACCCCCCCGAAACGCATCCGCGGCCACGGCAAGCCGACGTCCCACACGCCCGAGCTCATCCTCAACAATTTTCTCACCCCGCTCGGACGCGTTACGGCCGGGCTGTTCCAGTCGATGTTTCCGCGGCAGCCGGAGTTCAGGGGGCGCCAGGTCGTCACGCTGCATAATCAGCGGGACTATATATTCTTTAGGCGGCATCGATATGTTTTTCGCGACAAGAGGGGCAGCGAGAAGCCTGTGGGCTATGGGCTGGAGGACGGGGGCAAAGACGGGGGCAATGGGAGCAAAGGGGACGATAGTATCCCCATCAAGGTGGGGCTGCAGGAATTGGGCCCGCAGTTTACGCTGAAGCTGAGGAGGGTGGAGAGGGGTGTTAAGGAGGGGGTTGAGTGGGAGTGGAAAGGCGGGATGGATAAGGATCGGAAGAAGTTTCAGCTGTAGGGCGTGGGGTAATGTATATATAAAAGTATCGTGGGTTTTTTTGTGCGAATTGGTTGGGTTTGCAGTCTGTAGGTCATTAAATCATTAAATATCACTCGTTATTACGCCCCGGTTGTGCGGAATATTGTAGTCGCTGGATTCGAATCTACAGCATAACCTCCCTTAGTACACAAAATAACTGCCTGCTCTCAAGGTCCTACGCTTCCTCTTATAGCTCCACTGAGTTTATATGTTCCTAATCTCACGGCCGTAGTTATTCGTCGTATCCGGATCTAAACACAGCTCTGATCGCAGGATTCATGGTGAAAGCTGATAGAACGGTGCTTGAAGTATTCCTAATGCCTGTATGTACGGGTGCTGATGCAGGCGGCCAGACACTATCTGAGCGGCTTGGTGGTTGGGTTAAGGGCTATGTAGATAGACACACACACACACCAGTACCACACGAAGGCCTGCACGCAGAAAATGTGCCCCCTCAAGCATACGCAAACTTCGTTTATACTCTTCCTGCTTTCCCTGAAATGGTAAGTAATGGCATGTGGTAGAAGGGTTGCTCCAGTCTGTATGCCTCTCTGGATCCAAGAGCTACTTACTAGATGCAGCGGCGCCCTACAAAGCCCCCTCCCTAAAGCCTTGCTATTGGGCTGGAGAGGGGGCTTCTCCAAACCATGTTCGTTGGAGGATGGCCGCTAGGTTTTACTGGCCAGATCGGTCGACCAATCGGGATCGAGACTGATCCTATTCCCTTTCACTTCGCTCAGGTGCTTCTATCAAAAAACGTCAGCCAAATACGTGTACCAATGGCCTTTTGTTTTTTGCAGCAGAACAGCCTCACATCCAAATCTACAGCAAATAAGGAGGAGCTCGCCCATAGCACCAGGCTATATATTAGTTTAGCGCACCCACCCATCCAGCAGTACATGTAACTTCCACCATATCTCTCGGGCTCCAGAATCGATCCTGTGTTTCTCACTGAAAAAAGGCCAAGAAGAACCCACCAGGAGTCCAACGATATATCATTCGGGAGTGGGGACTCTGCAAGCGGTTCTGCCGACGGGTTAGGGGACACCCGGGGCGATGCTGCGGAAGCTGTATGTTTAAATAACCGATCAAGTTAAATCCCTCTTCATGGCCAGACAAGCTATTAAAGCCAAAATCTAAACAGAGCAAGTCCCTAAGCAGCAGAGCTGCATCGAAATCTCCCATCGCTGAGGAACGTCACGGACTTTTTTGCGCTATACCCCAGAGCTCTAGAGGGCGCCTCTATCTACTTCAGAGAATATCGAAATCGAGTATATATATCACCTCTCTCGAAGCTAGGGATTCGAGTTAACATCCCCCCGGCCTCAGCGGCGGCTCCCTGAAACCCTGGACCGACGAATGCGGTTACGTTGTCGCTAGTACTTCGTATAGACCTACTCAAAGACTTGGAAACGAGCTCGGGGGCGCTGGAGTCAATTTCGGAGCAGTTCGTGCAGCGAGGGAGGAATCTGCAGGTTATTACGGGGGGCTTTTTTTTTGAAAGGGGTTTGGTGGGGCCGCTGTCTATGATGGTGAGTTCCGGATACCGTGTGGTGAGGATTAGGGTTGATTGGGGTTATAAAATTGTGCTGGGGGATTCTGCAGTTATGGGGTTTCCGAATGAGAGGACTGTGCCGATTGATGTTGATTATAGAGCTATGTGTAGGTTTTACAGGAGGAAGAGCTAGAAATATATGACGGTGGAGAACGTGGACATGGAATTGGCTACAAGTGCGGTGGAGAATACAAGGAAGGGTGTACTTACTATTGGTACGGGGGTAAACTCTGTAGCTATAGAGTCGAAAGAAGGGCTCTTGGTACTAGGTGTGAAAGTGAGTATTTCCTTGAATGGTGGATCTGGGGGTGGTCTGCATATCGGATTGGCTCCTCCAGAGGCTGCTCAAGATAAATACTCTGCAAACTCGTTGATATCATAAGCCACAAAGGGTGTCCAAGAAATAGAAGAACCAGCTATCCCTGGCGACGACACACGACTCGACCACCGAAGGTCACCCGCAGCAAAAATCACTATCACAAGAGCTAGGAACTATCCAAGAGGACTCGTCACATTAGCTCTGCCGTCCGACACTCCGATCGAAGACCTCCCGGAATCAATTTCCTCTATAATGGGTATGTACCATCACCCACCCCCTATAAATCCTGTATCCAAAAACTAGTTCTAACATTCCCTCATCGTCTTAGGTGTAAATGATACTTTCGCGCTTGAAGTCGTAGGACCCAAAGCTGGCCTAATCCCCCCCCCAATGGGTCGACATATACACTACTCCCGTCTCAATAACAGCTGGCGAATTATGTTACTACGCCCCAAACGGCCTTGCTATTAACATTGACGAATCCATTGTCTCATTCTTCAGTAAAACCTACTTAACCCCGCTAGACGCTAAGCTATTCTCAAAACCTATCTCCTCCCAGCCTAGAAGCTATACGTTTCCGGAGTATGTGTCATGAGTATGGAAATCCTGAGGTGCTGAATAACTAACACCTAGCAACTCCACGTAACTACTTTCTGCAAAAATTATAGCTTCAATCTGCCAGTAGTCGGCTCAATAGAGATGAAGGAGCCAATACTTTTCGAACGGGATTGTACATTACTGAATATCCTCTATCTCCCCGTTGTGCCACTATGCTACTGACGTACTTACATCCCTCAAAATGAGAAACTAAAAATTTAGTCCTCCGATTACATCTCTCATTATGTCTATTTCCAACGAGGGAAACGTGTTGTAGGCATAGAAACATGGAAGTAGCGCCTGAGCTGCTGGAGCCGATAGAGCGATACATATCGTATGGTTTCATACCATGGAAGCTCACTTGGCACTAAATTTAGACTCATCATGAATGATGAGCAGTAAAGGGGTTTCGTTTTCCAGTAATGTTGGTAGTGGTTCCCAGTTATCATCATTGAAAACCACAAAGCAACATTCAAAGGCTTTCTATTGTAGAAGGAATTAATTATTCCTGTACCAAACAACGTCCTCTCGCCCGTGCCCAATAATATAGTCTCCATTGCACACTGTATTATGAACAAGTCCCATTTTTCAGCTAGCGGCATGCGGCTCTTGCTCAGATCCTATTTCCTTTAGGCACAAACGAGTCACTAACAGTTGTTGCCGCTTGCTTGGAGTCTGGGTAAATGCCAATTGCTTTAAATAGTTCGTGATCTGTCAGATCCAGGAAAAAACCCGCTAGCAAATAGCTATACCAGGCATATACCAATGTATAACATTTAGCTACTTCAGCACTGCGAGGCAACCAATCTCTGGCCGCTAATTAAACTCCTATATTATTGAACCAAGAGCTAGTTTTGCTGAAACAGCCTTGCCTGCCGATATCAATATGACGGTCCCTTCTCCAAGTAATCTCTAGGGGACGATTTTTCGTGCAAAATATACGCCTCAACTGAAGCAATGTTCCACAGTAATAGGCGCCTCTTCTCGTGTTTCCTCGGGTTTGCGTGACTCTCGTAGCTTCAAAAACTCTAAGACTGCTCGATGTTGAGTGAGATTTTGCCCCGTCACTGTAACATGTTTCGACCAGAGTTTTTTTTCCAAGGCAGGAATCTTCTTCCAAAGTTCTCGAGCTAACTGCTCTTCTTTTGACTCAGGAACTATTGGATTAATAGGTTCCGAGTTCGGATTCTCCTTGCCCGGTAATGGAAATCCTGGGGTCGGGGTCTTGCATCCTTTTGTAGCCGCTTGCAGCCCCTTTTTCCTCTCTGCATTACGTTGATAGGAGCGCTTAGAGGCCCGATACCCTCGTTGATATCTTATTTTTATTTTGTCAAACATAGCTAGACCCCGTAGCGCCATTATGCGATCGAACACATCTTCATCTAGATATTCCCCTTCAGTGTCCTCGAATTCCTCCCCCTCCCCCTCCCCCATCCATTTATCTGTATCTCCTCCTCAGTGAGGCTTTTGCAGCAGGTGGATTCGGTAGCGGTCCAGGATCCCTCCGAACTCTCATCACCCAATCAACTCTGGAGGTGGATCCATTGCATTCTCGGCGTCATCTCGTGTGTTCTCGGCGTCATACCGAGTGTTTAACCGCTTTTTTTGCTGGCACGGACTTGTTGAGCTGCCTGGACCGCTTTGACCCCGGGTGTTCATTTGGTCGATGGTGGTGCAAGGCTACGGGTGGGGCGTGAACAACCCCTAGCCGAAAACCGTCAGAAATAGCCCTAACCCCTAGGCGTCCCTAGCCATATAGCATCGCCAGAGAAAAAGGTTGTTGGTAAGTCCGCAAGACAATTCGATTCGGGATATCTCACGTTCCACAGAACTAGAAACTGTAGTTATACCCATCAAGTCCCTGCAGTTTTTTCAAGTGCTGTGACACAGCTAACTCAAGACTGGTGGAGCACAGAATTTACTGGTGTCGAGAAGTTATTTAGCTACGCGCAGGAGAGGCGGTAAGGCAGCAGGGTGGCAACAAGGGGAAACTAAGGCACTTTTAGTTATTTATATATATATTTGCGTCTGGATGGCTCTCAGGATTAGTTCAGTAGTTTTTCCTGTTGATATCTGTACTATTGCTGACGCTGGTGATGTGAGGTTTTATTACCTGTCAACCTGCTGCTTTACCACCTCCCCTGCACGTGACTGATTAACTTCTCAGCAGCCTCAATACCGAAAAAAACATTCACCACTCGATGAAGGGATAACCGGATACGTGTATGATTTATTTGGACTCTCTTCAATCTAGTACGTTCTGGAAACGGCATACAGGACTGGGCGTGATTAAGCCCTATGTACGGCAATGATGCCACGAGCGGGGGGTGTCACAGGCCACCCGATTGGTAGGCTAGCGCGGTGTCAATTGAAATTCTTATTTCAACCTCACTGGCTGCTTGACACCCTCGTTCGCTGCAGGGTCTCAGCCCCCACGTGTAACATTATTAGATGCAGATTTACAGGAAGGGCAATATGTGTGAGATTTTTGATGGGTGACAAGTCCCCCCCCCGAGTGGACGTCATTTTTAGTGGTAAGTATTAAACTTCATATGCTGGAAGGGTTAAGCATATCTGAAGTTAGATTTTTGGTGGAGAGGAAATTATTAAAGGTTGTAAGAACGCATATTTCGCTCCTCCAACCATAATTTATTGTTTTTAAAGTAAGTACTCAGATAAATCCAATATTAACAAATGAGTGTCGTTTAGCGAAAATGCACCATAAATATTTTGACAGTTATGGGACATTTTCGCTAAATGACACTCAAATGCAATTGCATAGCGCTAAATTATCCCTACAAAAGAAACTTAATAAAATTGCTGACTAATCAATTGTTGGTGCACCGCACAAAACTAACACTAGGGCGGCGTCGTAGCCTGCCAGATTCTGCATGTTGGTGGAGCATACTGTACAAAGGAGTCACAAGCTATATGCACCAGGTTAGAATAAATCCAAACGACAGGTTCAAGCTCGGACGCTCATACCCCCTCAATGGTGTGAAATACGCTATTATTTGTAATTGCGTCGGATTTTATGATGAGTGTACAGTTAACGCAGTATCGATCGTCTTCAACGCTAATATAGAATTTGGAGCCTAGAGGGCTGCCGAACGTGGCGCCATCAGTGAGAAGTGGGCTATAGAAGGTAGTATTGTCGACAGCGTGGTTCTCGATTTCTTTAGAATTTAGTATTTGCTGGAATCCGAATGCTGAATCGATGGGTACGAATGTGGTGAGCTGATTGGAGTAAAGATATTCGCTGGCAACGTCGGCGGTATTAAGAGAGCCCAAGAATCTTATGTTGTCTTTGTGTTGGAGGACAGCGGTCGTCAATGTTGGAAGCGTGAACACACTTTATTTGGCCTATAGTTAGAAACTTTGATCGCATTGATTGAGCAGACAGATTGGATAAACTTACGTGTCAGCTACTAGAACATAACCCTGGATACACTGAAACTCTCCAGATTTGATGCCAGAGGAGTCCGCGGAGCCAGTAGAAAACGTGGTAGTTGTATTCTGAGGCGTATCTCCTTCGACCAGATGCTATATGGCAATACTGTTTCTTCCTGGCGAGGTTTTGGCGTCCGCAGTAGCTTGTGATATCCCCTGGTGCTCTCTTGGCGACCCAGCGACGCTTTACAGCGCCGTTTCGCACATGCAACCTGCTCAGGGCAGCAGATAGATCTGACCGACGGAAAATACGGTTAGTCTCTGCGAAATGGCAGTTCATCGCTTGGTCTGAAGGAATATAGACGGTGGTATTTCTGCGCTGTGCATAATCCGCATATATCTTCGGGTATTGCTTCAAAAGATTTCTGAACACTTGCATTCCTAGGGTTTGATCGCAAAGAACTTGGATATCAGGGGACTGGCAGAAAACCGGAGCTATATGCAGAAAAATTGAAACAACGAGAAAAGCTAAGAATTTTTACCATTGTGTTAATGAGAAGGGAATGAAACTGAAGGGCGATGAGGATTATGGATTCCAAAGTAGATTTTAGCGGGGGGACCTCGACGGAAGTTATAGTAGTCAAGAGCTGGGAGTACTAACGAATTATTTGCCACAAACTCCTTAAATTATCCCGTCATATCGATATTGCCAATAGCTTCAACTCGCTGAAGCCAACGCGACATAGGCAGGAAGCGCATGAATGATGCATTTTTCGATTTCTTTCTTAAGACCATGGTTACATGTAATGGTGGGTACATCGCCGCAACTCGTCACAAAGCACTCTCCACAGCAGAAGTCCTAGTGTTTTTGAGTAGAACACGAATTCTCCATCTACCACCTTTACAGCAGATATTTATTGGGGGAGGGGTGTAGCTAAGCTTCTGCGCTCACACATATACAACTCAGTTGTGACACCACATCTCATTTGAAGTGTAGTTCGCGAGGATCTTGAGATCTGTGCATGTGCGTAGCTGGTTTGCTAGTAAGGGTTCTGAAAAAAAAACCTGCCCTCGAGGGAGTGCATGCTATCTACTCGTATTCGAATGACGTCCCCGGTAAAGAATAGAGAAGTGTGTATTGCTTAATTCTCTAAACGTAGGCGGGGAGAAAGCCCCATATTTATACAAAAACTCCCTACCATGATCACGGTCGCTATATCCCAATCCCTGATGTGTGGTAACACTTTATCTTTAGTTACTGCTTTAGGCAACTAAGGACATCAGAGGTGTGGTTGCAACAGCAGGTCCCCAGTTACCTAATTAAGTAAGTGAGGAACGTAACTCCAGATATCTTAACACCCGGAACGGCCTGGGTCCACATGGAGGTGCATACCAGTAGAGAAGTAGAGGATAGTAAAGATTTCAGCCAATCGACTGGCAGTGAGCAGTACGATACCCACAATCCAGCCAACCAAGTAGCAGTGAAAACTGTAGTCATTCAAGTCTGGGTCGAGATTATCGAGATTGGGGATTCTAGATCTCTCCTAAGCCTAATAACTGGTATGCAAGTCAAATAAACCTTTACTTTGGCTCAAACTCACTACTTGGTTGGCTAGAACCTACATCTTGCTGCCTCTCTACTGGTCTGCATCTCCATGAGGACTCAGTTCAGACCGGAAACGTCATTCAAATATAAGTACCGAGTTCTTTGGTTTTCCTCAACTAATTTTCGCTCAATGGCTCTTCCCGCATGCGCAGATATTCTTACTTGACAAATATAGATTTATATTTGTAAGTCATACAGTTGTGGTGGCGTTATGGTCAGGATATCAACTAGACTAGATTTTGCCGGTACGTACTCCTGTTACCAGAGCCCGAACGAGCAGCTGAATTAATCCGTGTATTCCTTTTGTTTGCAGTCTAAGTGCTACGGCCCAGTTACTTCGTCCTTCATATCTGTCATGGCCTGGTCAAAGAAGGGGGTAGCACGCTTTCTTTAGCTATGGATGATATAAATGCCAAAGTATCTTCCACTTTGCCTGACTCCATTGGCATTGCGGGTTATCTTCCTCTATACATCACTTACCATCAATTGTTGCGCAATATATTTAATTGACACGTGTACACGATCTATACTTCATCTTGCGAGACTAGTAAAGGTTAACAGCTAGCTACCAAGCAAGATTCTAGGTATTATCAGGTAAAGAGGGATCAGATTGGGTAACCCTAGCCGGTGCTCACCCTAGGCCAGCTAGATAGATAGATAGATATTTCATTCACGCATCCAACCCTTTAGTTATGGCGGTGTCCACCCTGGGCGCGGTCTGTGCGGGTAGTATGTATTGTATTTCCGGCACAATACAATACTTGTAAAATACGGGATATTACTATAAAATACATATTTTACTGATTTCATCCCTGGGGCAAACCAATTGACCAATTACAGATATACTAGAAAAATCTGCCACATATATTAATGGAGGTAAAGCGGATGGAGAAGATGGGTAATAAAGTGCAAAGTAAGATTACAGTATACTTAAGCTTCAAAGAGACGCCAGAAGAAGGTTCAGGTTAGATCTAGGTTCTCAGGTTGGTGGTTGAAAAATGTAGTAGAAGAAGAAATCATGTAAATCATGAAATATCACTCGATTTAAATAAGAGTATTCGTTGTTGTTGTTGTTTATTCATTAGGTACATTCAACCCGTAGGTTATGGTACTCTTAAAAAAGTCCAAATCGCAAAAAAAAAAAAAAAAAAAAAAAAAAACCAAATCAAAAACAAAACCAAATCAAAAACAAAACCAAATCAAAACAAAATACAATCCGACCCCTAATCACAAAACCAAACTTCTGTCACAAAACCATACTTCCAAAAAAAAACCTATAACCAAACTTTTCTGTTCTCAAACTTCCCCTTACATTCTGTTATTTTCCTCTTTTCCTGGATTTTTTGACCTCAACTAGCGCCGTACCTTCGGAAAGGCGGTCTCAAGGGGCGAAGTTTTATCTTCAAGCTCTCAGGTATCCCCCGAGATGAGCAGTGCTACTTGAAGGGAAAACTATGCGACGAGAGTATTCACGGTATTTGTAAGACCGGTACTTCTTACCGCACAGGAGATCTCCAAGAAGCTTTAGATAACAATCTAGACGCTATAACCTGCCCGGTTGCTATCCGCAACACAATACACAGGTGCAAGTCCTAACTGCTTCTTATGAACCGCTGAAAGATAACCGTAGGGTTCAAAGTAGGGATCGAGCAAAGTTCTGTGAAGAACTTCCAATAGTAAGGTTTTAATAACTAACGCTGAAGGGCCAAGGCCTTGCTAAGCGAGATGAAAGTAATTCACAAGTAAAAGAGTAAATTGCACGGAAGTAATTTTGCTAGAAACAATATAATATTGATAAGGCTCGTTCTTCGTCGCTAATGATCCGACTCAGAGTTTACATCCACTGCGAGAGTATTTATAATGCCTCCTCTCTACTATGTTTGGGTGTAGTGTGGTGTAGAGGCGCTAACTACTATGACAACATGAAACCACTTCGCCTTATCTCCATACCCGATACCCCATTGAGTTCCCTGGCCCCGATTCGCGATTCTCCGAGCAGTATGCATGTCGGTAACACGAGAGTTACGTATTCGTCTTCATTGCGTTCGTCTCTTCGAGACGATCATTTCGCCTATCTGAATCGTCGCGTAGCATTGCGTTCCCTTATCTTTGTCAGTCTGTAACTCCGCCAGTTTTGGTCCGATTCGCAATCCGTTTGAACCACAGCGAAGCCAGACACTTCCCCTACATACCCTCCGGGTCCCATTCCGCCGGACGGTTTTGCTTGACGGCCTAGGGGTTACTTTTGCCCTCCGGAACAGGTCTTTTCTGGTGCTGTCCCCCTTTCTCCAAATACTATACCTACTGGAAGGATTGGAGGCAGGGTAACAGGCTCCAGTCCCGATCCGGAAGGTGCTAAAGTAGGGTAACTCCAAAGATAGGGTAACTCCAGGGCCAGGAACTCCTTCAAAAGGTACAGGTTTCATGGATGACTATTTTCGTTGGTTCGTCGGGTACAAGGTTGCGAGGCTATTGTGTTACGTTGTTGTTCCTTATGTTTCTTTGGGTTTCCGTTGCAATGAGTCAAGTCTTTGTCATCGAACGAGTTGGAATGTGGTATATAAGCGAAGGGATTTCCCCTCTTATTGTACTTTTCCTTCTTCTTTCTTTAAGCAACGTCTTCTATTGTTTACTCTTGTATTTCACAATACAAACCTCGGTTATACCTCATAACCTTACGCTGTCGCCGTCCTCAAGTCCATACATCTTGAACGTTAAGTAGAGCCTGTGGAGCATAAGTAAAACACTCTCGTCGTTTAGTTTTAAAGCCCTTCAAGTAGCGGCACTAACTATCTGCGGGGATACGAGAGGCTTGAAGATAAAGCACTCCCGCCCGAGATTACGTTGCTTCATCATCCAGCGCCTCTGCGCTTTTTAGCGCTGCCCTCATGCAGCGCCTTGTGTGGCAGCCGCCGCCGCAGACTTTCCCAGCGTTCGAGAACTTCCAAATGCCGCCGCCACAGCCGCCTCTGCCTGCTACGAGGAAATTCGATCCCGTGTATCAATAAGGGTCGACAACTCACGTCTGCGGACCTACAGCTGGAAGAAGGCTAGTACAAAGAGCAAACAACATGACGGCGAGGTTTAATACCTGTGTCTCGATTACAAGCAATGAAGAAGAAATCGCCGCCTCGCATAAATGATTCTTGCACTGCGCCACTTGCCTCATCCCTGCGGACTCAAGGAGGTCGTTCGGATAAAATGCCGGATCCAGATAAATTCAATGGATCTCGCGACAAACTTCCCGGGTTCGTCTTGCAACTCCGATCAAAGCTCTCGGTTAACGCCGACCGCTTTTCCAACAGCAACAATATGATATTGTATGCTATCAGCCGCCTTGAGGGAGCCGCCCTCGAACAAGTTCGCCACTCTGTCCTCCCTGACGGGACTACCACCTGGAATAACGCCGCCGAATTGATCACCGCCCTAGAAACCGCCTTCGGAGACCCCGACCCACTTGGAACGGCCCGCCGCGAGCTACACCAACTTCGACAAGGGAAGCGAGACTTCTCTGCCTACCTTGCCGATTTTCAACGAATCATGGGACAGTTAAACTATGACGAGTCAGCGAAGAACGATGCCCTGGAATTCGGAATGTCAGACGAGCTGAAGGAAGCCGTAGTGACCGTAGCCGATTTCCCCACCACCTTCACCTCCCTCTGCGCCTTCCTCCTTCGCTTGGACAACCGTATCCGAGCAAGAAGAGAAGAGAAAAAAAATGCTGCCCGCAATACCATGGGACAGTTTACCGCCTCCGCCGCCGCCCCCGCTGCCTTCACTCCTGCCTCCGCCTCCTTTGCCCCTGGAGGACTTGCACCCATGGATCTTTCTTTCGGTCGCACTTCCACCACTCGCCCTGCTCCCGAACAACGATATGTTCAGATCAACGGGAGAAGGAAACTCTCTCCCGAAGAAAAATCCTGGAGGCAAACTAACAACCGCTGTCTGTTCTGTGCCGGAGAAGGGCACATTTTCTCGAACTGCCCCTCCGCTTCAAAACGCCCCGCTATGAGGGGAGCTGTTATCAACGCCGCCGCCCCTCCTGCTTCCTCTGTTTTCCCACCACCCCTGCCACCTCGTTTTCCTGCCTTCGATGCAGCAGACTCAGTCGAGTCTTTAAACTAGTTCAACCAGAGTCGCCTTGTGACCCTGCTCTGGTTCGTTTTTCTTCTTTATCAGCGTTTTCCATTTCTCTGTTTTCAGTGTCGGATGTGTGTGTGGAGGATAATTTGGATGGGGAACATTTTGTAATTTCATGTAGCCTTTCCCACCAAAATAAAATCATAAAAACACACGCATTTCACGGATTGACTTAGAGGTTGAATTATGGTTTGACTAAGGATTGTATCGTTGTTTTGGAAGGTTGTATAATTTCTTTGTTCGGTTATGTTTAGGGTTGTTGGAATAATGTCTTTGTGTTTCGGTTGTTGTCGGGTTGTTATCGGTGTTACCAAAAAGCGGGGTCTTTAAGGAAGGATTTCGGTCGCTCTTGCTCTTATTCTCTTCTTTCCTTAAGCAACGTTCTCGTTTACCTTCTCCTGTGTTTGTCGGAATAACTACCTCGATTCTACCTCAGAATCCTCGCTGTCGCTGTCCACTTCGCTGCACTTATCTTGCCTTGAGATAGACCCCTCGTAGAACCTGTAGAAACGCCGCACTCTTTGAACGTGTTGATACCTTATTAAGTAGCACTGCTCACCTTCAGGGATACTGAAGGGCTTAACGAGGGACTCAACCGTGAGAACGCACTTCTTGACACTGGAGCCTCAGGGTTCGCTTTTATTGATGAAAAATTCGTGCGTCACCATTCCTTGCCCCTGTCTCCCCTCAAAACCCCTCGACAGCTAGAAGTCATCGATGGGCGAACAATCGCCTCAGGAGACATTACCAATTTATGCCACTTGGAACTTTCCATCCAACAACACACTGAGAAAGCTCCCTTTTTTGTAACCAAGCTAGGACACTACCCCCTAGTACTTGGCATCCCCTGGATGAATCTTCACGACATTCATCTACAGTTTGCCAATAAAAGCATTGAATTTAATTCTAAATTCTGCACAACCCACTGTGCCCCAAAGCAACCTGTCGTTTCCGCCACCGCTATCCCCCCACCAAACAAGCTTAACGCTGCCTTTATTGGCGCCGCTAGTTTCCGCATGCTTGCTAGGAAAAAGGGTATCCAAGTTTATTCTATGTCCCTCTACGAAATCAATAGAGTCCTTGATAGCAAGACTACTAAAGAAGAGTGGAGGCAACGAATACCCGCCGAATACCACGAATATCTAGACATGTTCGACAAAGCTAAAGCCCAAGGACTCCCCCCCCGTCGATCCTATGACCACAAGATCACCCTGCAAGAAGGCAAGGAACCACCGTTTGGACCCCTCTATGGCATGTCTCGAGACGAACTTCTAGTCTTGAAAAAATATATCGAAGACAACCTAGAGAAAGGCTTTATTCGCGCAAGCTCTTCCTCTGCCGGCTCTCCCGTCCTCTTTGCTGCCAAACCCGACGGATCCCTTCGCCTATGTGTAGACTATCGTGGCCTTAATGCCCTTACCGTAAAAGACCGCTATACTTCTCCCCTGATCAAAGAAACATTGGACCGACTTGCGAAAGCCCAATGGTATTCAAATTTCATGGATGGTTGTTATGTTAACCGGTTAGGTACATGAGTATACGGTTGTCGGGTTCTGTTGTCGTTCTCTATGTTTCTATGAGTTTCTCGTTACAATGAGTCATGTCTTTGTCATCGAAAGGGTTGGAATGTGGTATATAAGCGAGGGGATTTCCCCTCATCTTGTACTTTTCCTTCTTCTTTCCTTAAGCAACGTCTTCTATTGTACACTCACATATAAACCTCCGATTACCCCTTGTAATCGTTCGCCGTCGCCGTCTTCAAGTCATCATAACTTGAACCATTCGTAGAGCCTGTAGAACCTTTGCACTTTCTCCTGTCGTTGGTTTCTCGTTCAAGTAGCACTGCTTATCTCGGGGGATACCTGAGAGCTTGACGAGAATCTCGCTCCTTGAGATTACGTTGCTTCCCTATCTACACCCTCTACCAATACCCATCTACTTTTGACGTCACCATGAGCAATTCTGCCCCCGCCCCCTGGACCTTCCCAACGTTTGAGAACTTCCAGGCCGCCGCCAACGCCGACCTCGCCTCCGCTTATGAGGAAATTCGTTCCCACTACCAACAGCGGGTCGACAACCTCACGTACGCAGATCTTCAGCTTGAGGAAGTTACTCAAGAGAGGAACAACATGACGGCGAGGTTCAACACTTGCCAATCCCAACTACAAGCAGCCGAGGCAGAAGTCGCCCGTCTCCTTAGTGCCGCTCCCCCACCACCTGCGCCTTCTCCACCGCCGCCTCCCGCTCATACACAAGGAGGCCGTTCCGACAAAATGCCAGACCCAGATAAATTTAATGGGTCCCGCGACAAACTTCCCGGGTTCGTTCTGCAACTCCGATCAAAACTCTCGGTTAACGCCGACCGCTTCTCCAGTAGCAACAATATGATATTGTATGCTATCAGCCGTCTTGAGGGAGCCGCCCTCGAGCAAATCCGCCACTCTGTCCTCCCCGATGGAACTACCACTTGGAACAACGCCGCCGAATTAATTACTGCCCTCGAAACTGCCTTCGGCGATCCCGACCCACTAGGAACCGCTCGCCGTGAACTACATCAGCTCCGACAAGGAAAACGGGATTTTTCTGCCTATCTTGCCGACTTCCAGCGGATCATGGGAAAGTTAAATTACGACGAGTCGGCCAAGAATGACGCCCTGGAATACGGAATGTCAGACGAGTTGAAAGAGGCTGTAGTGACCGTCGCCGATTTCCCCACCACCTTTACTTCCCTCTGTGCCTTCCTTCTCCGCTTGGATAACCGCATCCGAGCAAGAAGAGAGGAGAAGAAGAACAATGCCCGCAACACCATGGGACAATTTACCGCCCCCGCTGCCGCCCCCGCCGCCTTTACCCCTGCCTCCTCCTCGTTCGCCCCAGGAGGACTTGCCCCCATGGACTTATCCTTCGGCCGAACCTCTACATCCCGCCCTGCTCCTGAACAACGCTATGTTCAGATCAACGGGAGAAGAAAACTATCGACCGAAGAAAAAGCATGGAGACAGACCAACAACCGTTGTCTCTTCTGCGCTGGAGAAGGACACATCTTCTCCAACTGCCCCTCCGCCTCTAAACGCCCTGCCATGAGAGGAGCGGCTACTAACGCCCCCGCTGCCCCTCCAGCTTCCTCTGTTTTTCCACCGCCCTTGCCACCTCGCTTTTCCGTCCTCGATGCAACAGACTCAGTTGAGTCTTTAAACTAGTTCAACCAGAGTCGCCATGTGACCCTGCTCTGGTTCCGTTTTTTCCTTTGTCAGCGTTCTCTATTTCTGGGTTCTCAGTGTCGGATGTGTGTGTGGAGGATAATTTGGATGGGGAACATTTTGTAGTTTCATGTAGCCTTTCCCACCAAAATAAAGTTATAAAAACACACGCACTTCTTGACACTGGAGCCTCAGGGTTCGCTTTCATTGATGAAAACTTTGTGCGTCACCATTCCCTACCATTGTCTCCCCTCAAAACCCCTCGCCAATTGGAAGTCATTGACGGCCGAACAATTGCCTCGGGAGATATCACCAACCTTTGTCACCTGGAGCTCTCTATTCAACAACACAATGAAAAGGCTCCCTTCTTCGTCACCAAACTAGGACACTACCCCCTAGTGCTCGGTATTCCGTGGATGAACCTCCATGACATCCACCTACAATTCGCCAACAAAAGCATTGAATTCAACTCTGAGTTCTGCACCACCCATTGTGCCCCCAAACAACCTATTGTTTCTGTCGCTGCCGTCCCACCTCCAGTTAAGCTTAACGCCGCCTTCATCGGTGCCGCCAGTTTCCGCATGCTTGCCAGGAAAAAAGGTATTCAAGTCTACTCAATGTCTCTATATGAGATAAACAGAGTCCTCGATAGTAAAACCACTAAAGAGGAATGGAGACAAAGAATACCTGCTGAGTATCACGAGTACCTGGACATGTTTGATAAGACTAAAGCTCAAGGACTCCCCCCTCGCCGACCCTACGATCATAAAATCACCCTACAGGAAGGCAAAGAACCACCGTTTGGACCTCTCTATGGTATGTCTCGTGATGAACTCCTGGTTTTGAAGAAATACATCGAAGACAATCTGGAGAAAGGCTTTATCCGTGCTAGCTCTTCTTCGGCCGGCTCCCCAGTTCTTTTCGCTGCCAAACCTGACGGATCCCTTCGTTTGTGCGTGGACTACCGTGGTCTCAATGCTCTTACTGTAAAAGATCGTTATACCTCCCCCCTGATCAAAGAAACATTGGATCGGCTTGCAAAAGCACAGTGGTACTCGAAACTTGACCTTCGCGATGGCTTTCATCAGATTCGTATTGCCGAGGGGGAGGAATGGAAAACCGCCTTTCGAACTCGATATGGCCTATATGAATACATGGTAATGCCGTTCGGCCTTACCAACGCCCCCGGCACTTTCCAGCG